>VWZZ01001869.1:60193-104414 GCA_013399095.1 Psophia crepitans
TTAAACAGGACCTTCCCCTCATGAACCCATGTTGGCTGTGACCAGTGACTGCATTGTCCTTCAGGTGTTTTTCGATAATGCCCAGCATAATCTTCTCCATAATTTTACCAGGCACTGAAGTGAGACTGATGGGCCTGTAATTACCAGGGTCTTCTTTCTTGCCCTTCTTGAAAATTAGAACAGCATTTGCCAGCTTCCGGTCAACTGGGATCTCTCCAGATTCCCAAGACCGTTGAAAAATAATTGAGAGAGGTCTGGCAATGACATCAGTCAGCTCTCTGAGTACCCTGTTATGAATCCCATCAGGCCACGTGGAGTTGTATGGATCTAGATGGAGCAGCAAATCCCACACAAGTCTGGGCTCGGCTGGGAGCTTATCATTACTGCAGTCAAGGTCATCCAACCCAGGGTTTGTGTGGTTCTGGATCCCATCGCCAATGTTGAAGACAGAGGCAAAGAAAGCATTAAACACCTCTGCTTTGTCTATGTCCCTGTTTATGAGGTGACCATTCTCATCAAATAACGAGGTTATATTCTGTCTCGTCCTCCTTTTGCTATTAATGTATTTAAAAAAACGTTTTTGTTGTCCTCCACAGTATTGGCCATCTTCGACTCTAACAGAGCTTTGGCTGCATGAATTTTCTCCCTACAGAGGCGAACTGCATCCCTGTAGTCCTCCCATATTGCCTGACCTTGCTTCCAGCATCTATACACTTTCTTCTTCCACCTAAGCTCTAGAAGATCCCTGTTCAGCCAAGCCGGCCTTCTTCCCCACCTGCTTGACTTCTGGCACTCCGGAATCCCCTGTTCCTGTGCTCTTAGAAGGTGGTACGTAAAAAGAGACCAGCACTGATGGACCCCGATGCCTTCAAATACAGTATCCCAGGGGACCTTACTAACTAGTTCCCTGAGCAGCCTGAAGTCTGCTCTCCCCATATCCAGGGTTATAGTTTTGCTGGTAGTTTTCTTCTTATCACCAAAGATTTTAAATTCTACAGTTTCGTGGTCACTGTGGCCATGATGGCCACCAATGGCCACTTCCCCCACAAGACCTTCTCTGTTCACAAGTAACAGATCTAGGAAGGCACCTTTCCTTGTCGGCTCCTTTAATACCTGTACCAGGAAGTTAAGATCAAGCTGTTTCAGGAAGCTCCTGGACCTGTTTGTTTCTGCTGTGTGGTGTTCCCAGTTGACGCCAGGCAACTTGAAGTCTCCCGTAAGGACAAGGGCTGTCGATCTACAAGTCCATCATAGTTTTTTAAAGAATGATTCATCCATATCTACATCCTGGCCGGGTGGTCTATAGTAGACTCCCACAGCCACATCCCCTTTATTTGCTTGTTCCTTAATCCTTATCCAGAGGCTTTCAACCTTGTCATTGTCAACTGACAGTTCCATACAGTCCAGCCCATTGGTAACGTACAGCGCTACCCCCTCACCTCTCCTACCCTGTCTGTCTCTTCTGAAGAGCCTGTAACCATCCATCATAGCACACCAGTCACAGGACTCATCCCACCAGGTTTCGCTTATACCAATGATGTCATAGTTCTGGGACTGAGCCAGGGCTTCAAGCTCTTCTCAGTTGTTCCTCATGCTGCGTACATTGGTATAGAAACATTTCAGATGTGCTTCCTTGTATTTCGTGCCTCATGGATCAGCCTGAGGGATCTCACTAGCACAGAGCTTTGGAACCTGAGGGGCAACAAAATGAGCATACAGGTGACAGCTCATCCGAAGGGCTGTCTAGCATAACTCAGTCATCCCCACACCTCAAGACATCCTCAGCCAAAAACAGAAGAAGGGTAATTGTAATAGGTGACTCCCTCCTGCGGGGAATTTAAGGGCCGATATGCTAACCTGACCCTGCCCACAGGGAAGTCTGCTGCCTTCCAAAGCCTCAAACCTGTTGTGCAAGGCTTTGTTGTCTTAGGGTTAAAAGAACATCTAAAACTTGAGCTAAATTACTATAAGGATTTTGAGAATTTTTATAGGACTGGTTCCTAATCCAAACCACCATGTAGTTTCAATATGGTGTTAGACTGCTTTGTAGATGACTTTTTGGAGGGACATGGCTAAGAAAATTGGATTGGAATAATTTCAGAGGGAACGTGTTGACATAAGCTTTGTGTTTGTGTTTACATTCTGAGATATTTGCAAGTGCTACGTTGACTTTTTTTTAAAATGTTTTGAAATCTGATGTATTTTTCTATGGCTATCTACTTCTATCTGTGATAAGAAGGAGAGAAGTATCTCATTGTATACATGTTTTAGTTTAAGGACGTATTTCCATCTCCTAGATTGATTGCAGCCTAACTCCTTCTGCATGCATGTACGAGGCCCCCACTAAAAAGGCAAAAAAAGTTTATCACCTGTCTTTCCTATTAAAAAATGTCATTAGTTCATATTAAAAATAGCATTAATAGCCATAGTAACTGAAAGCTACAAAGTACTAAACAAATACCAGCAAACACATTGCTCAAAAGCTACTGTAAAAACCAACTAATCTTCATGATACTTATCTGCAGTACAGATCTTTATCCATAGAATAAATCAACACCTGGCAGAAGTGATGTAGTGGTATTTCTAAATATGTCTATGCTTTCAAAAAATATACGTATTGACTGTTTGCTGACATTAAGGGGAATTTATGTTTAGCAGTTATATGTGCATATGTTTTCTGTATAGCCATACTTGGGGCCCATGTATTCCTTCTCTCATTCCCACTTTATTTTTCCGTTTCATTCCTGAAGTGTTAACTTCTTGATATACCTGATGGGTAATACATTTCCGCAAAGCAAAGAACCCTGTTGCCCATTGGGAATCTTGTATCTTGATGTGTGCAATCTGAACACCGTGTGGGAAACTGAATCAGAAAATCTTCTTCATAGGCAGGAAATAAACGACCAGGAAAAGGACCAGTCTGGGGAAACAGTAAGGAACTGTGCAAAGCAAGTGCTAGCTGTCTAACATTGGGTGTCTCATGAGACCCTGATGAGCTGATGGGCCTGTATTCCCACAAGATATCGAAGATGAACAAAATGAAAAAGGAGTAGAGAACCCCAAGTTGGGAAGACACCAAATGTTTGAGTACGGATTGTCCTAGGCCTTTGAGTTTTGTTTGAATGACCTTATCTTTCTAGAAAGAGAATCTTGAGAAACATAGTGTCCTGGCTCAGAATACCCTACTATGTTGCCAGTAGTGGTAAGTCAGAGTTCTCTGTAAGGCCTGCTGGGAAGCCCGTTCAAACTGAACAAACAAGGTGGCATGCCTTGAAAGTAAGGAGATTGGGTGTAACTTCACTACCAGTTCCATATTTAGAACCTAGGTCTTCAGCATTTTGTGGTTACCATCCTCTCTGTCTCTCTTTTCATCTTACTTCTCTGAGTTCTCTGAGGCCTACTGCAGTGCTGTTAATTGCTGCTTGTTTAGTCTTCTGTGACAATTGTTATAGTTCAGCCTTCCAATCACAACTGAAAAGGTAAAAGGTCTCAACACCATCTCTGTATGTGCTGTCTCATACTTACTGTCACGTAGTCAGGGAAGTCATATTTTAGCACTATGGCGAGAAGCTATGTAGGCTATTACCTTGGCTTCCTTCAACATGTTCTTATGTTTTGAATGTGTTCTTCATCCTATTTGTTGAATAGTTCTTCTTTACCAAGAAATAAGTAGCTCAGCCCATATCTTTGGGCAGAATATAGGTATACTTAAATGCAGGAATAGATTCAGTGGATATTGTTGGTCTAAAAAAAATTCCCCCTCATGCTGTACATGTGCACTAGGAAAGGAATCTGCATGGATGATGACTTCTAAGAGTCACAGGTGTTGTAGGGTGAGTAACTTTTGTATGTGTTGAAAGACCAGTGAGACAGTACCCAGTAAGAAGTATTTTAAGCTTAGGTAAATAAGACAGTTTCTCCTTTTCTGCTAAGCAAATATATTGTCATGATCTTGTTATCTGAAATGCTAAGTATATACTGAAGATTTCAGTGTTTCAGATCTCTTGGTTTATTTTTTTTTTTGCTGTGTAGGATAGAGATAATAAGCACTGGAAAGCAGGCATGGAAGAAAGGTCAGTAGTTTTGCATCTGCAGTTCTATATTTGCACAGGTTGCTAGGCAATGTGAGAAAATCATAGCTCTTAACTGCAAGATTGTGTTTTCAGACATCAATTATTAAAAAGAAATCAACAACTCTACTCAGTAATGCAATTCAGTGCAATTACTTTTCACCAATGTTACTAAACCTTGACAATTATTAGAGGTAATTAATATTGTATAGTCTGCATTTACCTCAAAATGGGTGGCTTCTCCCCTTCCCTTCATGGAACAGTTTATTTTTTTTTTAATAATATCCCTCTTTGAACATCAAGTTGATTACTTTCCTATGCTTTTGCTTCAATAGCCATTGACTGTCATGTTATATATTATGTGAGTTATCAGGTTTCAGGAACATGCTTTTTTCTAGTATTACAGGCGCTGTTGAAACAAAAAGCATGGTTCTTGCTGGCACTCGAGAAATGTGAGCAATCTAACGTATTTTTGCTAGGGAATGAGGAAAGTCTCTCAAAAGATTTATAAACTGTGATATCAAAGTATTGGGCCTGAGTTTCAGGATGGGACTGTAGAAAGAAACTTTAAATGCACAGGAGAGGGAAATAGAGAGGACTGTAATCAAAGGAGGAGGATGACGCCTGCCCTGGGGCACCGTCTGAGGCTCTGCCTAAGTAGATTTTGAAGCACAGTGACTCAGCAGGGTGCCTGGGGATATAATCGTGGTGGGGCAGAAGGTGAAAGAAGCTTCTTTTCTGGCTCACAGTGTCACTTTGTATTATACATAATGGATGAACACGCAGCACAAGATCTAAATGCTTTAGAGTCTGTGCTTCACTTCAGAATTTCTGGTTCTGCTGTTGGCAATCAAGATGAGTTCCCTTGAAATCTTCGAAATTGTACCAGTGGAGGAAGAAGAACAGGGTTTATGAGTTACATCCTAATTTGCTATTTCGAGATTTTATGTGAGTAACGAGTTGAAAGATGAAAAATTGATATGTCATTTCAAGATTTTTCTGTTTCTGTGATATAATGCAAAATTCTGAATGTTCTTTAATAATTTTCCCCTGTTCAATGCATTTCATTCAATAACACACATGCAGAAAAATTCTAGTAATAATATTCTGCTAGTAACCTGGATTTCACTCATTGCAATTAAATGTCATCCAAGACAAACAGCCCCTTATGAATCCTCCCCATTGCAGCCTGGAGCTATTCAGTTAACGCGTTCTATGTTTATCTTTCTATGTCTTGGGTTAAGTCAGTTTTAAGCAGAAAATCTCTGTCTGAATATGTGAAATGCTTGTGCAGTTACATCTTCAAAAATTTGAGATTATGTTAATATAATCCAGAAGGTGAACATGTCTTTTCCTAGCTAACCTGATCACATTAGAGGCCATAGTTCAGAAAATTTACAAGGAGGCTTGCAATGTAAATCATGTAATTCTTTCAGGTATTTGCATAACTTATAAATTAAGTGTAAGCTTAGTTATTGAGGTAATAGAGAAGAAATAGAGGTAAAAATTATATTGTGTTCTACTAAAGTCCAGAAACTATTTTTAGAGTGTGAACATTTAACAACATAATACAAACAAATGCCCTATGAAACCTCAAGTTTAACATCAGGCTTTCTTAAAATAATGTCAGTGAGCAGAAGCCTGGCTGCTCTGGTTCTCAGCTCACTGAGAGACTAATCCCTTGTATTTATTCAGATATTCTCAGTATAATCAGATGCCAAAATAAATGTCAGTAAATGTTTGACCCTCTTAAATAGAGCTTAGACATCGCAGTCATGTCAGCACGGTTTTGTAAATAATTTATAATTTTTTTCTCTGTGAATTCTACATTTAGCTAAAAAAGTAGAATCACCTCTCTAAAATAACCTCGATGCTATTATAGGAATGTATTTTGACTGTTTGATATTCCCTTTAAAAGGCAAACTAGGCCTGTTTTTTGTGTGCATGCATGTGTGTAGGTGTGCAGTGCTTTCCAACAGTGGTATGTACTCACAGTATCTTTCTGAAGCATGATAAATACCTTGTTCTTATCAATGACTGCAGAGGGCTTCAGAGTAGCAGTTGGATAAACACAACATGCAGTAGCCACTGTTACAGCAGCTTGCATGGTTATATTGACCATCCCATTAGCTGCTCTAAATTGCTATTCTCATGGACTCCTGACAGTCAATCATATTGGCTTTAACATAGAAACAAAGTACAAACAGAAAATATTAGAAAGCATTGTGTGATTTATTTTGTCAGCTTAATTTCTTTTCTTCATGCCTCCTAACCTGCTGTCTATAACTTTGCGGTTTAAGACAGACTATGCAAGTGGAAGTGGTCAGGCAATGTTGGAAAAATTCTCAGTGTGGGCCCAAACACAAGTGACTGGTCGTTTCAACCATATTCTCCTTATGGAAACATACTACATTGCTATGTTATGCATTCTGATTAGTCATTATTCCAGTTAAGGAGGATAATGCCCAAATTCCTTCCCTTTCCACGTTTACCTCCTCCAGTCCAGGTGTTTCAGCTGCAGAAGGACATCTTGGATATCTTCTAGGTAATCCAAGTCTATTGCTTTGCCCTTTTACACCAGGAAGGCCAGCAAGGTATTCTTAGCATGTTCTCAGATCTGATTTGCCTTTGTAATTAACTAAATCCACAAAGGATTCCACTGTTTAACCAACTTAATAAGTGTGAAACAGATTGGCAATTTTCACTAGATTGTATGTTTGCAATTCAAACAGCTTTTGGAAGATCTTGAGAAGTGCCAGGGATTTTTGTCAAGAAGAAACGCAGTTCTTGTTTTAGGCAGAATTTTTTTTCTCTTTACTGGAGGTGGATTAAAGAAAGGTGATGGTTTCTTGATTCAGATGTGGGGATATCCATTCCCTCACTTGCAAGGAACTATTAATGAAATCATCAATAAAGTCTCAAATAAAAGTGGAATTCAAATTAACAGATCTTGTATAAGAGGCCTGAAGATCAAAATGATTAAAAATCGGTAAATTCATCTGGTCTGACATACAGAACTTCTGGGCAAATCAATACTAATATAAGGCATTCACAAAATGGAAAGTAAGTATTAACTTCAGTAAATGCTCTTCTGATTTTCATTTTAAATAACATTTCAATCCAGGCAGCAAATTAAATGTGCATATAGATTTATCCAGCCATTCTTTTTAGTTTGCTGTAAACTAAGAGCAGCAGTTCAAAATTAGAATTCATTTTTCAGTATAAATGATTTTCTGCAGGGGATATGGGGCAATTGATCCTGATCTTCATGGCACCTTACCACTTTGTACTTATCTGGGAAGAATCATATTTCTGTTAAATACAAATGTGGTGCCCTAGGAGGGTGTGGCACCCTAGAAGGGCCTAGAAGGGGGAAACATTAACATTTACTACACATCTACTTAATTCATTTTCAAAGAGAAATATTATGAAGATATTTAGGAAAACTCATAGATGCAATTCTTGGACATGAGATATTTAGGTTAGTGTGTGCTTGGTAGAAGCTGAGATATTTCTGGATACTGAATGTTGTCTTCCATTGAACAATATATGCATTAAAAAAAAAAAAGATAATTGTTAGTGGAATCAACTTGTAGGCATATATTGAGTGTTAAATCACATTAAATGGAACTTGTTCTAACTGGAGACATTGCTGTACTACTCTATCTGAAGTGACAACACCAAAGCGTTGATGTGTGATTTGGTTACCTTGTAAAGCAAAAGTTTGGGTTATCTCCCAAGAAAAAGCAGAAAACATCCAAAAGAGATGAAGATACAGCTACACCTTCTGAATACAAGCCAAGTACTTGCAGAAATTTTATGCTATTACATAGAGCATTTTCATTCTGTTTAGGTTTGTTGTAGTAGTATCATACAATGCTTACTTGATGATAACATTTTTTATCATATTTATTCTTCAGATAAGAAATCCATAATTTCTACCATGTAGAAACATACTGGATACAATGCACTGCTAAGTACTTGTTTGTGGTGCAATAATAGAGATTCTTAGATATATTTCTTACATACATTAGTACTTTCCTTCTTCATCCTATGGGACCAAGAACTACCTAGAGTTCTGCAAAGACATATCAAAGTTACAACAAATGTATTTGGGGAGCAGACTTCAAAGGTTTTTAGAAATCCTTTCGGGCCATTGTTGCTAATAACATGCCTGGCTTCCCAGGTGTTGAATAAGGAAAGAAAAAGGAAAAAAGTTGGGGAACATGTCTACACAAGTTGTAATTTAATTCTCTGAAGTAAAACAACAATTTAATTTTCTTTCTCTGTGATTTTCAACTTCTTGTCTCAGTTACAGTAGCTGGCACTGGTTTCCTTCAACTGAGGTACCCAGTTGCATTCTACTTGCTGTATTTTATACTGGCTGGCTGTGTCTCCCTGTCAAGTTACAAAGTACAGTTTTATCCGATCAAAAAACCCTATCCTAAAGTTGCAACCACTGCTGTAAGGAGGTTTCTGACAGGCATCTTTCACTTACTGTATTCTGGAAAAATATGGTAGTAATTCATCAGGGTGTTTTTTTAAACCTTCATGCTAAGTAAGTACGTATTGAGAAACTGCATCTGGCTCAAAACAACTTCACAATTAGTGGAGTCACCGTCCCTGTGGGTGTTTAAGGAAAGGTTAGATGCGGTACTGAAGGACATGGTTTAGTGGCTAATAGGTGGTGGGGGGATAGTTGGACTGGATGATCCCTGAGATATCTTCCAACCTTAAGGATTCTATGATTCTATGATTCTATTACAGCTTTTCTGCCCACTTGTTTCATAGCGCTGCAAATAGGATTTGAAAGAGTTATGTGCTGTACCTCAATGTTTATATATACACTAAAAAATAAAGTGTATAAACCTGCTAATCAGAATGAGAAGGCCACAGGGCATTGACCTTTTGATTCCTCCTTCCATCCTGATGATTATTAAACTCCACCAGAAAGACATCAAGTAAGAAAAATAATAAGAAAATAAAAATCAAGCTCACAAACCTGTACTTGAGGAGAACAGACTTTGACGTTTTCAAAGTTCTGCTTGGGAGAGTCCCATGAGTCATGCATGACCAACTTGATAAACTGTGATTAAATTACTTGCCTGGTAGGCAAGGGGAAAGCAGTGGATATTGTCTACCTGGACTTCACTAAAGCTTTTGACACTGTCTCCCATAAGATCCTTAGAGACAAGATGTTGATGTCTGCGCTGGATAAGCAGAGAGTGAGGTAGATTAAAAACTGGCTGAAAAGCCAGGTCCAGAGGGTGGTGATCAATGGCACAAAGTCTAGTTGGAGGCCAGTAACTAGCAGTGTACCCCAGGAGTCAATATTGGGTCCCATCATGCTTAAAATCTTCATTAATTATCTGAATGATGAGGCATAGTGTACCCTCAGCCAGTTTGCTGATGACAGAGCACTGGGAGGAATGACTGATACACCAGAGGATCATACTGCCATCCAGAGACACCTGGACAAGCTGGAGAAAGGAACTGACATGAACCACATGAAGTTCAGTGATGGAAAGTGCAAAGTTCTGTACCTGGCAGGAACAATTTCATGCACCGGTATGTACTGAGGACTGACTGACAGAAAAGGAGCTTTGTAGGAAAGGATCTGGGGGTCCTGGTAGACAACAGGTTGAGCATGAGCCAGAAGAAACATAGGCGTACTGGAGTGAGTCCAGAGAAAGGCCATGAAGGTGGTTAAGGGACTGGAGCATCTCACATATGAGGAAAGGCTGAGAGAGCTGAGACCTGGAGCCTGGAGAAGGCAAATCTTACAGGGGATCTCATCAATTTCTATACATGTCTGAAGGAAGGGTGCAAAGAGGAGGGAGCCAGTCTCTTTTCAGTGCTGCCCAATGACAGGACAAGTGATGAACATAAACTGAAGCACAGGACGTGCCATCTGAACATCAGGAAGCATGTTTTAATGTGAGGTTTCCCAGAGAGGTTATGGAGTTTCCCTCCCTGGAGATATTCAAAAGCCATCTGGACATGGTCCTGGGCTCTAGGTGGCCTTGCTTTGGGCAGAGGGTTTGGATGAGGTGACCTGCAGAAGCCCCTTCCAACCTCAACATTTCTGTGGTTTTGTGATTCTGTGAAGTGACTATTCTATTGTGAAGAAGGTTGGACATAATCTTGGAAGTACAGAGCACGCTTCGATTTTACGGATAGCTGGGTGAATTCAACACTTTGCAATATTTGGTTAACTGACTGATTATATTGGCAATCAATAAATAACCCACATTTTTCTTTGGTCTAATAAATTATGGTATCAACATATTTTGGCAGCAATTTTGTGAGAACACTTTAATGTATTTCAGTGAATGCTGTGAGAATTTCTCACTGTGGTTTCTGTCAATATGGTCTTTTTAGAATAAGATTCCAGGGGAATTTTGCAAAGATTTAAATAGTAGAGTACTATATGCAGAATAAATAGTAAAGTAAAAACAGTTGGATAGCTGAGAGTGTGGATAAGCAATAAATACTTTTCTAGAGCTTGCTGTGGTGTAAATCACATTCCCAAGACTGCTTTCACAAGTTCTTTGCTACTTTTCATACATAATATGAAGCGTAGAGGACTGGTTACTCATACAAATGTTAGATGTGCCAACCAGGAAAGAGGTACTGCTGGACTTGCTACTCACAAACTAAGAAAACCTGCTTTTTAATATCTTGTTTAGTGATAGCCTTGGCTGCAGCGATCACAGTATTATGGAGTTTGGGATCCTACTGAGCATGTTGAAGGTTAATACTAAGACAAAGGGTTTAGATTTCAGAAAGGCAAATTTCATCTCACTCAGAGCTCAACTGGGAGGCATTCCATGGAAAGCTTCCATGGAGGATAAAGGAACTAGTGAGTGCTGGGAGTTTTTCAAGAATGATCTCCTAGAAGCACTAAAAAAAGTTCATCCCCTTTAAAGCTAAGGAAAGTATGCAGAGCAAGAGACTCCCTTGGCTCAACTGCAAACTTCTGCATCTGCTCAAAACCAAAACGGAAGTGTACCAGAGATATAAAAGTGGACGAATACCTTTTGAGAACTATAACGGCATTGCCAGGGTGTGCAGAGCTGCACTGAGAAAAAGTAAAGCTCAACTAGAATTGAAATCAACCAGAGCTGTCAAAAACTACAACAAAGGGTTCTTCAGGCGTGTAAACCACAAGCAGAAACAGAAGGTGCACTGTTAAACACGAGAGGTGAATTAGTTACCAACAACGCTGAAGAGGCAGAGGTTCTCAACACTTTCTTCACCTCTGTCTTTACCAGAACGGTTGGGCCCCAGGCCTTGGGAAACAAAAAATCCAGTTGATGCAAACACAGATCTACCATCAGTGAAGGAAGGGTTGGTATGGGAAGTATTACAGGAGCCTGGCCCCTACAAATCAACAGGCCCTGACAATATCCACCCAAGGGTGTTAAGAGAGCTGGCTGACATCGTTGTGAGGCTGTTCTCCATCATCTCTGAGAACTCATGGAGATTAGTGAATGTCCCAGAAGAATAGAAAGCAGCTAATGTCACCACTCGTCTACAAGAAGGTCTTAAAGGAGGATCCAGGAAATTATAGGCCCATCATTCTTACTTCAGTCCCTGGGAACGTTATGAAATCCTCTTGGGGTCTATCACAAGCCCCCAAATGAAGGACGTGTTCAGGAAAAGCCAGCACAAATAGCTACTTTTCAAACTGGCAACGTCACAAGTTGGTTCCCCTAGGCATCAATATTGGGTCCAATGCTGTTGGATATCTTCATCAGTGATCTGGAGGAGGGGATCAAGTGCATCCTGATGAAGTCTGCAGATGATACCAAACTGACTGGGGAAGTAGACACTTTGAAAGGGAGAGCCACACTGCAGGAAGACCCAGATAGGCTGGAAGAGTGGGCTAACAAGAACCTTATGAAGTTCAACAAGGACAAGTGCAAGGTCTTGCACCTGGGAAAACATAATCCAGGAGCGCAGCACAGGCTGGGATCCTCCTGGCTGGGGAGCAAGCACCTCTCTAGAAAGGGACCTGGGGGTCCTGGTGGACAAGGAGCTCAATATTAGTGAATAGCGTGCTGCAGCAGCAAAGAAAGCCAATAGGATGCTGGGTTGCATCAACAAGGGCATCACCAGAAGAGATAAAGAAGTCATTGTCCCACTCTACTCAGAGCTTGTCAGGCCACAGCTGGAATACTGTAACTGGAATTCAGTTTTGGTCTCCAGTACACAACAGAGATGTGACCAGGCTGGAGGCAGGATCCTGGATCCCCAGGATGATCAAAGGAGTGGGCAGCCTGCCGTATAAAGCAAGGCTGAGAGAATTGTGTTTGTTCATCATTGAGAAAAGGTGGCTTAGGGGAGACCTCATCCCCGTGTCCCAGTATTCAAAGGGTGGCTACAAAGCAGATGTAGTCTTCCTTTTTACAAGGAGTCACCTGTAAAAGATGAGGGGCAACAGATGCAAGTTACTCCTGGGGAGACGGCAATTGGACACAAGAGGAAACTTTTTCACACTAAGAACAATTAGCCTTTGGAATAATCTCCCTGGGAGTATTGATGGATTCCTCAACACTGGGCACTTTTAAGATTCAGCTGAACGGGATGCTGGGCCATCTTATCTAGGCAGAGCTTTTGTCGAGAATGTTCGGACCAGATAATCGTTGGGGTCCCTTCCAACCTGGCATTCCGTCATTCTATGATACTGTACTGCTTGTTTGTGGACAGACATCCAATGTTCAACATGCAGGAAATACTGTAAGGTCTTTATAGACTCAAATTTTGACATCACTATTATGTAACAATATTTTAATACTATATGAAGCTTGTACATTTACTTCTTCATACAGCTTAAGTTAAAGAGGTCTTTCACACTGTTTCTTTGTAAGTATATAAAGAAAGTCATTGTGGATGAAAATCTGAAAAAGGAAAAAAATCTCAAAACTATAGCAGTCATATTAAAGATCAAGGAAAATCAACTATAAAATGGAGACAGTCTAGGGGACAAACTCCTAATCTTTTCTGTCTCATACTTCTTTATTTGGAGTCATCAATGATTATATTTGCTACTACATCTCTTATCCACTTAGTATAAAACAGAGGTCCAACATATGAGCTGCTTTTCATCACACACGTTTATTTTAACAGTGGTTGAAATTTTTTGATATAGCATTACTGGGTTACAGGTTATAGTGCAACTGATCTAATTACAATGTATTGATCTAATTATAGTGATCTATTTTATCTAATATTTTATCCATACTTGTGGCAGTTTTCTTATAGAATTATTAGATTTTAACTATTTTAAGAAAATACTAGTGTAAGATGATAAGATAGGGGAGATGTTTTGTAATATTTTCCATAAGAGTATAAAACCTAATTCTTTGACAAATCGAAGTTTAGGTTGAAATTTTTGGGCTGCCTGCTTCATGGCTGATATTTTTATGTGTTTTATAAGGAAACAGGACATGTTCAATCATGCTGTCATAGTAGTCCCTACTTCTTTCTCCTCTAAGGTGCCAATTTCATAGGTTTCAATGATACTGAATAATCTCAGATTCTGTAAAAATCGGTTGTGAAGGAGAGAAAGATGAAGTTACTGTCTGTATAAGGGAGAAGCAGAGAAACTGAGACCTATTAATTCTGTTAATTGCTGGCCAGCATGCACATGGCTGCAGAGCAGCCACAGCGTTGGCTGTGTTTTCACAAGTCGGCATGCGAAAAAGGTAGGCAAAGGACCCAGCAGGAATCTGGGATCAAGGATGTGCCTCTTGCCACTTTGATAAAAATCCACCTTGATTTGGACATGTTATTACTCTCTTGCTAGTGCAATTTGCATATGCATGAGTAGAACTGCTCTGACTGTAACTGGAGCTGCACTTTTAACCCAGATTGAAAAGCTTGTCAATTTATGAATCAATTAACTTTTTTTTTTTTTCAAGAAAGGAGCTAGTTTATAAGTTTCTGATCCTGATTATGATCCCTGTTGAGTGTACTGCCAGGGCCCTGAATGCACTAATTAGCTTTAATTGGCCTAATGACCTGCCCTGCCCTCCCCATGGTCCATTTGAACTCAGAGCAAGGTAGCCAGACCTTGTCTGAGGTTTGTTTGGATTTAGGCTTATTTCACTGACTGAGTTTTCTGGATAGACTCCAAGTCTATGTGGTATGGCGCTTTTGTCTCCTGTCTGGACTTTGAATCTACATTGAAGGTAGCCTTATTTCTTGAATGTCCCTTGGATTTGTGTTACAACCTGGTCCCCGTGTCTGACTTCCTGGTAAGCTGTGGACCTGAGTGGTAGGTGACTTCTCTCCAGTCCTGTCTTTGACCTTGTTGCCTGCTATTCCTGACTGGATTCTGTGCATAGACTCTGGGCTGGCTGGCTTCTTACTTTGTCATATCTAGGAGTGTGGCTGGACCCTGTTGTTACTGTGATCTGGTGTGGGTGTTGTGGGATAGTGCACTATCAGTGAGAGCCCTACCGGCATTGGGATCATCCTGTTTCTTCTAGTAGTCCTGTCTTTATTGATCTCTGGCACTTCGTATGAAAATGTGGTGAATCTTTCTTCCTTTTATTTGCTTGTCACAGAGGCTGGAAATCTGACATAAAGTTACTTTGAAAGAAGTCAAAGTTAAGCATTAAAGAATACTAGAATTAAGGTTGTCTCTAGAATTCTAATTTGCCAGTCTCTTTTGAGATTTCTAGTTATGTTTGTTGCTATAATTTCTCCATTTTGCTTAGGGTGCAGTAAAGTCTATTCAGCAAATCAAAAGGCACATTTTGTTGTTTACTGTGTAGCTCAGGCCTTATTTCAATCAGTGTTTGAACATGGAGATATGTAAGGCTTAATTTTGCATGTACTTTTTTGTGCTAATCACTGTTATACTGAACAGGCACTGAACTAATTATATTAGATTTAGCTTGAGTGTGAATTTTTTCCTTACACAGTAACTGTCCAAATGTGCTTATCAGGCAGATGTTAATCTAATTTATTTTATCGTAGTGGAAAATAAGCTGCTTATATCTACTGCACAGAAAAAGTAGGTTCATGGACACTTTAGATAAGTTATTGACATGCTGCAAGCTGTTCCCTTGCCTCTCTGTGTATGCCTTCAGGGTGCTTCCAGACCATGAATTTATCCGTTTCTAGAGAACTTTTGCATTTTATCTCAATTCTTGCTTTTAAAATCTATCTCTTACTAACCTTAAATATAGGGGTGAGTATTTAGCATTTCAGCAAACTGAAACTCAGAATCTCAGTGGTAGGAAATTGGAAACGTGCCCTTTGCTGACCACTTGGGAAAAATTTTGTTTAGACTCCTAACAGAAACCATGTGACCAGCCCCCTGAGGCAGTGTTAAAGGCGTTTTGCCCATGAGCTATCTTCTTTTATGTAGCTGTCTTCTCTCTTTACCTTATTCACATTTCCAGCACTTGTAATGAAGGAGTCAAGCCTTTTCTAGGAAGGTTGTATTACGCAATGCGTTTTTGTTAGTTTCTGAGGTAATGCAGCCTGGGTTTGATTCAGAAAAAGAACAATGTCCTGGCCTGTGAATTTAATGTAATATATAAAGAGGAGAGCCACTCCTCAGAGAGAATACCATGCGTTTGTATCTCTGACCAAGTGTTGCCTTTTGGTTCTTCCTTCTGTGTGTTGCGTAATACAGATTGGCCATGCCTGCCTGGAAGGTGTTATGTAGATGGAAGGGGTTCTGCATAGGCTTGGACTGCTATGCTTCTTCAGTAGGTTTGTTTTCTAAGCAATGCAAAGTCTGTAGGTAAACATAGTAACTTCTATCAGGTCATCTTGTTGATCAAGTGCTGTAGCTAGCTTTGGTCTAAGAAGTAACTGTGGGTGATCTGTTGGCTGTAAGAGGAGTCGGGGGGGAAGGAGAAGCCTGAGCAGTGGCTGTTTGGCTGATATGTGGGTAGCCGCAGATGCAGGGCCAGGTGGTCTAAGGAATGGGAAGTGTGACAGCCAGTGTGAGTTTGACAGGAGACAACAAGCCGTCTGAGTTGCAAAGTCACAGCCATGAAAACACATCAGGTGTTAAATCAGGAAGCAGCCCAGAGTCTTACTTGGCCAACTTTCTTAAAGGGAATTCCAAGTGATCCAGAGCTCTGCACGAAGTCTTCTGAAGCTGAACTCCTGTACTAAAATGAGGAAAGGCAGTGCCCCCGGTACCTCCTATAGTTTCAGTCCTCTCTACTGCTGTCAAAGGTGTCTGACCACTCTCTCAGTTAACTCATGAAAGTTTCTGGTGTACAATTTTGTTTAGCTAGGCTTGCAAATATCTAACCTAATGAGTAAGGGTTGCAACGATGTGCTGTGCTGTCCCTGGGAACTGATCTGCTGGCTTACATCTCTGCCTTCAGATGTAATGCACCCAGAGAGTGTGACGTCTTGTTAATGACAGAATTAAAATTAGTTTTGTAGCTCTTCCTTTTGCAGCTGTTTCTCATTGCCCTCTGAAAACTGAGAGTCTGTCTTTCAGCTGTATGCACCAGACTTATTTTGACGGAAGGGGTACTATTTCTGTGAAGCTGGAGTTACTGAAAATAAAAGTTCAGCACAATGATAAGGGGTCCTGTGGAGTGCCTGAGTGGTTCATGTATCTGTTACCTTTACTTATTTTACATAGTTCTCTATCTTTTCCTTGGTTTATGCATTTTTTTTTTATGGCTACAAGTGAAGATGGAGGATTAGCATGGGGAGAGAAAGATTGGAAGGTGTGGGAAGTAATTTCCTAAATACCTTTGTAGAGATTTCACCTCAAGAAGAGGTAAGGAATCTATTTAAATTCTTAGCAATGCAGCTGATGTTACATTACTTGTACAGTAAGCAACTTTATGATATATTCAAAAAACTGGGTGACTGATTCAGTCCTATGAGGACTTAAGGTGAGTTGATGTATAGATCTGGTAATATTCCAGCTAGTTGACTCTTGTCTTCTAACATTAGTTCTTTTCATCCTTTCTTGGAGCAGACAATCTGAAAGATTAAAACAGATTTTTAAAAGAGAAACTAACAAAACAAAACCACATCAAGTATTCTGGTTACTCAAAACAAAAGGCGGGAAACATGAAACTTATTCTGTGCATCCGTCTTCCATTCTTTCAAAATGCCAGCACGTGTATTTATAGATTTCTGCAGATATTTGGTTGTATGAATCAAGGATTTTTTAGTTGTTTGTTACTTTACATGCATTTTGTACATGTATTAACTTTTAATGTGAATTTTTAGATATGAGTTATTCAGAAAGTTTGACAGGTACTCAGTATTTGTGACTGTTTTACCAGCCTTTTCTACCCTCATGTGATAATGCTGCTAAGCTTCAAAAAAACTGAATTATTAAGCCTGATAAATTTAAGTCCTACACTTTACAAAAATTATCACCTTACAGTTGCTTTTGTCCACCGCATGTCCATCTGTACTGGAATACCAAATTTAGTGTGAAGAGTACAAAACAAAGCTTTTCTCCCTGTTTTTTTAGCAGAACAACATCCACAGCTGTGTATGCCTTAAAATGACATGCAGCTACCAGGAAGGGTGATATGGCACTATTGGCAGCTGTGCTAGCGGCAAAAATAAACTGTAGTAAGACTTCCTGCAATAATAATTACCAGTGACTTGCATGCAGTGCTTTCACTGACATAAATATGTATATAGCAGTTCTTGCTGCTACATGAGCCTCAATTTGCACCTACTTAGCAGAGGCAGTGATTTACTGAGGAATGCTTGTCACACTTTGACTAGTCTGACAAAAGATGCCTGACATTCCTGAGACTCAAACTGTAGTGCTTAGGTGGAGTTAGAATAAACTTAAGGATGCATTTTTATCATAGCTTCTTTAAAGGAGTTGTCTGTGTGCATGAGCTCGGTTCAGGCAATAGCTCTGCCCCAATAAATGCGAGCTAATGGGAAGAGGGAAACTCCTACCTTTGCAAGATATGCACCCAGAGTAGCTGATGCACCATGCTGTCACCTGTGGTAGATTCGTCATGCATCCACTCCATAAAACAAAGCTTCGCAAGAGAATCAGCTCAGGCTGTGAGACTGTCTCATTTCGCAATCCCCTTGTATAAAGGGCAGCATGGAGCTGCCATGCCCCACTAGGAGAACATCTTTGAACTTGGTACCTGGTGCAGAAAAATCTGCCCTTAGGGCAGAAAAATCAAAGTTTCAGCTGCTTCTTGTCACCTTATGCAGTACTGAAGGTGTTTCTGCAATGGAGGCAGCTCCTTCTTTCTCATCATAAAGTAGCTCCCACCACAGTGTGGTCTGATTTCACAAATCAGAGGACTGACCTGGTAAGGTCAGGTGTTTAAAAAGTCTAACTTTGTGTTTAATGCTGTAGAAATATTCTGAATAGTAACTATCCTCATGAAATAAATGAATCCTTCTCACTACCCTAAGGGCTGCAGAGTACTTCTCTAGGGTATTATGAGATGCAGGGATCTTGTCTGGGACTCAAGTATCTTGGCAATAACAACATGGGGCACAGAGTTCACCTCATTATCTCTTTCCAGAGATAAAGAGCAGAAACATACATTCCCCTTATAATGAAGGGGTTCAACATTAACTGTTTACTCTAACGGCTGAATAATTTATAAAGGCAAAAGCTGCACAGAAGTTGTCTGTGTAACTTATTTCAACAAATCAGTATGAGTGGACCGGGAAGGAAGTACATTTGACAGAGCTATGGATTTTAGAATATCTACACTATATTTAGAACTTAGGTGTTAGTATTCATAGAATCACAGAATGGTTTGGGTTGGAAGGGACCACAAGGATCATCTAGTTCCACCCCTCCTGCCATGGGCAGGGACACCCTCCACTAGACCAGGTTGCCCAAAGCCCCATCCAGCCTGGCCTTGAACTCTTCCAGGGATGGCGGCTCCACAGCTTCTCTGGGCAACCTGTTCCTGTGCCTCACCACCCTCACAGTAAAGAATTTCTCCCTAATGTCCAATCTAAATCACCCATCTTTCAGTTTAAACCCATTACCCCTTGTCCTGTCACTACACTCCCCAAGAAACAGCCCCTCGCTAGCTTTCCTGCCTGCTTTAGGTATTGAAAGACCATGATTAAGTCTCCCTGGAGCCTTCTCTTCTCCAGGCATAACAACCCCAACTCCCTCAGCCTGTCCTCATAGGAGAGGTGCTCCAGCCCTCTGATCAGCTTTGTGGCCCTCCTCTGGACTTGTTCCAGAAGCTCCAGGTCTTTCCCTCGGCACCCCAGAGCTGGAAGCAGTACTCCAGGTGGGGTCTCATAAGAGTGGAGCAGAGGGACAGAATCACCTCCCTCGACCTGCTGGCCACACTATTTCTGATGCAGCCCAGGACACGGTTGGCTTTCTGGGCTGCCAGTGCACACTGCCAGCTCATGTTAAGCTTTTCATCAACCAGGAACCCCCAAGTCCTTCTCCTCAGAGCTGCTCTCAATCAGTTCTCCATTAATGCTATCACAGTAACTTTAATTATCAGCACTTATTTAATTTTAAAGAAATATTCATTATTTTTCTAACTTTACTTACTGATGGCAAGGGCTATGGTGGGCAGTGGTGACTTAAGATACGTGCACTTACATGACCATGGACTGTGAAGAGTAGTAGATGCAGCTCCTTAATTTTTTGGCTAATCTATATCCAAGTTTATAATTCCTTTTCATCTCTGTGTTATGTATTGACGTTTGGGTGGTTTGGAGGTGAAGTGGAATGATACATGGGTGGTTTTGTACTGAATAATCAGTCTGAAGGAAAACAGTATTATTTTTTTTTTGTGAGAAATGCTCTCTCACTTTGACTCAGATGATTCAGGTGCCGTTCTTAATGCAAATAATATTTATTTCTCCATTCTGTAGTAATTAGTAAATTGTAATTTCAAAGGTGTATATTTTATAACAAAAGAAAAGGTTGCCCTACTATTTTCTTCATATTGAAGCATCTGGAATTCAAATCACATGTATGGCTTAAACGGCAAGAACACATGACTGAATCAAGTTCAAACTGACCTCGTTCTGGTAGGTTATGGTAGTTGCCCAAAGGGGGAAGTAAATATATATTAAAAAATTACATAACTGCTTCTTATTTTATGTAGGTTAGGATATAGAATACATATATCTCATTACTAATTTATAGCAAACTCTCTTTAGTTGTGTAAAAATAGTAAATGAATAGCTGTCTTCCCCATCTGTCTTCCCACTAATATATGGTAGTTTGAGGAACTTGACAAAATTCTTGCCCAATGTGAAAATGATGAGAACAATTTTGAGATTGCATGTTTGTAATAAAGCAAAGCAGCTGTTGTTTCAAAAAACCATTTAAAAAATATTTTTTAATAAAAATACTTTGGTTAGATCAGTTGTGTTTCTGAATCTGTGTCACGCAGTAGGATGCTGTAACAGTTGAGGATGTTACTTAATGCTGACACAAGCTTATGCTCCCCTTCCTTTCCTGTGCTGAAATAAAAATTTATGAGTTTAGAGAAATAAACTCAATGACTTTCCACAAGATTGTACAACTGGACTGGATTTCCACTACCTATGTTACCATTTTCTACCAACCATATAGCTGACAGGACCTGTTCTTTCCTTTTTTTTTTTCCTTTCCATTTTGTTTGTCAATGAATTGCAATGGTGAACATAGTATCTATTGTTAGACAGACCACTGATTGGTAGAGAAGAAAAAAAAGGGGGTTGATTCAGGCTGGTTTTTTTTTTATTTCCTGAAGAGGTGCTCATACATTCAGACATACATGGACTGTGAATTTTACATTTCTTTTCAGTCAAGTCCTGTAACCAAGGGTCCAGCAGCCAGAGAACCAGCGGAAGAGACGCTAACATGGTCGCAAGATCTGTCTGGAGGAGGGTGGCTGTTTCAGCTGCAATTTGAGTGTTTCAATGCGGGACAATTAAATTGCTCAATTGGACCAACTTGATACTAGTAGCATACCTGAGTACAGGCATGTTCCTAATGAAAACAAGAAAAGCTGCCAGGCTAAAAAAATAGCAGTAAAAGCTAATCTTTCTCCACTGCCAAAGAGAGATCACTGTACAAACTTGCTAATATCTCATTACGATAGCTTAGCAATATTGCACCAGACACAATACTGAAGAGGACAACTGGTATAGATTTCTTGGCTTTCCGGAGTTTTCTTTAAAAGAAGGCATACAGACTTCCTCTGAAAAGCCTTGACATGTTGCCATTAAAAGATGACTTTAAATATCATGGCCTTTGGTTGTCTTTCTGCTGACTAAAAGTGTCTGAATTTCTTTCTCACATGTTAGAGGACCCTTTGCCTTCTGCAGTTATAATAGCAGAAATAGGTCAGTGAGCGGGTGCTCTGACTGTGGTGACTTGAATGGTGTCCTAGACAATTTACAGTCCAAATCTATGAGATCCTGTCTACAAATGCAATTACTTGAAAATGCTTCCTAGCAGGAAATGCTCAGTTTCATAACTTAGCAAAATAAATCCCCAACAAACATTTTTCTATCTCTAGTTGTTGTCAGAAAATGTTTATTTTCTTCAATCGTTCTAATTTTCCTGATTTTGAAAAGTGGATAAAGATAGATTTTGTCATTTAGTTTTGTGATTGGTCCTTTTGATACATCTAATTTACAAACTTTTCTCAGGAAATTTGAAACTATGTGAATAATTTTTTAATGTTATTGTTCATCTGATAAATTTGGTGCTTGGCTAGTACTGAAATTGCAATTTTTGAGAGAGTAAAAGCCTTTTGTTAATTCACAACTTCTGCTTCACTCAACACTTTAAACAATGGCATAATTTTTGGTAATGACTGTTGGTCAGTCAGGTATGTTCCATTTCAATTTTGAAATGAGTTATGAAATTGACTGTCAAAGCAATTATGATGGAATGAATTTAGCTAGAGGTAATTATAGCATGAGATTGGCTATCCTGGCAGTTATTAACTAACTACATGAACTTTTGGGGAAAATATGTTCTTTTTTGGTTTTGAATCTTAAATTAATTTTCTTTACTCTGTGTATGCTCTATGATGTAGATTATTGTTCATTAATCTTCGTGCAAAGAATCAATTACTGTATATCGTTTGAACACTATTTCTTTCCAGAACACCTGTTTCGTTCCTATCAGTCTCTGACATTAATATGCTTCCAAATGTTCATTTGCATAGAAGGTTACTTGCTAGTTGCAACTAAAAGGGAAATTAAGTTATGATATGAAAGGACATGTGATGACAAAAGGTTATAAGAGCTAAATAAAACCAACATTTCATGTTTTTATTCCAACTTTTAAGTGGCATAAGTGGGGTGTGTTATAACTTCAAAGATATGTATCACTATTTGTATGTGATAACTTCAACCTCCTAGTTTTAGGTAATCTCTAGAATTATGTTGTAAACATTATTCCGGCAAAGAATCTGCTTTGGTTTTGGCCTGTGTTCTTGACCCATACCCTGTAGCTCTATGAAATGACAGTTTAGATGTATCCATCTGTTTCATTGAAAATAAAACCTTTAGTTAACTAAATAAAACTGGCTATATTTATGATTGAATGGATCTCTGAAAATAAGCTATGTTGTCACATGAGATTAGAATACTTAAAGTGATTTTAAAAGAATCAAGGAATTTGAAAATACATAGATGTTTGTTATTCATTCTGAAGAGATGTGTGTACAGTAAGAATCAGACACTGGGATGTTATGTAGCTGAGCAGCCCAGATAGGGACCCCTGAAGGTTAGGAAGTACTTTCTAAACCTACCTGATCAGAAAAGCATGCGTTATGGTTAATCAAGTAGTCTATTACATTTAGTTGCTCCATATATGCTTTCAAGTTTGGACTCTTTTGCTGAAACAAAACGTGATTGGGGAAATGTTGCATTTGATACAGAAACTGTCTGGGATTAATATTTAGGCTGCACTAATTGAAGTAGGGTAGGACACCTGATTTATATACAGCTCTGTTACAAACCTGTTGAAAGATTGTTTTTGTGTGGGTGGGGTTTTGTTTGGTTTTGGGTTTGGTTGTTTCGGTTTTTTTTAAGTTTCTGGTGTCAAAGGCACTTTATGATAAACGATGTTAGAGTTCATCATGCAGTTTCATGAAACACTGAACACATTGGTTAGTGATGTGTGTCACCACTTATAAAATTCCTTGTCTGGGAAGATTTATCTTGTGCTAGCTGCTAGATTTATTGGTAGCAAAAATACCCAGAACTATCATGAAGTGTTCTGGCCTGAGGTTTAGAAGAAAACTTAACTGTGAAGTAGGAACTGCCTTAAAAAGACTATCATATGTTACAAGAATTGTGTCTTTCTAGAGACGTGGATAGTACTGACACCCCAGATTAAAAGTAGATTCAACCAGAATATATGAAGATGAGGCAAATCAGTTTATCTGAAGTTTTTTGTTTGTTTGTTATTTTTTGAGCAGAGGGACGTTATTAACTTCAAAATATCTGTAATTTTTTATAACTTAGTAAATGATTGTTTAATATTCTTTACTGCTACATGGCCATGCTGTAATTATGTGATTGAATGCTGTCTGGAGTGGGACATGGAAGTCTGGTAGTATTGCTAAGAGAAGTTTGGTATAGAGAGATCACTGAGCTGTCATGGTTGATTAAAGTAAGTTCATTAAATTAATTGTGATAAATACAGTCCTGCTGATGTGTTAACAAAATGGTGTTTTCCATGTGTGTGTGTGAAATCTGTCAGAAATTAGCAATCTATTTATATTCATCACTGTCTGTAGACAAGTGTTTAGAAATAAATGTTATTGCTCTGTTAGTAAGAAAGACAGGGACCTGTTGGAGCAAGACCAGAGGAGGGCCACAAAGCTGATCAGAGGGATGGAACCCCTTCTTTATGAGGACAGGCTGGGAAAGGTTGGGGTCATTCAGCCTGGAGAAGAGAAGGCTCCGGGGAGATCTAATTACGGCCTTTCAATACTTAGAGGAGGCTTGTAAGAAAGACGGGAACAGACTTTCTAATAGGACCTGTAGCAGTAGGACAAGGCGTAATGGCTTTAAACTAGAAGAGGGCAGATTCAGACGAGAAGAAATAATTATAGAAAAGAAATAGGAAGAAATATCTTACAATGCGGGTGGTGAGGCACTGGAATAGGTTGCTCAGAGAGATTGTGGATGCTCCCTCCCTGGAAACATTCAAGGTCAGGTTGGATGGGGCTCTATCAACCTGGTCTATTTGGAGATCTCCCCACTCATGGCAAAAGGGTGGACTAAATGACCTTTAAGGGTCCTCAAAGCATTCTATGATTCCTGTGTAGTGTTATGCTTAGACTGAATTTATGTGTTGAGTCACATTTCAAATTATGATGATATCTGTGAAAACATAATAAAACTACCACTAAGCACTGTGTATCTTTTGCTCAAAATTTCAGTTAATGAGCAATATATGTTGGTGTCTTTTTGAAAGTAGAGGTCATCTATCTAGCAGAAAGGATGATGGGAACTTAAACTTCATATTTCCCTTACTATGTAGGAATGTGGAAAATTCCACACATGCAAATCTACTACTTCACAGAAAGTATTAAAAAAAATGCTCTATATATGGGGGGAAAAAACAAATTCTTCCTGGGAGTTGCCTGTCCTTTATTGAAGTTGATACTATCTGAGGGAACAGTGGGATGGAAACAACCTGGCAAACTTTATTTTTTCATCATTTTTTTCCAATTTGGCACAAATGACTGAGAAGGTCTGGTAGGTAAGACACATGCCGGACAGATTTCTTGACAATTTGGTCATCTTTCTCCCTTGCATGCAGTCTACCAGACTGGTCTAGGCTTCTAGAGCCTCTGTCAAGTAGTCTTTCTGTTAGCCACAATATGCCACATGATAAATGTTTAGGATTATTTGGAATTAGGAATTTTGAAATATCATAGTTCTCAGCAAAATAGGATTTTAATACCTGTCCTGTTCTAACTTCAGTTATTCCCTGAATACTAAAATTATTAAATTACATGTAGTATGGATATATTGAATTTTAGTATGAACTACCTTGCTTGTGTCAATTATTACAACAGTTTTTCTAAGAAAAATGTGTATCTACTTCTGTTAGCTAACGTGCTGCACGAGACAAAATTCTTGGCATAGACAGGGAACTTCATACTTCACACGTATAACTTGTGGTAAAGATTACACAGGACAAAAATGCTTTCTTAATACATGAAGCAAGCTGTATACCATCTGTTTTCACTGAAATATTGTCCTTTGCTACTTAACATGTATAAACTGACATAGCAACACTGAACAAGCCATAACGAGTAGGGAATAATAAGGGAAAACAAGAGGAGAGGGGTAGGTTGACAATATCATGCGGTTATCTAGTAAGGCATGTCCTTATCTAAGTTGGTTTTATTTTACTTATTTTTGTAGTTTGAGGCTTTTGAGGGCTTAGAGAGCATGAACTTTGTATGAACTATGGTTTTCTTGAGTGTGCAGTGACTGAGCTGCAAGGCTCTCAAACTGCATGCAATTGGAAAGACAATGTACATTGATGCGTCAGGAAACATCACATGCATCCTTTTACGTTGTATTTACATCTTAAAAAAAACCCCAACACCTTATCAACAGATGTTCCCTCACTTCTAGAATAGCCGTTATGAATGGGCTCTTGTAAACAAGTTAACAAACAAACAACAAGTTAAATTTGTATACATATTTTTTTTTTCCTGCTCTGGAAAACAAACTCTGGTAAAAATTAAAAACTAGAACATCATGGTTTTTATTACTGAAAACATGCTTTGCTAACCATAATAACTAGTCCATGACTTCATGGTCACCATCTGGGGTGAGTGGTGGGGAATGGAGAAGAGAATTCTCCTTTTCTTTAATCATTATTTGCTTACTATGGCTGCATGAATAGAGTGAATAGTAGCAACATGGTCACCTTTCCAAGTATATGGATTCTGATGTCCTGCAAATCCTTTTCTAACAGATAGTGCTTAGCAGGACTCTGAAAGTCTTTACAAAACTGTGGAGATGTACATCTAAGGTCCAAAAGGTTAAGGGGTGTCTTCTCTCTCCTTGTTTCCTTAATACTGTAGCCCATTAGCTCTTTTAGGGTTGTAAAATTAAGCAGACGTGAAGAAGAGCCCTTTAGTAGTTTTCACTGTCTTAAGACAGCACAGACCTAAAAATGGTTAAAAAGTGGTAGGATTAACAGGCTGTTAAAGGATCCAGCTCTCCTTTGCTAAGGCTGACAAATTTGGAATGCAAAAGGTCCTTGTCAGGAAATATCTGTGTTATCATTTTTCTTCCGACAGCAAAAATGTTTATCAAGGCTGCTTTCTTAATGACAGATCCTTAATAAAATACTTTAAATAAAAAGAGAGAGAGAAAAAAAGGCAAACTTCCTCAGCAGCAGAGCAACCAAAGGACTGAATGCTGTTTTTCTAGGGGAGCTACAGTCCAGTTTCTCATGAAGAAAAAGTTGAATTTACCTTAATCTAGCTTAACTTTTCTGGATGGGTTTTGATGACACTATCTCGAACATAAGACAGGTTTTTAACTATGCTAGGGTTTATTGATTTATGCAGAAATGTGCAATTAAATGCTTTATTCTTTCATCTCTTATGAAGTGTCTTCCAGAAAATGATAAAATAGTATCATATTGGTGGCTCCTCTTTTCTGGTCATCCATTTAAAAAATGGCAGCCCAGAATGTTTCAGGAAAATAACTTGAATGGTAGAGGTGTTGCAACCTTATGGATGGAAAATCCTGTAGTGATTGATTAAACCTTAACTTCCTTTTGAGGTAGCATCTACTGTCTTGGTACCTTGATGATACCTGTAATAAGCCACCTGGAGCTCATTAGAAATATTGTGAAGAAAGAACACTAAAGAAATAGAGAAATAACTGACACTGAGCAATTTGTATGCAGTGGATGATGCCATGAAAGTGCTCTCTGCAAGCAATAAATAAAAATGATAAAATCCTGAAAACATTCATTAGATAACAATAGTCTCACTTGATGATGACTCTTTTCTGAATGACACATACTCTCTAACTTTTTCAAATCTGGCTCAATTGCATACCCCAAAACTGTTATATATTTGATGAAACAAGCACATATGCAATCAGCAAAAAAAGTCTGACAGTATCAATTGGAATGTTACTTTACAGTTCATTTGATTATTTGCCTGTTCTTCATTTAAAGTCTTGACTGAGACTTACAACATTGTGTACTTAGAGTATGCTACTAAACTTACTGGTAACAAGCATTTATGGGTCATCTGCCACCTGATACTCTTCTTCATATGTAAACATAAAACTGCTTAACTTGGAGTGTTCTGCTGAGGCTACTTTCTAAATTGCTTTGTGAAGGGGGAAACCCATAAAGAACGAAACCTCAAAAATGTCAATTATTCTATCTCCCCAGTTTTTGCATGTGCAGAAGTATTTAATAACCCCTGTAGTACTAATCTGCCTTTGTACTGTTTCATTACTTGTTTTGCTAAACTATAGTATGTGCAATACAGAATTTGTTCAACTTTTCCAAACTGAGAAATCCCACAGTTGGATAGTGTGAGTGGTTTTGTGTTTGGTTTGTTGTTGGTTTTTTTTTGTTTTCTTTTTTTTTGTTTGTTTGGGTTTTTTTTGTTTGGTTGTTTTTTTTGTTTTGTTATCCTCATGTAAGACAGTGATTTAGAAATAGCTTCATTAGCTCTTTCCATTTCATGCACAACTGCAGGAGCTTGCTGTCAGCAGGAAACAGAACCAGAAACTACCAGTTCTTAGTTTCCTTACCTCAGAAGCACTGCAGCAAGCCAGGGCATGGAGTGTTCCTGAGGTCTCTGGGAAAACAACAAAGAAACTGACACACCACAGTTGCCATAAAGCAAAAATAATAAGAAAAAAACCAAAACTCTTTGCAGGTAGGCAGTAGCTAACACTGCAAACCTCTTTAGCTATGTAAATGACCTTCTGCCTTAGAGTAATTTCCATTCATTTTGGTTTTAAATACCAAATGAATGATACACTTCATGCATGACAGCTGTTTTGGTTTTTTTTATGCCTTCCAGTTTTAACCAGGTGCTTGCTTATTAAAATCTTGAGAGGCTAATACTTGAATTCAGAATGCTATCAAAAAAGCAGTGGAGAAAATCTCAGGAGACAGTCTATTTATGAGCTGAAGACAGCAAAATTTCCCGGTAAAATAAACTCAGAATTGTGATTAAACACTTGAAGTGCCAGTTGCTTTTCTAAAGCTGTAGAAATAGCATCCATGCTGTGATTTTCAAGAATGTCTTGAATTATCTAGTTAGTGATTTATTTATTTTTTTAACTTTGCAATGAAACTTAACACTGATAAGCTTTATTGTTATAATGGGATGTGATTGTTACAGGGGATACAATGACCTTAAATTTGGGAAAGTTTTGAAGGTAAATAGAAAAGAAGTTCTAACTTCTTTTTCTACATTTATTGTCTGTAGGTCGTGCCAACCTAATCAGGGGTGGAGAACAGGGTAGGAAGTAAAGCAAGTACTAATCAAGCGATATGAGTAACACTTCATGAGGTGTCATAAAGGTTGGAAAAGAATTAATTGAAGAACTGGTAAGTATGAACTGGATTAACTCCAAGGTCACCACAATGTTTCTTGAAGTAAGAAATGGGCAGGCATGAAGCTGCTGATAGAGTTTAAAGGATCACTCCTAGTATCTATTTTCTTTGCAGGAAAAAGCAGGTGTGTGGTTATGGTATTTGTTAGTGTATAATGTGTCTCAGGTGAACTATAGGACTCTAAAAAAAAAAGTTCAGTGATGCTTAGTAATATGAAAGATAAGGACATGAACTTAAATACTAATCCTTGAATTTCTGCTATTTATTTAGAATTTATACACCGAAATAAAAAAAAGGTAGACCTGCATGTGGTAGGTGAACCCAAAATAAACATATGATGCAGCTGTAGGAAGGGCAAAAGTAACTCAAGTACCAGAAGAAATTGAGGTGTTTTTGTCAACACTACATAAGTCATTAAACTTTCTTGATCACATGAACTGTAACAAGTGCAATGATGCCTGCAAATGGTAATTAGGAGGTTGGAGGAGCTCATCTCATAAGAACAACAAAGTGTGGCATGGTCAGCCAGTGCTGAGAAGTGAAACATAGCCTTCTGTGGAAAAGGAATCCTCAGAAAATTGGAGTAACTATTAACGAACAATGCAATGCTTGATTTAGAGAAAGGTGTATAACCTAGTGTGAGGCTCTGATAACAAATGAATGTCCAAAACATTCGTCTTGACACAAGCAGGGATGAACTGATAATGAGGGAATGTGGCAAACATCTGTCTTGACCAAGGACAGAGCCTGGGAAAGCAGGATGCCATCTTGTGAGCCGCTTCCCCTCTCCCTGAAATGCGCTGACAAAGCCCATTAACCTCCTGTGCGTGCTTGTGAGGGGCCATAACTCAGCCCGAGGTGGGGGGAGACAGTGAGACACACACACCCCCCCCCCNTATGAGCAGAGAACACTGCTGGACCCAGGATGGTGATATTTCTTTTCTTTCTTTCGCTCTCTTTCTTTTCTTCTCTCTTTGTCTCTAACTTCATTTTCGGCACACCAAGGTAATCTCGTCACAAGTTCTGCTAGGCCATTGTCTCTCATGATTCCACTGAGTTTAAGTGTTGTTATAACTTTTGCCAAGCCTCTGTCTTTTGTAGACTCTGAGTCTTAAGTAAATTTGTAGTTTATTTAAACATCTAGAGTAATTGTCATTACTCCTGATTACCGCACAGAGAATTAAAAATTACCTCTCCCTTACACCCACCGAGCGGGACGGGACACCTAGTGATGAGTAAAGTGAAGGAAACAGATTGTTTCTAAGGTATTTAAAGGACTACTGCAAGTAGGCTGTGTGAATATGTATTGTGCAGGAAATATTTAATTGATTATACTGACAATATTTAAGATGGCAGTTGATTAACGTTATGAAGATGATTATATAATGTATTGTCTACTCTGGTGGAGTAGTTCCTCACAGTCCATGAAATTCTTTACTGCTTTGTTTCTATGTTAATTTGTCCTATGGTATCACAACAAATGTTTGCTTTGTAGGAAAGCAGAGTATGCAAGCCCGTACTAGCTCCCTTAAGGAGTGCTTTTGTGGTTTGTATTAGGGAGAAAGGGGACCAGCTAGGTTTACTTGTTCTTAAAATGCTTGGGTTCTCTGAGATTTCAAAGAAAGGTGAAAAATGCTGTTTCAATACTTTTCTTTACAACAATCCAGCAAGACTTCTGATTTTACAAATGTAAAATTCTATTTGAAGTTTATTAATTTCCATGTATATAGAAATTGGTTGGATTTAAATTAATAGTCTTAAATGAAAAGATTCCACAGCACCTTTCCTTCTGATGTCTAATCTTTTATGTTTAACTCTTTACTGACATTTTCTCCAATACATTTGAGCTTATTGTCTCCAAATGCATTAAACTAAAACTTGGAGATTCTTTGACATCTATCTGAAAAACCTGCAAGAAGTCTTCCATTAATACAGAGAAACTAATCCTGCAGAAGTAGAAGATAAACATAAAGCTATTCTTTGTCTGAGAAATTATGTAAAATGACCTTACGATAGAGTATGCTACAGAATATTTAATACTAAGCTATACTCATTGAACATTGATTCATTTTTTTCTATTAGTTTTTGTGAAGCTTTTTTATTTGTTACTTACCATCCAATCTCTTTTCCGATGTGAAGATGTTTAAAGCAGTTTCCTCTATATTGCTTTCAGGAAATCTCAGAACCTTCAGCAGTTCATGTGGGTTTGTCAGTAACAGGTATTTTAAATTAAAGAAATTCTTGTAAATAATTTCATTCCTGTGTTTCATGACAGTGAATTGGACCATTCATACAGTATATTATGATTTCTAAATGTATGTGGGACTCTTGTAATAACCTCAAGTCTTGAAAGAGCAGTTTACACTGTGTCACACCTTTGTGAAATTTGACAAGCTTAGTGGCTAGGGACAGCTTTGAAATATTGCTTGATTAATACAGCAATCTGTATTACAAATATCTAAACCACTTTGCATTAGGAAGGAAAATGTTTATACTTTTCTTCCTTATCTGTCAAGGTAGGCAGGTGGCCAAAAAATTTTAGTAGCTTAGGAAAGAGAACACTTGGGCACATGAATTATATAGAAAATAAACCTAACAGACCTATAGAATCTTTTTGTTAATCCAGCTATTTTGTTTACTTCATCAAGCCACAAGACAAGGAAGGAAAGTTATTGGTGCCTCCCATATATTCCCCAGCAAGCCCAGCCACAGGTTAGCTTCTAGTAATCTTTGAGAAATAATCAAGGATGCTTTAAAAACTTCTCTGAATAAAATACAAAATTTATGTACTGAATCAATGAGTTAATTCTCTGTTGTTTTTGACATGCAGTTACAGTTGAGACTGTGAAGTCTTCCTAATTTCCCAGGTAAATATTGCAGAATATTTTAACAAATTAAATGGCAATAAGTGTAACTTAGAATCCAATTCTTGAGTTAAAATTGCCAAGGCATGATTCATTTAGATGTGAGGAAGTAACTAATCTATATGTGTTGGGGTTTTCGGTGTTTGATTTTTATTTTTCTTTTGACTATTAATTCTAATATTAATGAATACTTTGAGTGTTGGGTGAAAGAGAGCTTTTTTTTTTTTTTCCTGTCTATATAAACTGTGGTATTTTCTGACATTTACAGCAAATGTGCACTGGAGAAATGTCTGAAGGTGGAGAAAGAAGCCTTATATACTTGTCATTTCCAAAGTTCATGCTCAAGCTTATATGATGATATGGTCAGTGTCTCAGAGTCACTCTGGGGAGTAACAGCTGAGTTTCAAATGCATACTGTGTGAATTATCCATGACAGCTACTGTAGCTGTCTCTGGAATATGCTTTAACTTGTTGTGTATAATGGAAAAGTAGGCACACTTCTAAAGAATTTTCTTCTCTCCTTTTTGGAAAGGAAGATAAGGGAGAATGAGTGAGAAATAAAATCAGTTGTTAGAGGTCATGAAGAACTGTCTTCCTTTTTTTTTTTTATAACATTTCTCAGTTAAAAACTGGATAAAATAGTGAACGTGACTTCTTAAACTGTTTTTTGATTACTAGACAGATTTGAAAATATAATCTATTTCTTTGATTACTAACATCAGTTTAACTGAAGGTTTTTCAAATAGCTTTTTCACAAAGGAGGTTTTGCTCATAGAAAAAAATTGGCCATCCCAGCCAGCTAAACAGAAAATTGCCATGAGTAGTTGTACTACTACCCCCTGAGGTATAAATTTTAAATTAAATGAGGAGCTGTATTAGCAGTACTATCAAGGTAAAAGAGAGGGTTCTCTTCCTTTAGGAAATGATAGTTCTTGGCTAGAACATGTTTCATTTGAACCTTTCTTTTAATATAAGGAATTGAAGCTCAGATAAATTAGTCTTCAGAAAAAAATACAGTTTTGACTTCAGAAAAATGAATGCTAACTCTAAAGTGATATTCAGTTAAAGCTTTCTTAAGTAGATTCATGCTAATACAAAAGAGTATACTGATACCCAGAGTTCATTATTTGCCAGCAGCCAGGAGGCTAACACACTGAGTTGAAACAAACTTTGGAAACTGCTTAACTGACTTAATACTCTCCAATAAAGTAATATTACTTTAAGACTAACAACTTCAATATAGTTGTTTTTTGTTATTCTACTCTCACTTCCCTATGAAAACACTTGATTTAACCTGGAGTTATTGTTCCATTCATGAAATTCTGGATAACTAGCCTGGACTTTAAACTCTGAATAGTTTTCATGTTTCTTCCCAAATCTCTAAAATAAGTCATTACAATTTACTTGGGATGACCAGAATTAACTATAACTTGAAAGCAGACTTTTACTGAGATTTCTAAATACCTCTACAGTGCAAATAAAACTTAAAGTAGCGTATTACTTGATGCATGCCCATATTAAGGAGTGCAAGAGGACAACGAGCATATGTATATATTAAATGGCAAATTACAGTAATTAATAAAATGTGGATTTTTATGGCTCATCAAGATTGATATGTCTTGCAACAAGTGTTGTTTTAATATAGGAGAACATGAAAAATGTACTCACTTCTCTTTGAACAGTGCTCCAAGTTCACACAGTGGTGAACTTGTCAGTTTATTGTTATTGGGATAAAAATTCTTTGTGGGAGACTGTCTAAACTAATATATCCACTGCAGAGTTGCTATATTAACAATATTCCCTATGGCTATACTAGCACAGCAGAAAAGAATATCATGGTATTGTCTTCAGTGGCAGTGATACTTCGAGAAATTTTGAACCAATCTACTTCAAAATAACAAAAAAAAGCTCATCTAACAACCTATGAAAATGTTAGAACATCATGGATTGTTTTTTTCCATGTAGCACTAAGAAGGAATAAGACAAGTCATTGTGTTGCTGTTATTTCTAGAGCATCTTTTGGGTTCTGTGGCAAGTTTCTCTTGCAATCCACCACAGAGCACTTGCTTCCTGCTTACCATGTCATGTAAACAGCAACAAAATAGCAAAAACCGAAGTGAAGCACCTTTTATGCGGGTGTTAGCTGTCTTCTAATGCACTGGTGGAACAATTAGTAACGGGACGTTTATTAGAGCATGTATATATCATACATGCATTTGTCTGCGTGTGACTATGTGAAGCTCTTTCTTCCGCCAGGATTCAACGAGAGAAAGAAACACTGCCCACTCTGAGTGAAGCGAACGGGTTCTGGCTGGAAGCAGGCCGAAGGCATGCCTTGCACAGATACAGGTTGCTAGAATACTTGTGTGATTCAACACTAAAGTACTAAACATTATGACAATAGTCACATGATATGGCAAAGAATGTTACAAGAATGAAACTGTATTCTGGTCGTGCTTGTATTCCTGCAGCCTTCTTGCTGAATATAGACAAATCTTGCTGTTAAGGGTTTTGAGTCACTTTGCCCCATTTCGGCTGTACTCCTTAACATCATGTGACAACTTTGTTTTGCTAGGAAGAAAATATTTCAGCTCAAAAGATTTTTTTTTTTTTAATAGGAGTCCTCACTTTAAAAATCTTTAAGTGAGGAAGGACATCATAAGGAAAAGGCAGTAGAAAATTAGCTTTGTGTTTCATCAGCAGTACTCAAGTCAGAAGCTCTGTCCTGTGGCAACTTTTACCCCAACATTTAGAATCATGGAATAATTTAGTTGGGAAAAGACCTTTAAGATCATTAAGGCCAACTGTTACCCTAGCACTGTCAAGATCACCATTAAAGCACTTCCCTAAGCACCACATCTACACATGTTTTAAATACCTCCAGGGATGGTGACTCAACCACTTCCCTGGGCAGTCTGTTCCAGTGATTGACAATCCCTTCAGTGAAGAAATTTTTCCTAACATCCAATTTAAACCTCCACTGCCATAACTTAGGACCATTTCCTTTTTGTCCTATCACTTTTTACTTGGGAGAAGAGACCAAAACCCACCTGGCTACAACCTCCTTTCAGGTAGTTGTAGCGAGCAATAAGGTCTCCCTTCAGCCTCCTTTTCACAAGGCTTCACTGGCATCACCAGTACCCTCAGCTGCTCCTCACAGGTCTTGTTCTCTAGACCCTTCACCAGCCTCATTGGTCTTCTCTGGACGTGTTCCAGCATCTCACAGTCTTTCTTGTAGTGAGGGCCCAAAACTGAACACTGTACTTGAGGGGCGGCCTCACCAGAGCTGAGTAAAGGGGGATGATCACTTCCCTACTCCTGCTGGCCACACTATTCCTGATACAAGCCAGGATGCTATTGGCCACCTGGGCACACTGCTGGCTCATATTCAGCTGCCTGTCGACCAACATCCCCAGGTCGTTTTCTGCCAGGCAGCTTTCCAGCCACTCTTCCTCAAGCTTGTAGAGTTGCATGGGGTTGTTGTGATGCAGGTGCAGGACCTGGCAATGAGCCTTGTTGAACCTCATACAGTGGGCCTCAGCCCATTGATCCATCCCATCCAGGTCCCTCTGTAGAGCCTTCCTACCCTCAAGCAGATCAGCACTCCTGCCCATCTGCAAACTTGCTGAGGATGCACTTGATTCCATCATCCAGATCATTGATAAAGGTAGTAAACAGACCTGGCCCCAGTACTGAGCACTGGAGAAGACCACTTGTGACCAACTACCAACTGGATTTAACTCCATTCACCAAAACTCTTTGGACCTGGCCATCCACCTGTTTTTTTACCCAGTGAAGAGTGCACTCATCCAAAACATGAGCAGTCATTTTTTTCCAGGAGAATGCTGTGGGAAACAGTGTCAAAGGCTTTGCTAAATTCCAGGTAGACAACATCTGCAGACTTTCCCTCATCCACTAAGCAGGTCACCTTGTCATGGAAGGAGATCAGGTTAGTCAAGCAGGACTTGTCTTTCATAATCCCATGCTGACTGGGCCTGATCACCTGGTTGTTCTGTATGTGCCATGTGATGTTACTTAAGATGATCTGGTCTATAACCTCCCATGGTACCAAAGTCAGACTGACAGACCTGTAGTTCTCTGAAAAAGTGACTGGGGAAAATGCAATCTATATTAATTACATGCAGTAGTTTTGGCACAAACAAACAAGTTACTGTTGCCTATATAAGCCTTCTGAAAACCTCTTCCTAGCTTTTAGACTTTGTTCATTTAATCAGTGCAGTTCTTACTCTCTGAGTGGCAACTTCTTAATTTCTTCTTACAAAGAGGAAGCAATGCTTTGGTAAAATAGAATGGCTTTACATGCTTGGTGTAGTTCAGAAAACTCATTCTAAACACTTCTTCCTGAAATTAAACACATCATTGTTAGTGTATTATATATTGATCAGCTGTCTTTGGAACTGCTTGGAAATATAAGCTGCTGTGTGTGTACAAACCTGTCTGCACAGTAATTATTTCTTCTGTCACACATCTTCAGGAAGGTTTCTCACCAAGTCTTGTCAAAAAGCAGATATGAAACCTCTAATGTGACAAAGGGCATTCTTCTATTCTTAACAAAGGGCATCGGGTCATGGTTAACTAGAAAGACATTTAAAAATAACCAAAAAAACCTCTACCCCCATGTCACAATAAAAATTAGGCAAATACAGGTCTTAACAGACTCCTGTCTTTGGGGAAAATGCATTATAGCTGTGTCTTGTTCACTTATTTCCTGATCAACTTGCTTAAGGGCTCAGCCAAAAACAAAAAAAACAAAAAAAAAAAATGTGATCACCAAAAGATTTCTCCTCTCTTGCTTTGAGGGGGAAGAAATTCCAGGTGTTAAACCTGTGTGGTGTACCATGTGTGCAAAACCTTGTGTGGTTTCCTCAGTCCTGACTTTCTCCTGAATACTTAACTGCTTGGGAGATTAGAAGAGGTAACTAGCCTTGACTAGTTAGTATACTGCATCTTTTGACTGTTAACCTCAAAACCTTTTAAAAACTAACATACCTTTCTTTTGTAGAAGTAAAGTAGCTGAGGAAAGATGGACTGATTGTTTTCTGACAGATATTAAAAAGGCAGTGCACACTAAGTAATAGAATCTTACTCCCTGAGGCTCAGTCCAGTGTGCTTTCAAATAGACCATGCTGCTGTTCTGGGACATTGTGATAGATTATTTTTCTTGAAGACATCTCAATATGTTGGCTCTATGTATCTAAGATGTATGAAGGAAAAAACAAATCCAGGAAACTACCTGTATGTGAACTGAAATAATGTCAATGTGCTTATACTCTATTTAATATCTGCTTATTTAAGAGAGAAAAAAGTTGTGTTCAAGGCCTTGTTTTGATGGATCAAGAGGCTTTGCTGAAAAACCTATAAAAGACATAAATAGGACCCAACCCTGAAAAAGGATATTGACTACCAATTCCATCATCAGTGTAAGAGACTTGTAATTTCTCCAGGTGGACAGAAAATGCTACGCTTGTGCTTATTTCTGAAGGACATCTTATAGCTTGTTTGTTTGGGCATAAGTTGGAGATGGGAAGGGAGGGACAAGCCTTCTTTGCCAAGATTCTGCCTAATAGGATATTTGGAGTCTTCTCATCCGAACACAAGAAGATCGTGTACTCGTTAATGGAACTGTTCATGCAAGAGGCATTTACACTGACAAAGTCCACCATAAGAGAAATAAAATATGGTAAAAGAGAAGGTGACAAGATATGTTAAACACTTTTGAGGTCAGGTAAAAAACCTAGTCTGGCCTACTGAAGAGATTTGGGAAAATATCAAGTGGACTATTTAGAGGACTTCCATATCAAAGTTGTTTGAGTCTTTTTTGTGGGTGGTATGGGGGTTTTGGGTGGGTTTTGCTTTTAGGTCTTTTGTCTTTATGCTTCAGAGAAAGCATTCAAGTAACTGTAGAACTTTTTATGGGTACAGTGGGACTTAGCTGTTAGTTTTGAATCCAGTCCTCACTTTGGGGCTGTGTGTTCTCTGTCTGCTGATCTGAACAACATACTTTTTTTTTCTTGCTTTAGTGTGGGATCTAGTTCAACACACTGAGTTTTCCTCACTGGCATTTTTCCTGTCCTTTAAGACTGCCAACACTTTCAAAGCACCTCCAACTTTGCTTTGAATCACTGTAAGCTACTGCCTTGTCTTCTGTATTGATTATCCTCATCAATCTAAATTGTATGCAAGACTGAAATTTACATGAGAAGACATATAGTGACAAGAAGTCTTTTATTTCCTTGTTATTTGTATTGGGGCTTGAAACACTTAATCTTTGTCAGACCTGAAGCCTTTATACTATTGTGCAGAACAAAGATATGTATTAGCAACTTTGTTCTGATCTGTTGTTCTGTAAGAGGCTGAGCAGGGAGTATACTTCAGGGATGATTTTTCCCTTTACCTGATAAATAAAATGCCCAGAAAAGAGAAGAGCCTGGGAAGGGGGTTATGGGGGGGGCACAGGGGGTGATGTAAAAGGGCAGAATGCCTGTTCTCTGTCAAGCATGAGAGACACATATCTCCTGCTGTACTGTAGTAGATAAGATGTAAAATACTGTTATTACCTTCATAATTATATGAAGATGAAAGGATACCCACCCCCCCCCCCCACCCCCACCACCCAANNCCCCCCGCTCCGAATGACCAGACCAATTTCTAGTGTGCACTGGCTCCTAGCTAAAGTGAATGGGCAAAGAGAAAGGAAAGATGACTTTATTCCTTCAGGTAGGCCTGCCGTATAGATATTAAGAAAATGGCAGGTTGTGAAACCTTCTTGGAAGAAGAAATGCATTTAAGATCCAGAAGTTTCAGCTCACATTGACATAAAATTTGGAAAGATTATGTTCTAAGTCATTCAGTAAAACTAGGAATGTAGTAAAAATACAGACATGAACCATTTTCAGTCCAGCTGTGTTTTCGGTAAAGCTTTATTTTCTTGTAGTAGAGTAAATCATTAAATATTTTCCTCCAACTGTTGCTAATGAACAGAGAGGTTCCTGGCTATCAGGCAGCTAATCTTGCAAACCTCTTAAGAGAGAACTGCTTTAACCACAATCTTTTCCTCTAAAAAATTATGTACTATATGTTGGATGTAAGTTGTCTGATGAGACCAAGGAATTTAATGGTCTGAGAGACATCAGTCTTGATGAGTACTTTTCCTTTCCTTGAGTTGTAGCATAGGGCAGCTGCTTAGAAACTTGCTATAGGGACTTCAAAAGAAACCACATAACTGAAGGCAGATTGCCTGCTGCATTAAATTTTAGATTTATTTGGAATGCAAGTTCCTTACTGAGCACTAGGAAGATGAAAATGCTAAGTTCTCTCTTCCTTATCCCCCCTCATCCACGGAAAAATTTGACTGTAATTTTTGAAAAAAATTTAATCTTTCAATACTTAATGTGTATAAAAGAAGTGTTATATCAATTCCGTTTTACTTCACTGTATCTTACCTGGTTTTCCCAGTTAATTTTATACTTGAATTAAATAGAAATACAGTTTATTTGCATTGCAGTCTTGCTCCATGGGAAGTAGAGGGAGAGGGAACTACCTATACTGACAAGTAGAAACACTCATGCTCCATAAAAAGTAGGGAGAAAATTAATCTATCCTTAAAAAAAATGTGTTAGGGTTCAGAACAATCAATCTTTCTTTGCAGGATTTCGGACATAGTTTGCTTATTGTTTAACCTTCAATGCTTTCAGAATGAGAATATTGTGGGAATTACAGGGAGTGTTGCGAGAGACCTTGAATGAGAGAGCAAGTGATAGAACAAGCACGCAGAAAAACAGCCACTAACGAGACAAAAATAGTTTGGAGCACAGGTGTAGGACTGAAAATAGAAGACTGTGTGTTTTGATTAACAGCACCAATTAGAAGCTTAGTCGGGGCACGTGAACAGTAAGTGTTAACCAATTCACGAACAAGCTAGGGCGCATGGACAGCTAACAAATCTACATAAGCACAAACTTGTCAGCAATAAAGTGCTGTCTGCCTTCATCCTTTAGTCTTTGTCTGTCTCTGGTCTTTGTCTTTGGCCTGTGCTTTTGGGAGTCCTTGTTCCTTGGCTCTTTGATTTTACCCACACTGTGAATCAATCCCTGCAGAATATCTCCCCTGCCCTCCACATATTCTAGTTGTTTAAATGAAAAGTAACAGTGAATTCAATAGTTCTTGGTAATGTTAACACCAAAAATTTAAGGTCATGTTATTTGTCTAGCAGGTTTTTTTGTATGTATCTGTCTACTCTCAACAACAGAGTTGTGTGTTGCTGTAGCGTGGCAGGCAATGAGCACAACACTAAAGTCAAGATCCAGGCTGTGATTTTATTTCCTTGTATAGAGACTGAGCACAGAATGGTTTTGAAAAGATTTATTTCAGGTGTCTCACTCTTAACTGCATTAAGCTGAATGGAGGTGGGTTCAACCAGGTATACGATGTGATCTTTGTACGTGCCTGTTTTTGAAAGCACTTTCTGTAATGGTTTCACTGTTTCTTCAGGCAGTGGTGGATCACTAAGTGATTATTATATTCCTGAGTTAATAATTGCATAGAATTTAGAATACTTATTTTGCACTTTTAACTATAATTCTATCTAGTTCTAATAATATTTGTCATCTGTAAGACTGTAACTAAAAATACAGGAACCACTGTAACCACAGAAAGTACAGAATCACAGAATGGTAGGTGTTGGAAGGGAGCTGTGGAGATCATCTAGTCCAACCTCCACCACTAAAGCAGGATCACCTAGAGCAGGTTGCACAGGATCACATCCAGACAGGTTTTGAATATCTCCAGAGAAGGAGACTCCACTCCTAATAGTAGAGTGGTGATACCAACAGTGTGGGTTTGAAATTACTTCAGTATTTTATACACTGTCTTGTATGACACGGTATCAAGTAGAAACAGAATATTTTTGACTTTCCCACTAATATGAGGAGATTCAGGGAGCAATTAAAGAGTGTAGAAAAGGAACTGGGTTTTCACCTAAATTTCTAGATGATTACTGTTTAGATAAACCTCCTATGGTGGCAGCTTTGTAAGGAATGCTATTCTCAGTAGCAATTGCTGGCAGAATATAAAGGCTTATCTAATGCTGCACTATAACATCAAAAGACATAAACTTCAAATCATGAGCCTAAGTTCAGGTACCTCTGCGTATCACTCAGTTTTATGTTCATAATGTGCATTTTTTTCCAAAACCAGGCTTTTCTCTAAGAAATTTAGGATTTCTGAACTACAAACAACCGTATGTGTATAGATATATACGTGTGTGTATATATATATTATTTTCCTTGATACCAAATGAGTTTTGGTACTAGCAATGAGGAAGTAACAAGGGCTGTGAAATTTAAATTTCTTGATCTTTTTACTATTTAAAGGAATTCTCTGCAAGTCCTCCTGCAACCTAATGTGTTGAATCTCAGATTGGAATTTAGCTAAAGAAAGAGAAAAAGGTGCCTCAAAATGGCTTCAGTCTTCTTCACAAATACATGGAAGTGCCAAGCAGGAAGTTGTCTGATGTACTTTCACTTTTCACATGAATTAGGACTATGTATTCTTATTTAGAATAAATTGTTTTCTTCTGGTTTCAGTTGTAATGATGACATTAACTTTTTAGTTAATTCAGTTGGCAGTGAATTATGGAGAATTGTCTTACTTCTTAGTAACATCTATAAAGTGTTTTCTGTTAACTTGTAGAGGTGGACAAGGGTTAGTAAAATGTTTTTTGTAGGCAAAAGTTCAGGAAGTCTTCCTGCCTTGGATCCATTGTTTCTCAGGATTGACTTTCACTATGGTTCATCTGATAGCAGATAGTCTTGATGTCTGCTGACATGGGTCTCCAGTGAGATAAAATGTCTGTGCTGTGTATAACTTTCATAGTGTAATAACTTTTTTAGATCAAATGCATAATACTCTTTAAATGATTTTATTAACAAGACTTCTAACACAAGGTGACCCAATGTAGAGGTACTAAAAAAACAAGTAAACACTCCCCCTCCCCCCATGCCAATGTTTTAGTAATTATTTTAAACTTTCATGAAGCCAACATCCGTTGGTGAGGGGAAGGACAGGGTATTTTAAAACTAAATACTTTTGTTTTGAAGGATTTTCAAGTGCTGTATCTGGAAAACAATTTTCCTATCTCTTCTTGCTTTTGTTGCTCTGCTAGTAAAAGTATTTTCTGCTCATAATATTGTGACTGAATCCCTTTTCTCTTTACCCAGATGTGATTAATGTAGTCAAATGCGAAAGGCTGGCTATGGTTCAAAACCATATCTTTTTACAATGGGAGCCTGAAACTTCTGAGCAACATTTTTAGTGTTGGTTACGGATACCACCAAAGATAACTGTTTTGACTAGAATATTTGTTTGAAGAGAAACTCTGTCTCGATTGCAATTTTACTGTGAACAGCAAAGCTTTATTCGATGCACTGCTTCAGGCAAATTTTTCAGGCTATTGGACAAACACGTTTATTTCCTGCCTCCCAGTGTGGATTTAATCATTGAATTGACTTGATTTTTCTGCTTGCAGAATTGATTTTAGGGTTTTGCTATTGGAACATGATGAAATTGATGACAAGTACAGGATATTCCATGGAAAAGCTTGCAATGTTTTGGGAAATAGTCATGCTGACAATACAGGCATAATTTTATTGTTAATGACTTAAAAATCATCACTAGAACAATTAAATAGTAATCACTAAATTGAGACATAAACCCATTATGAAAATATGAACTCCCTTAGCTAAAGAAAGGGATAAACAGGAATCTTTTTAGCTTAAAAAAAAAAAATAAAAAAAATCATTGGAACTCATTCCAAAGCCAAATAATTTGTACATTTCTTGCTTTAAAAATCAAAGGCAAAACCAAACTGTAACAACTTCAAGAATGAAATTACACAGGCTTTATCCCTAAAAGATCTAGTTGTGCCTGATCTCATTGGAGAAGACTTTCTATTTACCAGACTGAAAATTCTATTAGTCTCACTGCACAAATATCTATTGACCTGTTAGCTGTGGATTTTGACTTGTACTTTGATCAGGTTTTATTAAAAATAGTGTTTTTCAAGGACATACTGAAATAAATTCCTTAATAGCTATCTCACATTTAGAAAACTGGAAGTTAAAAATGCTTTGAAGAAAGTGTTCTCTAAAACAATCTAGTTTCTGCATTAGCAGACTACACTATGTGCTGTACTTCCTACATATGAGAAAATCATGTAATTTTTTTTTTATTTTTTTTTTTTTTAGTTTACCACTATTAATTAGTAGTTTGGAGTCTATTGAATGACACTGATGGTGACATTCTGGTATTGTTGGAACATTATTAATGAACTGGAAATAAAAGTAGAGAGTTACCTGTACAAATGCAGTTCACTATTAGATTTCCTTGATTGACAGGACTAGAAATTAGCATCTCTGAAGGCAAAAAAAAAAAAGCTGTAGCACAGTAACATTTTTCACATATCTGTATGTCTGCCTAACCTGATGGGGAATAGTCTCAAACCTTTCTAACAGTTTCCACTTTAGAGTGTCATCAGTGATAATACAGAATCATAGAACCATAGAATAGTTAAGATTGGAAGGGACCTCAAAGATCATCTAGTTCTAACCCCCCTGCCATGGGCAGGGACACCCTCCACTAGACCAGGTTGCCCAAAGCCCCATCCAACCTGGCCTTGAACACTGCCAGGGATGGCGCCTCCACAGCTTCTCTGGGCAACCTGTTTCAGTGCCTCACCGAGAAGAATTGAAGAATATTGATCATAAAACCAACAAGCAAAGAACCAGTTAAAATGTTATTCTATTAACTTAAAAAAAATCTGCAAAGTATTATAATAACAAAGAATTTTCAGGGAGCTGTAGTTTTCATTGCGCTCTATATATGTAGAAGGGAAAGGTTCCATTTATCAAGTACTGTGATAATTTTTGTAAATAATCAATAAGAAAACATCGAAGGTTAGGTGTAGGTGAAACAGGCAAGATAAAGGGAAGAAAACCAGAAGAAAAGGAGAAATGGTTTAGCTGCTTTTTAGAGAAAGCAGCTGAAGAGCAGCGTAAGGAAGGAATTTGTTCAACAATACGTAGAAAACTCATAACAAAAGGAGCAACTAAGGTCTTGCCCAAAATGTGTGCTTTCAGCTACTTGTAGTTTTCCCAATAATGTAAAACATGAATGTACTGGTATATTTTCCTGTTTACTTACATTGAAATCTTTTCCTTATGACTAAATAAATTAGGTTAGCTCAAAAGTGGGTAAGACTACTTGTATTTATCCCTATGCCAGGCATACCTACAGTGTTTACAAGTTATGATTATATTTTACAAATCAAATTAAAAAAAATCTGTGCTTAATTCACTGGTCTATGTGCACAGAGAGAAAAGTTTATTAGGAGTCTCTTCAAAGTAAAATAAATTTTCAAAGCAAATTGCAACAATAGGAATTTGCCCCTAGAAATCAGAACAAGAATTAGCAGGATAGAGGAGTTTCTTGATCTTTTCTGAAACAACATTTTGAATTTTATATGTGGCAGCAGCTGCAAGATTTAGGAAAGTATGTTTTCAGTAGAATTTTGTAGTCACAGAATGCCAGATGGGAAGGTACCTCAATGATCATCTGGTCCAAACTTTCTTGGCAAAATCTCTGCCTAGGCAAAAGCTCTGCCTAGATAAGATGGCCCAGCTTCCCATCCATCTGAATCTTAAAAGTGCCCAGTG
>VWZZ01001870.1:0-18258 GCA_013399095.1 Psophia crepitans
ACTGAAGGACATGGTTTAGTGTCTTCTGCAACCTGGGGTGTTGTGGCTAGAGCACTTTCCGGTGAAGACTGAGGCAAAAATGTCATTGAGTACGCCAGCCTTCTCCATATCCCACGTAACCGGGGGAACGTAACATTTCCTTCCAGAGAGAGCCCACATTATCCCTAGTCTTCCTTTTATTGCTGACCTACAAAAACTTTCCTAACCTGATCCTTGTCTGCTCAGACAATTTCTCTGTATTCCTCCAAAGCTACCTGCCCTTGCTTACACCCTTTGTAGGCTTCCTTCTTGTGTTTGAGTTTGTCCAGGAGCTCCTTATTCATCCATGCTGGCCTTCTGGTGCTTTTACCTGACTTCCTCCTTGTTGGGATGCATTACTCCTGAGCTTGCAGGAAGTGATATCCTTGAATACTAATCAGCTTCCTTGGGCCTCTCTTCCCTCCAGGGTTTTGTCTCATGGTACTTTATCAGGCAGATCCCTGAGGAGGCCAAAGTCTGCTCTCCTGAAGTCCAGGGTAGTGAATTTGCTCTGCACCGTCCTTGCTGTCCTAAGGATCTTGAATTCCACCTTGTCACTGCAGCCAAGGCTGCCCTTGAGCTTCACATTCCCCATCTGCCTCTCCTTGTCAGAGAGAACAAGGTCTAGCACGGTACCTCTCCTCATTGGCTCCTCTGTCACTTGGAGAAGGATATTCTCATCAACACATTCCAAGAACCTCTTGTATTGCTCATGCCCTGCTTTATTGTCCTTCCAACAGGTATCAGGGTGGTTGAAGTCCCCCACGAGGATGCGGGCTTGTGAACATGAGGCTGCTCCTATCTGTCTATGGAGGGCCTCATCCACTCAGTCTTCCTGATCGGGTAGCCTGTAGCAGACCTCCACTACAATGTCACCTGTCCCTGCCCTCCCTTTAAGCCTGACCCATAAGCTCTCAGTTGGCTCCTCACCCATCCCCAGGTGGAGCTCCATGCACTCCAGCTGGTCATTGACATCGAGGGTGACACCCCCTCCTCGTTTTCCCTGCCTGTCCTTCCTAAAGAGCCTGTATTCTTCCATTCCAACACTCCAGTCATAGGAGCCATCCCACCATATCTCCATGATGCCAATGAGATCATAGCCCTGCAGACGTGCGCACATCTCCAACTCCTCTTGTTTACTCCCCATGCTATGTGTGTGTGCACAGAGGCATTTCTGCTGGGCCCCAATGGAGCTGGCTTACTGGCTGGAGTGGGCTTCTTAATATATTGCATTGCGTCTGAATCCTCTTTTCTCCCCTGCTATTCCTCTGTGCTTTTTTGAACCAGATTGTCTAAGATGTCACCTAAATTTATCCATGTGTTTCCAAAATTGCAAATGATAAGCTGGAGTTAAGCCAGATGAGTTTAACAGAAATACGCGTAGTCGTGCCTGTTAGATCAGTCTCTGTGATTTTTCTGATCCATGCAGAGAGATATTAATTTCAAATGCGTATTTCATGCTTAGAGGTAACTTTGGCCTAATTTGTCCCTTTCATTGAAAATGTATCTCAGCCTTCAGGCACAGTTTGTAGCCAGGACTATATGAAGTCAGTAAGTATCACCCAAAGCCACCTGGAATCTGTCTGCTCACCTGAAGATCGTGCAAATATAAAATTGGATAAAACCTCCTCTTTGAGCACTATTAGGTGAGTTATACTTGTCAGCCTTTATGTCTGGATGTGGGCAGGATAAATGGCTCTTACACAGTAAAACTGTGAGTAGTATTGTAGCTACTGCAGAAAATTTCACATATGCTCTACCGTGTTGTGTTGGCAAGGCTCCGAAGCAGCACGGAGAAAGGGCACATTGCTCACAGTGCTAGCACATATGATTAAAGATACAGCAAGACAAGTAGCAATCTCTCACAAGAGATTTAAAAATCACTTATTTAGAAAACCGATGCTTCCAAATCACTGAGCAAGATAAAAAGCCCACAGGGAAAACTTGATCTTATTATAATCTGAACTACCAGCTACTCTGCTACCGTAGCTCAAAATATTCAGATGTTCTGGATACCCTCCAAAACCTGGTGCCCCCATCAATCTTTGAATGTTGGTTTTAAAGTGGTTGGTTTTCCTTCTTTCTTTTTTCTTATCCTAAAAGACATTTTCCAATGGCTTATATTCTTTTTTCTCATGAATCTTTAAGAGCCATACAATGTATAAAACATGAAAATACTAATTTCCTGAAGTAATTTCTTGTTGCTTACTGAATGGGAACATGAGCTCTATGTTTCTACCAGGAATAACAAGACTCTGGTTGGTTGTTTGGAGCAGGTGCACATGTTACCAGATAAAAGCAGATGTATCAGAACTGTTTTCCTTGACTTCAGAAACATCACCAGCTTCCGGTGATGATATCTCTATAGCTCTTCTTCTAATCTTGTTTGTCCGTCTGTCATTTTCATTTTAGTAGTGGCTGTGCTCTTCTGATATACCTGCTTACAGTAATCTTTTGCAGTCGTTCTGTAGCCTCACGGGCTACTGCAACTGAATTAATTACAGCAAAGCGCTGCAATAGAACAGCAATAATGTTCTTTGAGGCGTGTATTACACCAGATTCCCAGATGGATGACTTTTTTAATAAACTCAGCTTCACCACATGTATCAGTTTTCTCTACCTGTCTAGAAATGAAGTTTACACGTGCAGCTCTCCCTCACACATTTGCGCATGATTTGTCTGGTCTAAGGGACCACACTGATGCACATCAAGCAAAGGTGAAAAGCTGTTGCACATATAGTTAATTTTAATCCATTCCATTTTTAAATACCACAATAAATTTAATTTTCACAATAAATTAAATAGCCATATTCAGTTTACAAAATAGAATTACTTAGTGTGAAACCAGTATTTACAAACATTGTACACTATGTACACCATGTTTAGCTTTGTTGACACACAAGCATAGAAGGAAAAATTATTTGACCTTTTTTTTTGACACATGATTGACATGCTACAAGTGACACTATGGTCCATACAATAAAACAATAGTGCAAACTCACCACAGGAACTCTGAAACAATGTAGTTTGTATGAGTTAAGATATTCATTTCAAATAATAAGAAAATAGTACTATCCACTCTCATTGTAAAAATTCAGCACCGTGTTTAAAGTGTCAGTATTCCTTTAGCAATATACGTACCAAATATAGCCTGAAGATTATGCTTTCTCACAGCTTCACAGACTTTTGACATGAATTTTTATGGCATAAAGTAATGTTCTTCTTAGATCAATAAGTATGTCACATAAACACTTCACTAAGCGAGAGGAACACTGACCCTTTTAACCGTGTCTGACTTTATGTCCCTAAATACCTCCTTTCCCTTTATTATTATATCTTAAAAGATGCAACTATGCTGACAGTAAATTTATGTTAGTTACTACTCTGTAGAAAAAATTGATCCCACCGTATATTTGGTCACACACTGCATATGTACACGTATGCATGAAAAAAGTTACTTTGACAGCCATGTCTATGAAAAGTGCATATTTTAGCAGAGACATTTATTGCATGTCTCAGGTGCAACAGAAAGTGTTGTATGAAGTTTAATTTAGGGCCAGTTAAATGTCCTCCCAGTGATCTGGTAAAATTTTTGATTAAAAGGATGAAAGAACTTGCGCAATTTGGTAATGACAGAGGTATCCACCTCTGGATGGATGCGTCCCTTGCTACCCGCCAGGCACTTGTTAAAGACAATGTTAAATCGCAAGCAGTAAAACCCTCTGGTGGCATTGAAGTATAAATTGTACTGACTTATCCTCGGAGGAAGATTTAGGAACTTCTCGACCAGCTGGAGTTCTGGCAGTGGTTCTGTGATGAGCCGGTCTCCGTCCACGATATGAAACTGCTCGATTGGGAAGTATTTTAACCATCTCTCCAGATGTTTTGTGTAGATGCTGGTTCTCACCGCCTTATACTTAGTGTTCACTTCGCAGGTATTGGGATCAATAGCCAGCTTCTCAAATTTGTAGTAAGTTTTGTTCTTTCTTTCCTTACCTTCCAGCACCTGAGTGTAATCAGAAATAGCTCTTGTGGTAGGTTCCCTGACAATGATCAATAATTTGATAGATGAGTTCATTTTGTAAATCCTTTCAGGTACTTCCTCAGTGATAAAATATGCGGGGCTTTTCTCAATCGTTATTTGATGAGGGTAAGAAAAAGGCATTTTTTTCCTGTACCACTCAATCCCCTTGGCATAGTTCTCATCATTGTCAAAGAAGTGAATCTCTTGAGAAGCTTTGACCACTGCAGGGTGAAGGTTCAGCATCTCCAGCAGTGCTCGGGTGCCTCCTTTCCGCACCCCAATGATAATGGCCTTGGGAAGCTGCTGAACCAGATTGTGCAGTCTTATTTGTTCCTTGGTGGCATTGCCCTTTCGGAACTCGTGGAGCAGTCCTCGCTTGAACTGCAGAGCTCGCAGCGGGATTTCGTCCTGGCTGCGGGGTCCAAATCGACCATCGATGGGACAGAGGGGCTGCAATCTGCAAGCAAGATAAGAGGTATTTGTAAGAAGAGGGTATCTCTTCAGGTTAGTTTTCAGTGGTAGTCATGCTCATGGAGACCTTTCATGGTGTGATGTGTGCATCTGTCAACTTTTATTTTATTCTGCCGGTGATTAAATAGTTTGATTATTTATTCTAGTGTTTTGCTGTGATTTGCCTGAGTAACTCCTAACTCTACCCTTCTGCTCTTTTCAAGCATAAGCACTACGATTACTGTTCTTGGGGTTTCTTGAACCTTGCCTGATCTTCCATGTTGCTGATTACTGTGTGACTGCTTTGGCAGTTTTTAAAACATTCTAAGATTAATGTCATTTGGTCATTTTGATCTGAAAATTCAGTCCATTTAAGTCATCTTTTTCCAACACTTTTCCTATTCTAGCCTGAACAATTTCCTGTGCTTCCCGTTGTGTTGAGTTTATTAGTTGCAGATCTGCAGTTGGCCTTTTCTGTGAAGAGGACCAAAAGGGACGAAAACCAACTCTCTAGGAGTACCTTTCAGTATTTTCCCTCCTGTTTAAAGGTGTCTGGTGTTTTCCCTGGGACAGAATCAGAAAGACCAAGGTTCTGACTCAGGCATGATTAGCAAGGCACAGAAAAAATGGCAAGAAAAGGTTTTTAAAATGCATTTCTTGCATCATTACATGAATTATTATTTATCATCACTTGTGTATCCTCCCACTGAACATAATTTTGTACCTTCCTGTTTATTCTCTTGCCCCTGTATTTTTGTGCTGTTCTTTTATATTCACCTGCAATTATTTCACCTACTTTCCACTTCTCTAATGCTTCCTCCTTGTAATTGATGTCACTGAATGCAAGAAATGACTCAGTAAGAAAAATGTTAAAGTTTTGCTACTACAGAACCTTGAATAAGCTCTCACTTCCACTCCCAAATCAGTGCTTTGCTTATTATACAGCCCAATACTGAACTGAAGATGAAATCGGTGTGTAGAGAGAGCTTCCAAAGTCCTATAGAAAAATATCATTAGTAATTTTGTGGAGCCATGCTCTCAAAAATTAAGGATATGTAAGAACAAAGGTTGCCTAGGCAATTTTAATATGAGCTCGCTGTGCATATATATTATGATACAGTTTTTAAATTACACGGCCACATGCTATTATTTTTCACAGGACCCCTGCCTCAGTCAGTATACCAGATGGGCAGTGCTCATTAATAGCTGTTTAGGTATTCAGTATTTATTCTGGTTTCTCAGCATGTGTCCCCTCACTCATTTACTGTATATTATTCAAACCCTGCTTTCAGGACAGAATTATTTATTTCTTTATGGCTTTTCCATCCATCACTGCTTGTTGGTGTCTCTAATTTGACACTGATGCTAGGACAATGGATGGTTTGGACAAAGTAAGTTTGATCCCCCTGGCTGACCCGCTAGCTGTTTCCTTGATTATCCAGATGCCTAGAGACACAGCCTGTCCAGACAGAGCCGAAGAAACAACCTAGATGACATTGCTGGGTTCATATGAGCTCTACCTAAGTCCTGCAGACTAATTAGAAAGTGTGATGAGAAGTGAGTTCCTGTTGTTATTTCTTTTCTCAAGTTTCCAGTGTCTTCTTTTCCTATGCTCTCTGCCATCTACTGGGTAAGACCCTGACTTGGTCACAAAGGCTGAAGCATTGCAACACTGATGCAAACCTGTCAATAATAATAGTAACAATAACAACAACAATAACAAGAACAACAACAACAACAACCACCACCACCATCACCACCACCACCACCACCACCCAACCAACTGAACAAAAAAGCCCCCCACAACCAGAAACCAACACAGAACAAGCAGAAAGCAATGTCTTGACTTGGCTTTAGAGTGGTACAATTTGGTCAGGCTGTGGTGTGGCTGGTAAGACAGCCTTTCTGCAGTAGTGGGGTGGCAGTTAAAAGCATAGGAAACAGAAGCTGCAGTTACTATCTCTGTTCTTCTCTTCCCTCTCCTTCTGTGTATTTGTTATTTGTTTTCAAGCAAAAAGGATTCCACAACAGCAGTTCCAGACCCATCTCAACTAATTTTATCTCTTCTGCTCAAAAAGACAGTTAGCACAGCCTTCAGTGTAACACAACAGCTTGTCAAACAAGGTGGTTTCCTTTAAAAGTAAATAAATATTCACGATATCCTCTAGCCTAAGGGAAAGATTGGCTGACTTTACATTTCAGTTTTTTTACTCTTTCCCCTTTCTTCTCCTCTCTCTAAACAATAAAAAATATCCTTTAAAAGATCTTGGCAGTGGTGGTGTTAAGCAGGCTGTCAGACCTTGGTAGCTGAATCCCCAGGTGTAACTATTTGCTGTTATATCGCAACATGTTAATATTCTTGATTCTCTGAGTAATTTTTTTCCATTACAATAAAAGTCCTTTGCAAAGAAAGAGTATATGACATTTATTATATCACTGAAGTTGCTCTCCCCAAACAGGCAATTTCTTAAATTGTTACAGTAAAACTCCACAAATATTCTGCTTGAGAAAACCCACCATAGAAAAATTCATCTCGGGAAACTATACTTCAAAACAGCTAAAGTACATCCGGGCAATCTTAATGACAAGTACCAGTGCCGTCTCTCCTGATCCAGAATACTGGCTGATTGGCTTCTAATGTAGGTGTCATGGTGGCAAAAGATTAACACTCCTGGTTCCAGCAGGAGTGTCCTGGAGCACTGAAACCAGGTGCAGAGGCTCCCCATACTGCCCATGAGTGAGTCAGGCAACTCAAAGACAGGTCCAGATCTTCTCCACATTACCAGGCACAAAATTTGTTTGAGTTTCTACATGCAAAGTAGCTCCATGCACTCAGGATCTGAAGGATGGTGGCCTCCCCTGGAGGGAAGTGCTCAGCTCATCCGACTTTATGACTCAATGAATCAGATAAGCTAGTGGTAATTTCCCTTTGGGCCTAAGAAAACTCAAAACATTCCCATTTAAGAGCCTAATCTGAGGCTATTAAATGGGGGCCATCCCCAGCTCTCTTGTTCAAATTGGATCAGCATAAATTAAGCATGAATGAATCTGAATTTCTTCCTGAACAATTAGTTATTCCAAAGTCTATTGAAGCCACTCAATGTCCTTTTACTGACAAATTCAACAAGTTTGGATTGTACCCTAGTGCTAAGGCAGAAGAACATTTCCAGTTAACTCATCTGTTTCATGCTTTCTAGTGCTACTTCCTCTCCCTCTTTCATAACAAGTCCAAGTAAAGGGCTGCATTTTAGCACTTTAGTATTTTTTCCATTGGGTTATGCATGAGAATGAAACTGAATTTTACTGCCATTGGCAGCATTATATAAGAAACCAGTGGAATTCACTGCCACAGGAGGTCAGTGAGTCAAATGCTGTGGCAAGATAATTTTATAGCCATCAGTAAATTCTGTAGATGTGCAAGCATAGATAATAGCATAAGGTTAATTAGATTTAATGCCTCCGAGCATAAAATATATGTTTGTGGGGACCAGTAAGGAATTCTGCCTACATTTACAGAATCACATTAGACTCAGTGCAGTTTTCACCTCTGAAGCACCAGAGATGCATTGGCCGCCAGGGGAAAGAAGATATAAATTCTGGGGCTTGCTTTGCAATGCATCTGGTCCTAGCTAGTACGTGGTCTCCCTCTTCTTATGAAGTGGATTTAAGCAGCTGAAGAAGGCACCCGGAGACCTCAGACGGAGCTCAACATTACCTAGCAATGGACGCTAGGTAGCTCTGTTTTCAATTAACTTTCCATGCACTGCATATTCACCCAGCATTGTGTCACAATTTTGAACTCAAATAATATTTTTCACCATTTGAAAGAAGAGCACTATTAGAGCATTAGCACTGGCAAGCTGTCTACCGATTTCTGGAAATCTCTAAGTCTTGTTTCATTCATTCTTTCTAAACAATGTTTTTTTATCCTGTCTTAGTGAAGCAGCTACTAGGGCAATCCGAGGCCATTTTGAAGGTGACAGAAACAACAATGTCAAGAACCAGTCAAAACTCAGCCCGGTCAAAAGTGCCAAATACTCTTCTGATTTCCTCTGCTGGATTTTCTGCTGTTCTTCAGGAAATCACTTGCAGAGAAAACCCACTTATTTAGCACATTCAACTCCAGAAAATACTGGCTAATTAACGTAGTTAAAATTCTCAAACCCTGAAGCAATCTTTCAAGTGAAATAGTATTCAAAACTTGACGAGCTACTCTGCAGGCTCATACTTAATTTTAACTACCACTGTAGCACATTAATTGCTTGCTCATAAATTTAGAAAGACGATATATAAATACATCATAACTGTTTTGCTGAAACTAGAGGTCAACACACAGATGCACACAGACAGAAATGAGCTACTGTAATGACATTTTTACTGCATGCTGTTTTATTTCTTCTCTGAAAACAAGTGCCAATGTGTTTAGAATGCAAATGGACAGACAGAAATACTTTGACAGGGATGACCCGCAACTATTTTTCTACTCTTTTCTCAAAGGGGAGGGAAGAATAGTGAAAACCAGTACTAGAGTAAACTTTCTTTCCTTCTACACATGAGTAGACACTAAAAAAAAAAAAAAAAAAAAAAAGAAAAAAAAGGAGAAAAAAAAAGAGATTAAAAAAAAGAACAAGAAAGAAATCAAACCCTTTAAGCAAAACCCAAGAAAATCTGAGCCTATTTTTAATTACGAGAGCAGCTACTTAATGACTTACCTATCCAAGCTCCCAACTCTGGCAACTAGATATAGGAGACTTCCAATAGCAAGGCTGCCTAGTACAAAGAGCTTCTGTCTCAGCAACGCCTGCTGTTTGAATAGCATGGCCCTCCATCAATCTTCAGGACTTCTTCAGTCTGCAGAGACAAGAACATATAAAACACTCATCAGAAAGCAATATGCAGGGTAATGTTTAATCAGTTGTTGCAAGCGATTAAGCCACACTTGCAAAATCTTTTCAAACTGCAAAATAAATAGTTAAAACTTTCTTGTTTGTTTGGTACTGTTTTTCTGTCCCACATGGTAACACCCGGTGATGTATCTGGGATATGGTGATAATTCTGGAAGTGACAGTTCAGCTACATCCACCATTCCTGGGGCTGCCTGATAGCCGTACCATGGGTCTTTACTGTATAGAGGCTTGTATAAGATCCCTTATTAGGAAAACATGTTTAGACTTTAAGCCCTTCAGAATCATCCTGGGCTAGATTTCAACAGAGATTTAAATGCTTTGCTGCCAAGTGAGGCATCTGTAACCAGGAGTTAAGCTTGCTAGTCCTGTGCACACAGTGTATGGAGACATGTTTACTGTGTCTCTAGTATTAATAGAGTGTAAGCTGGAGAGAAATCTAACCAGTGTATTTCCTGATCTGTGCCAGCAAGCCCCTGATGACAGATCTGAGAACCGTGTAGCTTGGGTGGGCACAACGACCATTTTCTGACACCAGCTCATCCTATCAGCTCTCCCTGTGCTGGACATTTGCTTGGGCTGTTCTGTGGAGAAAACCCTAAGCTCCTCATCTGCCTGATACCAGCCTTGGCTGTCATCTCAATATCTGCGACACGAACTAGAATCATTGAACTAAGCATGCCCATATCCCCAGATTTCAGCAACACCAAAACATAGACTTAGTTTTCCTTTTCTGGTGTGCACCAGAGACCATTTAAAGCTCACAAATGAGCTTTGCTTCAAGAACTTTAGATGTGAGGCAAGCATGAGTCAAACAATGTTACCTTGTGCCAAGAAGATTGAACAAGAATAACCAGGAGGTCGCTAGGTAAGGTAGAAGGAAGTGCTGGGTAAAATTATTTGTCTTTAGTCTGACCCTTCCCTAGGCATTAGGTTTGTGTTCAGGACTGCAGTTTAGGAGACTCAGGACTGCATGTCTAATACCTTCTTAGAAGAACTGAAGAGAAAGATCAGTCCTCCTTTCAGAGCACAGCCAAAGATGACCTGGTTCTTCACTCTCTGCCAGTCCTGGACTTTCATATAAGTATACAGGAGACTAAAGTCCAAATCCTCTCACTGGCTCAGGAGATGTAAAGCCATACTGTTTACCTACCAAATGAATGCTTTAATCACCAAATAGATCCTTTTGAATAAACCCCACAAATATAAACTGGAATCACCTGATTTACTCATCTATATTCCCACTCCGTCAACCAGGGAGTGTTTAATGTATTCTAGAGTAGTTTCAACAGAAACTGCTTGCTTTTTTTTTTTTTTTTTCTTTTTCTGAATTTTGACTGGACTTACTTTTAACAATTTTTGATGTCAAGTTTTAGTCCTAGTAAGGCTCCTTTCTTCTTTTCCAGCCTTAGGACTTGCATCAAGCAAGACTAGGAGAGATTTTTATAAGCCTATAACTACACACAGAAGCAAAATGGGTAGTGAGAGTGCAAAGCTTGACTGGCCACTGTTAAAGAGAGCCTGCAAATCCTGCAAATGTTTTGTTCCTCCTGCCCATACTGTTAAATTTTTGGCCCAGAAAGCTCTCATGAGACTCCAGGATAAAGTTTGGGAGCTGTTACAAACCAGGGACCATTCCCAATAGACAGCATGCATGCAGCCTGCCTGCCTACGTGCTGGCTGAGTTTAATGGTATAGATGCAGACAAGTCCATACTGGTTGTCTTCAAGGGTGGTAGAATAGTCATTCCCAAGCACATTTATTTTATTGCTGTACAGAAAGCTTTTGTAAGACCAGCCCATTATCTCTTGATAATAGAGCAATGCAACATTGGAGTTCTGAATTTGACGGAGCCTCTAACACACTTCTGGCATGCTAATAATAATAGTAACTCCTTATGCAGCCAGGTCATAGCTCAGGATAACCTCTCACACAGGATAACCTATCATACAGAATACATTGTTTTTTTACACAGATAAAAGCAACTCTATAATAAGAATTCTTAGATAAGATCCTTATTGCAACAAGAATCATATCAAACACAGAGTAAAAGGAGTTTGCAATGTAAATACAGAGACAGAAGAAGTATTATCATCCTTTAAAAAATAAATGAGGAGCAGAGGTAGAGAGAGATTGAGTGATTTGCTCAAGGTCACAGAGAAAACTTGTAGCACCAGTGGGATTCAGCGTGAAAGGTCTGAATTCCAATCTAGTGCCTTAATTACGTGATAAACTTTTGCCTTTTTGTAGTATACTTTTTCTTAGCATAGAAGTATATACATACAAATTACATATAAATGAGCTATTCCAGACACTGAGCAAGGGAGAAAACCCATAGCTGAAGCTTAATTATTAAGAAAAATGCACAGATACTATATCTTTATGTAGATATGGTACTGCTAATTACTCTTTTAATTAAGTTATTTAATTAAAAAGAGGAAAGAGAAGGACATGCTGCTGATAGTGATTGTGATGATGATGATAGCAAATTTTTGTAGATTTCCAGTTTTAAATCCTTCAGTGCTGCTGTCTCTAAATAAAAGTATCACTTCAGCATTACAACAATTGGTTCTGAACTTGACCTCTCAGAAGACATACACATATGCAGCCCGCTGTACATGAAACTAAAATGCTGTCCACATGCTCTCCCTTATACAGGCTCTTGGACCCCAGTTAGGTCCTACCTGCAGACCTTCACTAAGGCTGTGTAAGTCATTAGGTCAAAGTGAATCAAGTTAATGACAAGCTGTTTCCTAAAAGAAATTCCAGAAGGCCTTATAACTGCAATATTCATGTTTGCAATAAAATTCAGTGCAAAAAAACTTCAACCAACAACCAAAAAAACCCAAACAAAAAAAACCACCAAATGAGACCAGCTGCATTTGCTCCGTGTTTGTTTGGACCTGAGTACAGAAAACCTTTTCACAGAATAACAAGTACTAAGCATCCACTGGAAATGAAAATATAACATTATTTATTTGCTTGCTTCATTTCTATTATCACTTTCAGCATCTAATTTAAAGTCCATGGAAAGAGTTTTATTCCAGAGAAGTTGTGACCTCTATAAAACTTTCCTTGGATGTTATATTTTCTGATTAAAAAAAAAAAAAAGTAGAGAAATAATATCTCAGCTTAGAAAAGGCTACATTTTGCAATGGATGTACTGAGATAGCTCTATGTGACAGAAGAGAAGACTGAAGGAACACTTCTCTTTAAGCCACAGAGTTAATACAACCAGAATGTGATTAAGGTGAAGGTCCCTAAGGCAGAAATGTTGCTGGAGACTAACATGGCAACACTTAAGTGAGATGGAAAGAAGAAATGAAAAGGAAGAAATGAAAATTCTGGGGCATGTTATAAGCTGCACAAAGTTTTCGATGAGGAACGCATACTTTTAAACCTAACAAGGAGCTGGAAGGCAAGATAAAATGTAATCCAAAGTGACAAGATTTTAGCAGTTATTTGAGGCAAATAAGTGTGTTATTTAAAATTTTTTTCTCTCTGTTAGGGGCGACAGCTGAACTGGCACAGAAGCTACTGACCGGTATAGGAGGAGAGTTGGGAAAGCCACAGGCAGAACTCTCCTGGTAGTTGGATACTCAACGTGAAACCTCCTACCAAAAGAGATGACAGTATACTATTGCACAACTCTCATGGCCTTACATCAGACTTATTTATCTTTAACAATCTAGTTAAATATGCATACAAGGAAAGTCCCTTCCTGGATATCCAAGAGAGTCACGATACGCAAAGAAAGACACAAACAATTCACAACGTGACACGCATAATTTCTAGAAATGGAAGTGTGTGCAACATTATGTAGAGAAAAAAAATGTAATGTGGTTTGTGAATTCAGACGCAGAGCCACTCCAACTTGTTAGACTGACATGGTAAATTTAAATAGAGAAGCTTCATTTAACACGAGAAAGTAGCCTTATCAGTGTATTGAGGTGAATGCCTCACCCAACCCCTTTCCCCATGTTCCCAGCCCTGCTGGTGAGAGGACTGGGGTTACTGAGTGAATTGCCAGGAGAAGACAGTACAGCCATGTAAAACTGTCATGATCATACCAACTGAAAAACAGACAGGCTGTTCCTGACAAGTTGAAGTGATCACGGATAAAGGAAGATACTGCATGTGATGGTCAAATAATGTGAATTTTCAGTGAAATCATAAAAGTTAGTTTTAGCTTCAAGCTAGTTCAAAGCCAAATGAGTAGGAGAAAACAGAAAAATGCATACCAATAATGATAGTATTACTGATAAAAGTCTGGTTTTGATAACAATTTTGCACAAGCACTGAAAACAGAAGCTGTTGCTATAATCACCTATTTCAAATAGACCGACAACAAGACAAGAAGATCACCAGGAAGTTATTTGAAAATGATCAGAGGAAAATTTTTGGACACATGGAGCAGAGATGAGAAGTCGCTATTGATAAATGAATAACATGTGCTTAATTATGGAGAGAAGTGTAAGAAAGGAAGGCAACATATAATCCTTTAGTAAACAGACTGAAGAGATACAGTCTTGATGGAATGATGTGATTAATCAAAGTGAAGTACAAACCACAGGCAAATATGCACAAAGGAGGATGGAAAAAATAATAAATGAGGTATTTTTAAAATTGAATTTATCAATCAGTTGGCATAGAATTTTTTTTTATTTTGCGCACCAGCAGGGGTCATCTGTTGACCAACAAATATTTGTCTTCATACACTGCAAAAAGATCTTTGAGTTTATGTGGGATTTAAATACAGTGACTAAGAAAACAAGTCAGGGAACTGATCGCTTGGCACGTTTCCATTTCTCTTGATTTTGCATTGTGTTTCCTGAATGTTAACTACAGCTTCTTACATTTGTCACTGTGAGTAAAAATCATACAAATCAAGCACTTAGACTTTTTCTGGGGTAGGAAATCACATGGCATTTGGGAAAGAAAGGTATTTATCCCTCAAATTGTGTGCATCAGCTCATCAGCTCATGACCATAAATCATAGAATACCAGGTTAGAAGGGACCTCAAGGATCATCTGGTCCAACCTTTCCTGGCAAATGCTCCCTCTAGACAAAAGTACTGTCTAGACAAGATGGCCCAGCAGCCAGCCCAGCAACCCGTCCAGCTGCATCTTACAAGTGTCCAGTGTTGGGGAATCCACCACTTCCCTGGGGAGACTGTTCCAACGGCTGGTTGTTCTCATTGTGAAAAATTTTCCTCTTTTATCCAACTGGAATCTCCCAGAAGTAACTTGTACCCATTATGCATCATCTTTTCCATGGGACTCCTTGAAAAAATGGGAGTCTCCATTGTCTTTGTAGACACCCTCTAAGTACTGGAACGTGATGATGAGGCCACCCCTAAGACGCTTTTTTTCAGGGCTGAACAAACCCAGCCCTCTCAGCCTTTCCTCATACGGCAGGCTTCCCAATTCTTTGACATCCTGGTGGCCCTTCCCTGGACCCTCCCCAGCCTGTCCACATCTTTTTTGTATAGTGGGGACCAAAACTGAACACAGTGTTCCAGGTGTGGCCTGACAAGCGCTGAGTGGGATAATGACTTTATCTCTGCTGGTGATGCCCTTGTTGATGCAGCCCTGCATCCTGTTGCGTTTGCTGTGGCAGTGCACTGTTCACTCATATTGAGCCGCTTGTCCACCAGGACCCCCAGGTCCCTCTCCACAGAGCTGCTTTCCAGGCAGGTGGATCCCAGCATGTGCTGCACTCCTGGATTATGTTTTCCTAGGCACAAGATCTGATACTTGTCCTTGCTGAATTTCATAAAGCTGTTGTAAGCATACTTTTCCAGTGTATCCAGGTCTTCCTTCCAAAGTGTCCGCTTCGCCGCTCATTTTGATATCATCTGCAGACTTCATCAGGGTGCACTTGATTCCATCACCCAGATCTCTTATGAAGACATTAAAGAGTGTTGGGCCCAGTATCAGTCCTTGCGGAACACCACTTGTGGAAGGTTACCCGTTTGAAAAAAAGCAATTTACCACCACTCTCTGGGTGCGACGTGTCAGCCAGTTCCCACCCATTGCACAGAGCACTTGTCTAGACCATAACACATGATGATCTTCTTCTGGTCATGCTCCTTCTGCTTCTTTAGCCTCCTCCAGGTCCTCTCTTTCCGTCTGTGCTCTCTCACCACCATGAAGGTCTAAGCTATCGGCAAGGAAAATATAAAGTCCCGCTGTGCTTTTTCTCCAGTATCCTTCACTTTGATGGTTTAATTGCAATAGTACCACTGCACCATGTGGAATGTATTAAAGGAATAATCATGATACAGACAAACATGATTTTTCATTAGAGAGAGAGTTTCTCATTCCTAATAGTATTGAATAGCCTTAGAACAGACAAATTTCTTCCCTTTTTTGACACAGTAAAATGATAATGGGAACTGAAAGCTTTTTTCAAAGTGTATTTTCATATCACTTTTCTGTGGGAATGGCCAAGTGCTGAGCCTGCTGAAATGGAATTTGGATTATTTTTTTTAAATTTTCCTTAATGTTTCATATTTTCAATATCAAAAAGAAATTTAATTCTGATGAGTAGTTACAGTGTTTTGATTTTTTCTCTCTAGCGTAAGAGTGAGATGGGATGAAATAATGTTAATGCACACTTGCTCAATTCACATTACGAAGCAAGAAAAGAAGGAAATACATTAACAACAGGGAACAAGTTCACAGATTCAGGCAAATGTCCCTGTGAAATAAACATGTCCTTTTCTCCTTGTGACTCATATTGACTAAAACAGTGGAGAAGAAAATATCAGCAAAGTTGACGGAAAACACGAAATGATGCAGATAAACGCCAACATAAAGATTTCCTATAATCTTATACCATAGCTGTGACAATATCTTAAAAATACTTTTTTTTTTTTTGTCTTCTATTGTAGATTTTTGACTTTTAGGACTGCCTTTAAACTGCCCTTGAAACCAGTTCTTTGTATAATAAAGTGGTAAGACCCGTTCTCCAGAAAGGCTGCTTTACTCTCGGAGACCATCCGGAGCATCTGTACGTGGATACTAGATAAGAAAACATATGTTCATTTCATAGAAATTAGCACACTATTGGTGCTGAAAGAGCATTTGTCATTTGTAATCCCACACCCATCACACTGGCTTGGATCGTATGCTCAGATATCTGGGTTCTCTCAAGCCTACAGAGAGTGATAACGGCTATTTATTTAGACCACTGCCCACAGGACATTTAACTCCAGACACCCTCAAGACTCATCTATCCATAGTGTTGCTGTCTCTAGGTAGCGACTGCATCAAGTGACAACAGTACAGAAGGCCATACCAGCTCTTCATCACATTTCTGTCTCAGCCAGACCCCTTTTTTATTTTCTTTTTTTTTTTTTTTTTCATCATACTGAAAGACATTGAGCAAGATGGTGTTGGGAAGAGAGAAACAACTCCAAAGCTCGCTATTGCCTTTGCGGTGCCCTGTGCCAAACAGATCTGCTGCCAGATTGTCAGAGTAGTTAGGAATCTCAGACGCTTTGATGCCCTTGAGGTCTCAGATACATCTGCTTAGGAAAACTGCCTTATTGCATCTGAGCTGGCGAGGCAGGCGGCCGCATTCTGCTGAATGATGACTAGGTTGCCATGATCCACGCTTAGCTACGGTGCTCCAGGAACACTTCCAAGCACATAGATCTTAATAGGACTTCATTACTCCAAAATACAGATGCCTGTCTCCTTGCCAGCATCCTGAGTATATTACCCTGCACTGCTCTTCACAGAGCATGAGATTAATCTGATAGGGTTGGCCCTTTTCTTCGAATTAATGGTGTTTCCCCAGCTAATTCCCTCCTTTTCCTCTGAAATGATCACCTTCCCTGTCTGCTCCATTTCTCAGGAACGGTGGAGCTGGTGACATTAAGATAGAAAACCTGTGGACCTGCAGTTCTGACTGTAGAAAGTTTATAATAGATATTAATTTCACAGTCTTCAAAAGAGAATTCCAGCCTCGTTTCTTCCAGCTGGCATTACAACAGCTGCAACCAAAAATAGCAATCAAAAAGGAAAAGGGAGGCTGAGGAGCAAAATGCAGTGAAATGGAAGAGGGAGGAATGACTTCAAAAGTTAAAAAAGAAATCATAAGGGGAGGCCAAGGGCACTGTCACATTAGGAGTAAGCGGTTTGTTTGTCAGCCCTGGCAAAGACTTAAAAAGAAGATTATGAGTCCTCAGAGAGAGGTGAGCAGGTAGATATTCAGAGCTTTCTTTTTCTGCCCTTCATTTAGAGTACTATCTTTGTCATGAACAGTTTCACTGCTTTGAGTAGGATATGAAAGCAGGGAGGTATTGCTTAATATGATTCAGTGCAAAAAGTGTTACTTTTTTCATGTAGTTGTAATTTTAAAATTTTCTTTTCCACTACTTTGAGTCATGCTTGCAGGCTATTGCTTTCCCCCCTCTCCCCTCCCCCCCTGGAAAAAGTTGTCCTTTCCCAAATAATTGCATTCCTGAAATAAGACATATGAAAGAATGTTTAGAGGTTCTTTAATTAATTACAACTGACAGACAATTTAAGTTAATTCTCCTCTTAGTTATTATGGTGGTAAAATCTAGATGGCTTTCTGCATCCTGACAGCTCTGCTTTCTGTGACTTTCCTTCAGAAAAGCAGCAAAGCTGACTTAAATGCAAAACATTACTAGAAGTCGAAAGCATTGATGGGAAAACTAACAGCAAAAACTTAACCAAGCTGCAAATATATTTTGCTGGTACACTGCATTTGCAGTAAAAACCACCTAAGTAGATTTTTGCTCGTAGCGTTTACTCCCAGTGAGAAAAAATTCCAACATATGAGATACCACCCCCCTCCCTTCCCCCCCCTCCCCCCCGTGCGTATAT
>VWZZ01001870.1:18301-40204 GCA_013399095.1 Psophia crepitans
TGCGTATATGGACATGTTATAAAAAAGTATTTTGGGTGAGTCTGAGCGTTTTTTGCAGCCGTATCTCAGTTTTTGCTCCTCAGGCCAGATACACCAGCCTGACTACGCTGCTGCCAACCTCCACGCTATGTGTGCTACAGTAATACCTACCACCTGCACAGCTGTGTCCCGCTCTGGCTGCTGAACTGGAGTAAGCAGCAGTGACAAAAGTTCTTTTTGCTAAAATTGATGCAAATGACCAGGTGCAGTGAGATGATATTGCAAAATACTGCAGGACAACTAAATATGATGACGTCTTCTTGTGGTCCTGTTCTTCAGCTTCTGTGACTCTGTGGTCTGCTGTTTATGCAGCCTCAGCTCCTGTGGAGCAGGCACCTCTCTTGCCTACCTGCAAATCTTTATGTAGACCACTTGCTCGTCTCTTTTCTCTTGTCCAGATTCATATTCTGAATGAATTACTGATGAATAGACAGCACACTGTCTAATCTGGAGCACCTACATTCGCCCTGGATCAGTATCTCTGTCATTTACACATACTCTTAATCTGACACATTCAGCTCAGACTACCCTCCAAAACCTCATACGCAAGCTAAATTTCATAGCTCCATTCTGCATAAATGTCCCAAGAATACAGTCTGTTGCATACCTGTATATCTAAAATTTTCCCATGGGTTCCCTTCACCATTTGATCTTAACTGCTGCAGTGGTCTTTTCTCTGGCCTTGCCCAATATAACTATGCGCTGCTCACATCCATTCTGAACAGTACTGCAAAGAACATTCTTCCAGTCTGTGTCTCGGACCACACCACATCTGCCTAGACACCCTTTTATTGTCTTCCCACTTTTTCTCATATCTTTCTGTACATTTCTGTGTCTGAGTATTGCATGGGAATTGTACTAGGGGAACAGAGAGAAAAGGAGTTTAAAAACTTGACCCCAAAGACCACCGAGTTATTCTCCAGAATGCAAAGTCTAGGTGCTTTCCCTGTAAGACCAAATTGCACATTTCCCTAAGTAGTGCTACCTATTTTAGTGTGGAAATCTAAATAAAAATATCAATGCCACTTTAAGCAGGGACTTGTTACAATGCCTCCATGAGTGAAGACTTATTAACGGTTTTCTCTGAAAATGAGAGCACTGTGATTTTCTGCTGTGCATGCGTTTTAAAGGCCAATATTACACTGCTATACCAGCCTGAATGACAGCTCACAGTCCCCATCTGGGTGGAAAAAAAAGGGGAAACAAGTAGAAATAGCTCATGTCTGCAGCAGCCAGGTGTTAGAGAACTGCACGGTGCTGAGAGTTCCCCATAAATGAGCTCTCTGCTTGCTAAGCAGTCCTGCTTCCCTTGCACAGCCCATTCATCTTCCTCCCATTGGGCAGCGTGAGCTGTAGAAGTAACTGCTGTCTTGAGGCCGTATTCACTCTCTCACATGTAGCCAGCTTGGCAAATATGCCTGCTCCATGGTTTTAAATAAAAAAAAATAAAACCATAAAAATTCAACTGAAAAGTCTTTGCACATGCTTTACTGGTGGGTCTCTGAGGCAAGAAAGACGCCAGCAGAGAGAGGTGCGTGCTTCTGATCCTCACTGGCAGTCATACCTGAAAAATTACAGAAGGGCTGCTCCTCTGCTGGCATGAGATGCCTTCTCTCTGTGTGTCTTTTAAAGCAACTTTTCAGAGAATACTTGTCAGTGTAATATTCACGGTCCTTATACTGATTTCACGCTAATACAGCTTGATTGACTTGGTGGACTTACGAGCTTCATGGAATAGAGAGAATCTAATCCTTTCTCTATGGGCGCTTATGACTTAGTATCACTTTCCTAGAGATGTATTTTTTATTAATTTATTTTTCTCCCCTGACCCATCTTAACAACAGTCACCACATGGACTGTCCATATTTTTGGATATAGTCGTGTTTTTTCCTGCATGGTAAAATACGCTAGAAATGATGCCACTAAAAGAGGCTATCACTTGTCTGCCACATAGTTAGTGGTGAATCAGTGAAAGAAGAGAGAGAAGCAATGGATATAGCTAGGTGTAAAACTCAAGTAATTTATCTAGGAACTTGAAATAACCTCTGGTCTATGCAGTTCACGTTTGTAGTGGCCATTAGTCACGGTATCTGTCTGGTTTGGCTTTGTTCCTGATGCTCATTCACAGAACCTTCATCCTAACACTTTTGGGATCATGGACTGGCAGCAGCCTCAACACTGATGTTTTGTACAGATACAGATAACTGTAAAATAGTCTGCAGAGTCCAAAGTATATTAGTCGGGTGAGAATTAACCCCAGAATATCTTAGTGTTTTTGTTAAAGTCAAACTAGTTCTGTTTGTCCATGAAAATATAGGTTCTAAACGGCCCTGCTTACAAATTGTGTAGCTCCCAGAGTGAGTGACATCTTATAAACGTCTCAATAGATGGAAGAGTTGATCTAATAATGAAAAAAAAAAGAATACTCACAAATAATTTATTTGTTATTTGGTGGGGGAAAAGAAGAGTGAATAATTTATTTGGTCAATATTATTCAATCATCAATAGAACTGGTAGAATAATTTATAAATTTCCTTATGAATAATTTACTCATCAATTGATGGTAGGAGGAAATTAATGAAGTAAACAATATTCGAATAACACTCAACAGGCTCTGAGAGGCAGGCAGGACAGCCAGGGAGGAATTAACTGCGGGAATGGATCCCTTCCGCCAGCCTCATGACTGCCCGTGCACGAGCACAGGGGATCACCAAAGGGCAGCTGCCCTGTCGCTGCTTCTGTAGCTTGCTGATAGCCGTCACCTTCTTTTCCATCTACCCACTCAGGACAACAGATTTGCAAAGGTGCCCTGAGAGGGCTGTGTGATTTCTTTGTGTCTTTGATGACAGTGGGAAGCTGTTTGGAGGTTCGTCTTCTGGTGTTCTGCTGGCTTCTGCTGTGATCGCTCAAGCCAGATGCTGCTCGCTCTGGCAGCAGAGGCTGTGGGTGCCATCACAGCCTTTCAACAGCTTGAAACTTGTCATGCAGCTGAGAAGCATGCTGTGCTCTGCTTGTGCACTCAAGCTATGAGGTAGGAAGCAGAACGTTTCCCTCAGAAAGTCACAGGACACTGTCCCTTGTTTCTAGATAGGCTGCATAAATAAAACCTAAAACTTCAAGGCATCTTAGAGAAAAAAAAAAAGCTTAACAGTTTAAAATATTTCATGTTGCATCCTTAAATGGCAAATCATCAGGCTACTCAGAACCACACTAGATTACAGAAGTCTGGTTGTGCAACAGAATTATGCTGTGCCTGAAGTCGAGCAACAAATTGCTGACACGCAAAGAGTTAAAAACAACCCTCTTGCCCACAGTGTCTTTTGAGAATATGACTTCTCAGGCTGGTTACTGCAACCATCAAAATAATTTCAAGGCAATTCTTATCTGAATGTAATTTTTAGATTTGTTTAATTTAGTAATATCTTTCCAATGTGGCTGTGTTGGGAGGACGTTTCTTGCTACGTAATACATTCAGAAACACTTCACTGCCTTCAAATAGCATCCGCTGGTTTGCTCTGAGTTTGCTCTACTGCCATTGAATGGACCCATAACAAATCAAATCTGAACATTAACCAAGAGCCACAACAGAATACTGTTAATAAAAATCATCCCAACATGGCTTTTGTTGTGTTATAATCTCACATTGTAATAGCTGCCATAAAAATACAGATATAAAGTAGGCATGAAGATGTGAGCAGAAGGGTTCTTTTCTGTTTTCAATGTGCTAAGTTTAATGGTGGATATATGTGCAGTTTGGGATGAAAACAGATGCCTTTTATGAATAGACTAAGTGGAGGAATCAGCTGGCTTATGTTCTCCTCTCAACTGCTACCAGGATTTTTCCACGCTTTCTTCCTTTGTTAACTACAAAACTGTAAGCACTGAAAATCAAAAAAATGAGGGAAAGTTTATGAATTATACACGGTCAGAGTTTATTAGCACTCCGTGCTCATCCTCTTGGGAGTCACTGGAGGAAGAGCTTTGAGCAATTTCCAAATTTTCAAATGGATTTTCTATTTCTTTATCTCATTCAGCTTTTGATATTGTGCATAAATTATTTATCAGGGTTACCATTATTTCGTTAGCTTGTGTTGTCCTCTGGCACCATGGCTGCAGAATGATATTAATTTTGCATTTGCAATTACTCAACTTAAAAAAATCAGTTAATTCTTCTTCTGTTAAGCACTCTTGTCTTGCAGAATGATATGTGAAGGAGTGAGATGTGAACAGAATTTCATTCTGACCTTGACCTCTAATTACTCTTTTCATCCTTCCATTTCACCAGAAGATGTAACTAAAGTTTATGTAAGAAATATTTCTATTTTCCTTTCTCTCTCTCTCTCTTTTCTTTTTTTTTTTAAGATTGGAAGATGGGATAGGAAATAAATTTTTCCAGATCATAAATTCACCATTAAGCTCAGCGAATGACATGCTATGCTGGTTAAATTGAGAGCAGGAATCTCTTTTATATACTTTAAGTCTGTCTCCTTGAAGTTAATTTTTAAGGCAGTTCGTCTCATGGCTTCCCAGTTGCAATAACATCTGAATGGAACAGCTTATCAATTACTTCACCTTACAGAGTGTAAAGGAGATACTAGTCTCTTTCCATGACAGAACATACAATAAATTCCTAAGAATATGTTTATTATGATTGACTTCCTCCTGTTTTACTCCCATAACGTGCTTACATTTCTTCCTGCCATCCCTCACCCTGCTCTGCTGGTAGAATTACCAGATAGCAGGTTCCCAGACAGAGGATTTCAATTTAAAAGTATATATAGGTAGCTTTACACCTAAACCAATGTGCTGATGGACTGGAGACGGAGGACTTCATCTTCACTGTTTGGTACAAGAGCAGATTCAATTACACTGGTCCAAAAGAATTTCTTCAGGTGCCCATGTGGCCCATCCGTTTCCTGTCCCAGGGCTCCTTGGCAGATGCCCTCTTGCAAAAGAGGAGAAAGAAGAAGGAGCTCTAGTGGGAGAGGGCTTGTGGCCATTTATGTCCTGCTGTGGTTTCCCTTATGCAAAGAAACCCCAGTGACATCTGCTTAAAAGTCCAGGACTGAGAGACGGTAACTGTGCTGACCAGCCGACTGTGAGAGATTGTGACGGAGCTGCCCGCGCTGCAGAGCAGTGGCACATCCCCACCTGAGGCTCCTGTCAGGACAGAGGATGGATGACAGCGCCACGCTCCTTCCCCTGTGCTGACAGCCACTCAGGCGAAGGATGCCTTCTGGCATCTCTGCAACAAGCCTCATTTTCTGAAAATGTAAATTCACAGCCTAAAATAAGACAACAATGTTACGGTATTACCTAAGATTATTTTTCTAGTACCAGCTATGGATAAATTCGCTGATTTCTTTCAAGTAGCTCTCTGTCCTATCTGCAGGTTCACTTAATCCTTTGGTCTTTAAAGATGCTTCTCTCATGACTCCATGAACATTCTTGCTGCTAACCACCTTATTTTTCTCTAGAAATATTTGTGGGGTTTGTGTGCATTAACATACTAATGTCCTGTATTACTTCCTTGGTCAATTCTCATTCTTTACTCTTCTAAGAGCATCGGATCTGTTGCGTTTGATTAAATTTAATGCGGTTTGTAGTTTGTGACACTGATCATTAATAAGAATCATAGAATCATTTTGTTGGAAAAGGCCTTTAAGAGCATCAAGTCCAACCATTAACCTAACACTGCCAAGCCCACCACTAAACCATGCCCCAAAGCACCACATCTAAGCAGGTGGGATGATGTCAGTGGTCATGATGTTATTATCAGCAGAATCGGAATTCTGGAGAGTGGGGTATGAGATAGGGCATCTCTTACCTCCAACTTAATGGTCCTAATGCTGTCTAGTTACCAGTTACCTAACAGACTATGCAGTTGTAAAGATGGCTTTATGTTGTCTTAGGTGAGCTAAGGAAGTTGTTAACTTCTGTTTTGTAAAACACATGTATGTAGCAAGTACAAAGGTACCATGGAAGTGACGCTTTATGTATTCAGAAAACCCTGCTTTCCATGGCAGCACATGCTTCTGTCCTTCCCCTTCGTATTTGTAGGTATATTTTTTTGTCTCTGAAAGGTGTTGGTTCAGTGCCCTTGTCAGCTGCAGATACAGAAAAGATGTCAAAATATGCTCAGGAATGGTAGGTTTCTCAAACTACCCCATGTCAGAGAAACCATTCCTGTGGTCCTGCTGTGACCCCGGGAGCAAAGTTTTTAGGTAAGCACACGTATCCTAGGCAGTGTTTCCCTGCTGTGAGGCCACTGCTCCCCCCACTCTGCTTCTCCCCAGTTGCCTGTTGTTAGGAAGCTTCTTCTAGGCTGAAGCTGCCGGGCTCCGGCCCAGTCTGCCCACACACCCAGGCCAGCAGGGCCAAGCCACGTAGCTGGTGTCCCCCCCCAGCCCAGTAAAACCCAGTGTGAGGGCATTTCCCTGCACCTGGCCACCTTCAGATCCCTGGAGCCTCCCTGTGCTATTTATATATACAGGTCATGGATCTCTGTGTGGATCTTTAGGCTAGTACTAGAGAATAACTGGCACTAAGCACCGTTCTGCTTAGCTTACCCTCAAAGGTGCCAATCCACATCAGTTTGCACAGTGCCCAGCTTCAGGCTTTATTCACACGGCTGTGTGAAGAACAGGGCTGCTTAAAGCTAAGCCAGCACTCCGCATACATTGACACTCCTTGTCCTAAACCCTCAGAGCTCTGCCAGGGTACGGTGGAGAAACCAGCTGCAGAACTATGAACATGTCTGTACCCTTTGATGCACCAGGCAAAACAAGGAAAAAAAAGATCTCTTTTATCTCTTGGAATACTAACAGCTCTTTCCACCTATGAAAATAACAAATACTCACTTCGAAAGTCTGTCAGCAGAATATTAATGGTAAGCACTTCTGCAGACTAGTAGTCTGCAGTGGAAAGGTAAAAAAAAAAAAAAAAAAGAAAGAAAATTAAGCCTTCCACCCAGTTGTCTCCCATCAGGGAGAGACTGCTCTGCCCAGCCCTGTGCATCCCGCTCCTTCCGAGGTTGCTGAAGGGGCCAGGCCCCACCCATGGAGCTTCCCTTGTTACTGCAGCCTCTCTGAAGGTATAAACGTTACACGACAAGAACAGCTGCTAGGCTTATCCCTGGAACAAACAGAAGGTAATGCAATGGAGTTTGCTTTTGGCCACGGAAGGTCTGCGATAATGCTTCAGATAAAAATGTGGATCAGGCTGATTGACACCGGTTTAATACCTGGAATTCTAGAGCAGGCTCTAGCCACCACCTTGCTGCATTCCTACACACTTCCCTGCAGTGCCCCAGCACCGAAGCCTTGATGGCTGCAATGCTGTCAGGACGCTGCAGCCCCTTCTGCCTGTAGCTGTCTTTCAGGTTGCAGCTTGTCAAACATCAACTTGTTCCACTGACAACTTCTTCCTCTGTTCAGGTTACCATTTTTTCCACCAAAGCCTCCCTCTGCCAGCCAGCAGAAATGATGGAGCTGAGACTTCTGCCGTGGCTGAGACCGCTTTGAGCTGTACCAACCATCTGTACAGGAAGGCAGATCTGTTTGAAATTCTTGTAGAAGAACAATACTATCATTATTGCTAATTAATAGTAGGCAAGGACACAGTCCTGTTCCAAATCAAATTAAGTTCCAATCAAAAAAGTCAAGTGTGATTTCTAATTGATTGCATTTTAAAATCAACCAGACAGGTTGTGTATGTTTCTTCACAAGATCCAACAGTTTACTGATACTTGTCTTTCTAGTGAGACTGAGATTGAATCAGAACTAAGAAGTGTTTTTTTTTAAAGGAATTGATTTTTTTTTTAATAAAATCTATTTTAATTAGAATTGTACAGCGAGATTTATCAAGCTCAAGCTCCTCTGGAAGTTTATTATGAAGCTCTGTGGAAAGAAAGATGCTCTATGTGTTTACTCTCTCCCAAAGGGCCAGATGAAGTTGAAATGAACCTCTGTGCCTGCTAGCACATACAGACCCCATGAGCCTCCTAAATTCCTGTTCAGCAAAGGCTGCTTCACACCAAGAAAAGGAAATATCATCGCCTTTCTTCAGAATGGCAGATTAAGTTTTCCCTGGTTCCCCTTTTCTGAGGCTCAGACTTCAACATAACATATATGGATGCTAAAGAGCCCAGATGGCTGGTTCAGCTTTAAATTAATAACATCAGTACTCCAGTCAGATGGGGTATGATACAGTTGTAAAGTTTGTTCATCCCTTCTGTGTGTTACGCTAATAGTTTAATTTAGTGCTTCTGGCTCTCCTCTTGCACAGGTTTCCAGAAACTGTTGTTGAATAGCAAGTGCCTGCATTTGGCCATGAACATTCAGAATTAGGAGAAGGAACAGTCCACACCTCACCTCGTTTCAGACTGTGACACTTCAACTCTTGGGAAGTTGTAATAGTATAACTAATAATATTGGACTTAAGTCTCTTGATACTACAGGGGAGAACTATTGCAAACGTCGGAATCTCCAAACTCCTGGGCTCTGGGTAGCGCATGACAGTATTTCAAAGAGAGATCAGTAAAGAAAACCCACAATATGAACAGAGCACTCCATGTTATGAAAGATTAAGATGGAATCCCAGATAATAACGATCATGAATCAGTGGAAATCAATGCACTAGGACATGCAACAGTGATGCAGGAAAATCTGTAGCTCTGGCACCAAATCCTTGGAAAAACAATGCATCATTAAATGAGTCATTCATCAGTAATGAATGACCACAAAAATGACAGCATTTCAGTATCGGAGTATAAAAACTTTGGGTTCTTCGCAGTAAAAAGCAACTCTACATTTCATTGAGACTGAACAAACCAGTTTATATCTTGGGCAGAACTAACATCAAACCTTTTGGGACTTACCTAGTGGAAAGAGAGACTTACACTAGTACCTACAATAATGGAGAGGTCTTCCCATTATCTGGGGCCCTGGACAGTTGTCTCTGTTTACAACATACATTAATTTTTCTCCCGTTATTTTGTCATGATCCTAAAGGACAGTTAGCATTGGTGTGGAGTTAATATTTATCTATTCCTTGCTATTTCCTTCTAAATATGAGGAAAGACAGAAACTGGCTGTGGTGTGTGCTATGTTCCAGAGTTCCTGGTGAGGTGACATCTCTCTGGCGTGAGTTGAAGGCCATGTTCCCACAGAACAGTATGGTGCAGGCGGTTCTGTAACTTCAGCACAGATCCGAGACTCATACTCCAGAGAAGACTTTTCCTCTCTGAAAAACATACCTTTCAGTCAATAGCTGCTCATCTCAATCCTTGCTTTTAGAAGCAGTGGAAAACTCATTATATTCTTCTTGCACTGTCTATGTTTTCTTTAACTAAATTATATTTGCCACTGCAAAAGACCTATTGATTAATTTAATAGATCTTTTGTTCTTTCGGCAAATTAATGTCTTACTTTTTATCTTACTTCCTTGTGCAATCTTCACTTCAGTCTATTTAAGCTTTCTGAAAGCTTTATAGCATTTTTTAAACTCTTCATTCTTTTGTGCCTTATGTATCAACCTGGGCAGGGGTGAAATCACACAAGAACTCAGCAACTACCAGCACAAACAGGTCCCTTCTCCCATGGGGTGGTGTCTGGTGCAAAGATGACAAGTGCCAAAAGGATTTGTCACTCAGAAAGCTGACATCAGGATAGCTAGGCTAAAAGTTGATTCCAATCCCCAACAGGGCTGGGTAGGACTATGTATAATTTTCCTCTGTCTTTAGCAGAAAAAATTCTGACACCACTTTTTGATTCTCATCTCTCCTCCAGCGAGAGCCTTGGTAAGGCAGTCCGGGTGTGAAGCTGCAATAAATCCTGAGGACTCCAGCAGAAGCAACAAGACAACAACTAGTATACCAGTGTGATAACGTGATGGGTAAAGTGATGGGGTAGGAGGAGAAGGACGTAATGCTTAATGATACAAGTTCTCCTCGGTCAGTGCCCTAAATGTCTAAAGTCTCACCAGACAGTTTAATAGAGACAGCAATCTGTTTTCAGAGCCACATGGTGGAAAGTCACATTCCCCAGGATATTAGTCTTAAATCGTGATCTCCCAGTGCACTGTTCACACTGTACTGAATACCTAGGCTTTTTTACAAATTTCCCATATACATACAGCAATTTGCTTGTTGATGTTTAGACATGATTGACATAATTCGACAATCTGGCCTATTAGTTTGCTTTCTAACTATGTACAATGCTTACAATGATTATCCCAGTTGACGGAGGACATGCTTCCTGTGACACAGTAAACAAATGTAGCAAAGGAGGCTTTTTTCCAAACGATCGCTTCAACCCCCTAATGAGAATGTTAACTTATTTCATCAGGGCTGCACTACACCAAGTGTCTTAATGAATCCTCAAGTCACACAGCTCTGCTTCTTGAGCCTGGGGTACAGTAGCTAGAACTGTATGCCTACAGACTTTTCTCCCATCTTTAGCTGCATGCTGCATTATAATGAACCCATTTATTATACTGCCTGAAAAAAGACATTTCTCTGAAAAAGAAAGTATTTCCGAGATTTGGTTTCCAAACCTACCAAACTCCTTAGAGGAGTGCTTCTTCCTATAAATCAGTGCCTCTTAATGGAAAGAACCTGATGAAAGAATGAGTAATGATAGGTAAAAAAATAAGAATAAATCAACCTGCTCATTAACCTGCTTGCAGAGTAAATTCTCTGTGCTCTGAAGGCCAGGATTTAAGACAGTTCCTCTAAATCAAAGGATTCTTATGAATCCTGTTCTCCAGCTTTCGTCTATAAGTTATGTTTGGGTAGTCAATGACCATTTGTAGGGGATGTTTTTCAGTTGTTTGCAAACATCGGCACTGATTTATCTGCAGAAAATAACACATGGTGTTCTCAGGGGAAAAAATCATTACCTTAGTTTTGGTGCATCTAATTACAAGAAGTCTCTATCATACTCACCATCTAGCCTAATTATCCAGGGAATTGGCAGTGTTTAACAATGAAAGAAAGAGTGCTCCAGTGTCCAATTAAGTTTTTCTTTGAGGATTAATAAATCATGTCTCATCAGCCCCACTGACCCAGAGGTGTTAATCTTCACCTTATCACTCTAATCTTAAAGCAAAATTCTGCAGATCAAGAGCAACAGAATGGTTGAGTTAATTGTTCCATTAGGCTGATGAAGTCTTTATATCCATGTCCAATAATACACTATTCCCTGAGCGTCTTTACATTTTCTGCTATGGAGCAGAAAACAAACAGTAAAAAAGACTGCCACAGCTATTCGATGCAGGTGACCGGTAGCTTGGAGCCTGCTCCGGACTTAGCTCTTTTGATACGACTGTGCTGCATTCACATACTGGAGCAGGGCACTGAGAAGATTGTAAACAGTCCAGAGAGGTGCATTTAGCACATCTAAATGCAGTTTCAAAAGGAAATAAATCATGTAATCAATAATGGAAAGAAGACTTAACAGTTATCTGCCCTGCAAACAATATCCTTGATTAGAAGGCATAAACAATACTGTTTTATTTAAGGGCAAGAATCCAAATATTTCACTGGGAAGAGTTTTTCTCATTGACAAGCTTAGAGTAATCATGGAGAGCATGGCAAATTCAGTTAGAATATGCTCCTAACCACTACAGTAAATTAGAAATCATATTTTAACTGTGTTTCGAGTCTATTTGCATTTGCTTTTGTTTCTAAGTAATCAAGCAGGTTAAATTCTTTTGGCACGAATGTTCGCAAAAAGTACTGAGCTTACATTAAAAATCCATTTCATAACCATCGTTTTTCAAACAGTTCCTCCTCCTGATCTGAGTTAAGCAGGAAAGGAAATGGGAATTGATACCTTTCAGGGCATGGGTCACATACTTGTGTGTCACTGAACAAAGGAGGGGAGAGAGAGAGATGGGATCAAAGCCAGAATAATTTAGCGGGATGGGTAGAGGGAAAAGGAAGGAGGACTGGATTTCTGAAAGGCTTTTGAGTGCATAATCTTTTTTTTTCCTATTCACACAGTATTTCCTTCCCCATGTCTGTCTCTTTTTCTTCTAAAAAAACCCCACAAACCTCTGCTTTCCCTCTCACCGCTCCATCACACCCCCAAAGCAAATGAAACTCAGTCAGACTCTCCCCTCTTCCAGGGGTAAGCGACTAAAGACTCTGCATTGGATTATAGAGGACAGAAGCATGTGCTTGAAATAAGGCAAGTGTTAAAAGAGGGTTAAAGAGTTGGGTGAGAGAAAAATGCATAATGCTTTTTCCCCCTTCTCTTTTCTCCAAAACATGAGTCATATCATGTCATTTTCTGAAATTCAGGCACAGCCTCTTCTTTTGCACTCTGAATTCGCTCCTGCATGTAACACTTGAACAAAGAAAACGTTGAACAACACAATTGTTTGTGTATTTTTAAAAAAGATTTCTCAGAAAATGTAGAGCTCTTGGACAGTTTTCTCAAACAGCTGCTATTTCATCCATATTATTATTATTATTTCTTTTTTTTTTCCATCTTGAAGATATTTCAAATAAATTCCTCTTACAATAAAAACAGATAAGCTATTATCATGTCTACTCTCTGTGTCCTGTGCTGAGAAATGGGACATATCATTATGTTGACTTCAAAGCATTTCATCTGTAAAAAAGACAATTGACTTACGCATAAAAGTATGCATCGTATAAAGCACCCAGATCGGATCATTTAAATGATTAATTTGACCAATATATTTTTGAGATAAATTGATTTGCCTCTTTTTCCCTACTTATTATCCTCTCTCCCCTTCAACAATTTAGTATTCAACCAAGTACTACCAGGCATACAACATTCCCAAGGTCACTCTAGTATCCTCCTTCAAGCCCCCCATTAAAACCCTCTTCTAGTATAAGAAAATTAATCCTCCATTGCCCTCCAGCCTAAGAGGATTCAAACTCACATATCTCACCTCCCAAGGGAATTTCAGCCTCTCCATCTATGGACTTTATGTATGCACATGCATACGTGAACACCCAGAGACAGAGAGATGGACAGAGCACTCTGTGCTGCTCCTAAGAAAGCGGTTGTATTTTACATTAAATAATTAAGGATTCCTTGGACCAGAGAGCAGGATGCAGCATGACCATAGGGCAGCAATTAGGGCACTCAGCTGGGAAAGAGACTTGTTTTCTGCTCTTTGCTTCAAAGTCTACTTGTTATTTAAACCTGTGACTGGTCTGAATGAAATATGTAACTGAGCCCTTCGCTCTACCCTGGCTGGTGAAGCGTGTGACCCCTCAGCTTCCAGGCGACTGGTTAGGTGCAGCAAGACAGATTGGATGCATCAAGGGGACTTCCAGGAAAGAAGGTCTTTCCTCGTTTGCTGCAGCTTCTGTCTGCATTGGGGCAGCTTCTGGTACTGAGTGTCCACCAGGTCATCATCTGGTCAGATCACTGCCTTGCTAGGTACCCCAAAAGTCAAACAGCATCTCAGAAAGCTCAGTAGCCAGCTAAAACTGTGTTGTGTTTATGCTGCACTGGTGTTAGATTGGCTTCTCTTCCTGTGGGATGGAAGAGATGCTAGATCTGTGTCAGTACCTATTTTTGAGGAGGTTTAAAGAGAAACGATGACACCTCAGGGAAGAGTCTTAGCACAAACCAAAGATCCCAAGTCCCTAAGGCTGAATTCTCAACCAAGGCAATTCTACACCCATTTTTCTAGACACGCTACATCACAGAGGTGTCTTCAGAACATGCTGTTTTTAAGAGTTACAGGATTAAATATTGCCAACAGCTAGGTCACTCAACCGGGTTATCAAGATTCAAGTCCCTGTTCCAGAACAAATAATTAATCACAAGCCTCTATTCACAGCAGGCGAATGAATGAATGAATGGATGAAAGAAATATCAAGGGAAAATGTGAAATATCATTGTGCCTGCTTCATGAAATACAGATAGAAGGCTTTGGCACCTAGCTGTAGGGCAGAGTTTGCAGCCACCAGTATCAAGAGAAAGGAGATATCTGTCTGTCCAGAGGTAGATGCTTCTTGCTTCTTTGGTTGGGCACTGGAACAGGCTCCCCAGGGAAGTGGTCACAGCACTGAGCTTGACTGAGCTCAAGAAGCATCTGGACGATGCTCTCAGTCATCTGCTCTGATTGGGCTGGTCCTGTGTGGAGCCAGGAGTTGGACTCGATGATCCTTTCGGGTCCCTTCCAACTCGCAATAGTTTGTGATTCTATGATTCTATAATTCTTTCCCCTTCATTTAATTCCTGGATAGTTCAGATGGCTTCCTGTGCAGTTCCAAGGTGGAGCACCACCCCAGGGATTGAGGACCCCAGGAGATATTGGTTAAATCTTCTACATGTCAGTACCTATCTTCTACATGCATGAGTATCTAAGTGAGTCTAACCTACAGCCCTTCTCCAGTTTAATTCTTAAGACGTACAGAAGAAATAAGTGTTTCCAAAGTTGGCTGAAATCACTTATATCATTTTCAGTTATTGTTCCCAGAAACGAAAAGTGTGAGACAGCACTGGAAATTGTGGTGTTGACAAAAGAAAATCATTTATGCAAAGAACATTATTATGAGTGAAATGTTTGGAAAGTAGTTAATGTCAGACTATTCCTATTCATACATTTTTAAAACAGATTTATAAAATGCATCCAATTCATAAGTGTTTTGCCTTTCATATTTCTTGTTAATTTCTTTTATTGAGAATTCCACTGAGAAAATATCTCTGCACATTATGTACAGAAAATCGAGGTGGAATAATTTTATATCTTCTTCTGTCTCCCTCTGCCTGAATTTTAATAACAATAAGTCTGAATGGTTATAATGCAAAATTGAAAGCAATCTGCCTGACAAACCAGGCAGAATGCATGAAAAACCTTAGTATTGCCTTCTTTCCCTGATTTGTGACAAAATACATCTAGTTTGTGCAGAAGATGTTATTATCCTCATGTTTCTTCTCTTAGAAAAAAAAAGAAGTTGCTACATTTATGGTTCTCATTCTGTTTGGCAAGAAAAAAAAAGGTGTTTTTTTAAAAGAAAAAGGAAATAAAAGGGTCAAAAACCTGCCTGAGATTGTGATAAATAAAAAGGGAGCCATGCGTACATCCCTCATTCAGCTACTTTCAGTTCAGCAGCCCAAATAACCAGGCAACCATTTATAACTTAGTTGCAGCCTTTAACAGAAGGCCAAATTTGATTTGCTGGAGTCTTTTAAAAATGAACTTTTATTTTAATCAGCTGGAACCTGAAACCTTATCAACATGAAATTGATAGGAATATTTCCACACACTTAAAATGTTTGAGGTTGCACTTTTGATTTTCCACAGCATTTTCCTAGTTTGGGACACCTTTTTCTGTTAGTAGCTGGGAGATTGCCAGTTTACTGCTGTGGTATTTGGTCACTACACAATTAGAATTTCATTTCTGCATTTATTTATTTTCAGTTTAAAATAGTTCTTTTGTCACCCTGGGAAAACTACAGTTGAGGTGAGGATTTCTTGGTGGCAGATACAGAGTTGGGGAAATGTTTTCCTTTCATGGAGAGAGGCCGGTAGAGATGGGTGAATGGAGAGAAGGAAGCCACCACCATGGATGGAGTAATGTTTCTTCTGTCCAAGAGGCAAAGCTAGGAGATATGGAAGTGTCCAAAGTCTTAAGAAGCATGAATAAAGTAAAAAACATCTCTTGTGAGGCTGCCTCAACATTAAATACAACCCTCCCTTGTGGGTCTTGGTTCATTCTTAGAAGATCAGAGCTGCAATAGGCTGTCTGCCCCACGCTATTGTCACGTCTAAGTGACAGAGGTGTAAATTATCAGATGCAAAATTTGATGGCATAGATTGATAAGAGTTATTTTGTCTACAGGAATGAGTCTTTGTCAAAGAACTGGGGGACTATTACGTGCTAAGAGGTAGCAAGGTAGAAATTTTGGTTAAAAGACTCTGGTTGCAGTTTGTCATCTAATCAAAAAAGTTGTAACATTGACTTTGAGAACCATGGTTATTGCAGTTTGCATCTGATTCTTCAGGGGAAAAACAGGCAACTACTAGCTGCATTTTCCTAAACTACTTTGTATATCCCTAGCTGAATGTGATGTGAACTCAACAAATAATATATTTGGATTACCCCTTCAGGGATCACCCATTTCTCTTCTGGTAGCCTTCACTCAACAGAGAGACTGTTGTAGGGTCACTTGCTGGGGCCTCCATATTTCTGAGGGAAACTCTTGCTCCAGCTAAGTGCACATTTCTCTAGGGACAGCAGGACTCCGTTTCTACCCTTTCCTTGTCCTTAGCTCTTGCTGAGTGTAATTTATATTGTTACACAAATTTATTGCAAGCAAATAATTTTTTTTTTTTTAAAAATTGGTTTACTCTGCAAGTATTAGATTGCAAGCTCAGCCCAGCAAATTTATCTTCCCTAACATTTGATTTCTTCTCTTGCCATTTCTTTTTCTTCACCTGACAATTTTCTCAAAAAAGAAATTTTGTCTACATTGCTGGTCTCAGCATGCTGTCCATATTACCTCAGTACGAGAAGGAAATTTGATGTCTGGACATACGTAGTCTTGTGGAAAAGGGTCTTACTTCACTCACTGACAAGCCTAGCAGTATAGCTAACAGTATTTCCCAAGGGGAGTGGCCTTGCTTTAAAAAAAGAGGTGAAGAAAAAGAAAAAAAAATCAATATTGACTCTTGACACATTTTCATTTACATCACTGCATGGCTTTCAGTCCAGGCACAAATCAATACGCAGCTTTTAACACTGCTCAACTAGTTTGTTCTATGCAAAAGAAGAGAGATTTCCCTCAAGTGGCTTGTTTTTCCCTTTGGGCTCCAGGCAGACTCTCCACCACTAACAGTGTGTGATTCTTTGAAATGAAGCTGAGTTTATTTGACTGCTCTTTCTGTGACTGATCAGAAGAGCTTGAACTGTAATATTAATCACACGACGTTTTCTTCATCACCACTTACAGTCAATTGACTTTGTACTTAGTGAAAGCGTCTCAAGCAGCCAACTCAATGTACCAGAGGGCAAGAAGTCAATAGGACTAAGAAAGATTTAGTTTCAAAACACACAGTACACAGCCTGTGGATCTGCTGCCACATACACACCAGGCACTTCATCACACTGCAGGTGCGCCGGCTGCTATTACATGTTGTTATTTGCATGATGAAAGCATCTGTACCACCTCAGCTGCTTTTGTTGCATAAGCCTCCTCGGGCAGCTTCAGCTTTTCCTTCAGTCTCAGGTTTACATGAGAGATGTAGGGGCTAGGTAGTTTCTCCAAATTCCACTGGGTTCAATAACTATTTAGCTTCAATTCAATTGTCTACAGATTTCAGCAGAGAATGTCAATTTGCCTGTGGTAACATTAATGCCATTTTAAAAGCCACTTGCATACAGTGAGTCTTCTAAAACCACATCTTTGTCATACATTGATTTTTGAATACAGAAGGGTGGGAGTACAGATGCCCAGAGGTACAACATTACCAGTTTTCTTTCCTAGAGTCTCAGCACCTCACCTCAGAGAATTTTTAGCTCATGAAGCTTCCACAGAAGTTTTCACACTGAAGAAGGACATGCAACATTGAAAACAAGAGCCTAGAGGATTAATTTCTTACACGCAATACCCTGGAAATGTTCTTTGCTAGAAGCAGACTCCGTGTGAAGTCCAACAGGCCATAAAATGGGCAATCACAACTTTTTCTATAGCACATTTTAGACAAGCATGACCAGTCTTCCCACTTGTGTAAAGCAGCTTGTTTGACTCTCTTCATTGCTTTCCTGGGGATTCTCCTTAAATAAAGTGGACTCCTCAGTGGTGCAGAACTGATGTAACGCCTAGAACAATGTTGATTCTCCCTCTCTGGGCTTTTCTGGATTAGGCCTCTAATTATCTAATTGTCTAATATTATATGTATTAATAAAATAATGTATCAGTACATGTTCATACTAAACAAATTTCCTATCATTTTATTGAGCAAAAGGGTTGGTTTCTTTTCTGTGAGTGAACCCAGGTTTATTCAAGACTGTTTTCAGTGAATAAAATTAATATAATTTTCATGGAATACACTGAGCACTTTTTAGTTGAGACACATTTTGCTGGTCATTAATTTTTCAAAATTTCCATAGACTGGCCCAAACTCTGTGAAACAGCTGTCAGTCTCAGACCGTGCAAATCAATTTTTATTTAGCCATCCAAGTTTTCTTGACATTTGTCTCTTATGAGTTTAGAGTTACAGGACAACATGTGTTTCCCAGTGGAAAAGAACAGTCATAATAAGAATAAAGAAGGACTTTCAAGGACACTCAGAGGGAGCAGTCAGCCAAGACTTCCTTTCAGTCTGTATTCTTATTCTGTTGGGGGCCTTCAAACAGTTTATATCAAATCAGTGAAGAAAAAAAAAAGTAAAAATAACTATCGATTCAAATGCATCCAAACATTAATCTGGAAATCAGCTCTGCATACTATCGTTTTTGTGCAATCCTTTAGCTCTCAATTCCTGATGCAAATACAGCATGCACTTGTTCTCAACTTTGTCCCCTGACATTTGCAAAATAGTAGGCAAAATTCAAATTAATTGCTTAATTAGGAAGCATAAAATCATATTGCCTGTGGAACGGATCCATTTCAGTACGGCTTGTACACCGTGTACCAGTACCAGATACACACGGCTTGTACCGCTACTCACCAAAAACCCATTAAATGCCAAGTCCGTAAGCACACTCCAGCTGTTTTATACTGCTCCACCAACAGGAGTCGAGGTAAATTACCCCTGCGTAGGTTGATGGGCTATCACCCAGTGGTCACTAATGCAGGCAGTGCACAACCACAGTGGCCAGCGCCGTGCCCCAGCGCAGCAGCAGCGGCAGGAGGGTGAGGGATGAGGGCAGGACCGCTGGGCACAGCTCTGCCCCTATCAGGTGACAAACAGCGGGCACACCAGAAAGGCTGCGCCCGCTTTGGCCAGCTTCCCCCCACACCCCTTCTGAAATTCACCCGTTACTTAGCTGCAAAATGTGAGCAGTACTTTCATCCCAAATTTACTGCAGATATAAAATGTCACACCCACTCCAAGAATCCTCACAGCTCCTGTGATTTCTTTTACAGATTTTCCATACTATGTACTTTGAAAATTCGTTCTGAATGCCTATTATATGAAGTAACAAATGGGCATTATATAGCTGTTGATGCAAACCTAAGAAAATCTGAGGTCTAAGATATAAGATCACCTGAGTAATTTTAAATTTGGCTTCCCTGTCAGTTAAATAGGCTCACCCTAATTACTGAGAAATAGACTGTCATTGAAGATCTTCACCAGGACAGAAACTAATTACAGGGACCTCACTACTATCATTTCCCCATTTTATCGAGGCATGAGTGGGAGGGAGACGGAGCTGAAGCATCCTGTCTGAGGTCATCCATCAGACAAATGACCAAGAGATTGCAGAGAGAGGCAGCCACACATCATTTTCCACTGGATCGGCGATCAGAGCCCACTAACTGCAGCTGAAAGATCACTGGGGAGAGCTGAGGGAACTGATGGGCACATGGAGCTGGGTGTAGAGGACGACAGGGAGAGACTGGAATTGACTTTTTGAAGCTTGCAGCTCTATTGGATTACGCGCAGCGTGATGGACTGTGTTTCAGCTCCGACTGTTCTAGTTTAGCAGTATAGTCTAGCGGAGATAATACTAGGCAAGGTTTCAGTGGCCTTGGGGTGAAAATAAATTGTTCTAAACCTCCTGAAACAGAGCCTAACACTCTTTCCCGGAGACCACACCACTGAAGTGCAGCATACGTTTAAGTGGACAGTCAGAGTTCAAACATATGCAGTCATGCTGGTATTTCACAAAGGACTCCATTTGGAATGAAAAAGAACATGAGGATAAGGCCATGGGAATTTTTCACCATCTGTGATAATAATTCAGAAAAAGCCTGGCACGCAATCTGCAAAAGAAAATTCTCTCTTGGGGTTGCAATTCCAGGATTTACTTCCAGGATTCAAGCATTACATTTTTTTAATGCCTTGTGATCATGCACAGAGGCAGATGATTTCTGTGTCTGGCACAACTTTTGGAATGAGCTTGGTGTAAAACGTTTGACATAATGTATTTGGCACAATACTCGCAAATGACCAGACCCAATGCCGTACTTAGGCCAGTTTCCAATACAGTACTCTGCTCTAGGTTGTCTGATTCTTTCACAGCACATTTCCTGAAATGAAAGATTAAAGGCTTATGTAACACCAAGAAAACCCACCAAAAAAAACCCCAAAACCAAAAAAGAACAAAAAAAACCTCACAAAAAAACCCGCCCCATCAATTGGTTTTCTTGGTAATTTGGGTTTTTTACACATGTTTATATACACATGGATTAAGATTATCAAAATTGATTACATTGTTAAAGACCCCAGAAATTGCCATTAGGAAAAGGGATGTTACCAGACTAGGTCATACTGACAGCTTGCCTGGTAATGGTTCCCTTTCTGTGGTCAGGGTAGGGCTGCCCTATGGGCAGGTTGGAAATGTCAGCCCAAGCAGCTGCCAGCATCCCAGTCAGCGTCCAAGCTGCCCGATAAAACCTGCCTGGCACCTCCTGCTCCCTGATGCCCTTGCCCATTCACAGGGTATGCCTAACCCAGTGCTGGTTCTGCTTCCTCTGGGCATGAAGGGTCGGACCCCTATTTTCAGGACTCCCTGTACTGAGGGAATCAGAGCAAGTTATTCCTAGCAGTTTCCAATGGAGTCCAAAGTATGCTGGCTTTTTCCCTTACACTCCTCCTCCATCTCCCTGGAACTGAGTGGTATGAAATGAATAAGAAACAATGTAGTGAAATATAATCAAAATGTACATTTGTAGAAGAATCTGCTTAATGGGGAAGTTAGTTCCTAACCCTTCCAGTTGGTGATTCGTTTTATGCTCAGTACATGGTACTTTTCTGCTTACATGCTTTAAAATTCTGATGTCAAATGTATTTAATCCTATTCAGTTCATGTCCTCAATCATTTCTTTTGACAGCAAGCTCCATTGGCTAATCATTTATTCCTGAGTTAGTTGGGGCTTGAAACACACTGGCCATTAATCAGATCAGATTTTGCATTCATCAATGGTGAAATGCAACTGGAAAAAAAAAATCACCCTGTCTCAATCAGCCTGATCCCAGTACAAATGTGAATGTGGATAGAAATGAAACCTCCACAGAGCTGAACCCTTCTGGCCTCAGCAGGAATGTGAGGGAACCCAGGACAAAAAAGTTAATGACATCTCTGGTGTGGCTTTGTCTGAAGTTCAGAATTGTAACAACTCAGATCCATGGACCATGGAGTCCAAAGGCAATCAAGGGACAGCTAGAAAAAAAGCTTTTGGGGAACATCCTCTTTTTCCTTTCTTTAATATTATTAAATAAATCTCACCTTTCAAACTTCTCAAGATGAATATCGTCAAGATGACCTGCCAGGGAAGATGATGGAGCAGGTCATCTTGAGGACAATCACATGCCATGTCCGTGACAGCCGGGGGATCAGGCCCAGCCAGCATGGGTTTGTGAAAGGCAAGTCCTGCCTGACCAATCTCATCTCTTTCTACGACCAGGTGACCCGCCTGGTGGATGAGGGAAAGGCTGTTGATGTAGTCTACCTAGACTTCAGCAAAGCCTTTGACACGGTCTCCCACAGCATTCTCCTGGAGAAGCTGGAGGCCCATGGCCTGGACAGGTACACTCTTCGCTGGGTTCAAAACTGGCTGGATGGCCGGGCCCAGAGAGTGGTGGTGAATGGAGTCAAATCCAGCTGGCGACCGGTCGTGAATGGTGTTCCCCAGGGGTCGGTGCTGGGGCCCATCCTCTTCAACATCTTTGTTCATGATTTGGATGAGGGAATTGAGTGCA
>VWZZ01001870.1:49713-146622 GCA_013399095.1 Psophia crepitans
TTCCTGAGTGATGTGCTCTAGGTGGCCCTGCCTTGGCAGGGGAGGTTGGACTAGGTGATCTTTCGAGGTCCCTTCCAACCCTTGTGATTCTGTGATTCTGTGATTCTGTGAAGAGAAAGGAAGGGGGCATCGATGTTTGCAGTGATGGTGTCTGTCTTCCCAAGTAACTATTCCACGTGAAGGAGCCCTGCTTTCCTGGGGATGGCTGAACACCTGCCTGCCCATGGGAAGTGGTGAATGAATCCACAACCTGCTTCTTGAAGTGCTGAGCTGGAAATCCATTTCTGGATGAAAACAAGCTGTAGTCTGAATGGCTTCTGAGGGTCATATGAGTTGTAGCATGTAGTACAGTAGCAACCTAATAAACTCTTAGAAAATTGCAGTCTTATATCTTCCTAAGGCCACCTACAAAGATAAATTCTAAATATAATTAAGCCTTGATTTGACCTGTTTCATGGACTTTCACTATTTTTTTAAATCTTAATTAGTATTTAGCATTTTAATCTTTCACTATTTTTTTAAAATCTTAATTAATATTTAGCATTTATGCAAGTCTGCGTGATTTAAGATGCTGAATGATATATGAGTTCAACAGAGTCCTCAGCTGAAGGACAAGTATTTTAGTGAATGTGAGACCTGACCCAAAGGCTATTTCCAGCAGTTTGTCATTTAGTACAGGGAAGGTTAGGTAGGTTACAGTGATATATGATCTTTCATGCTCTGAACCTAACAGCACAGTTGAACTGCTCCTGTGACTTTCATTAACTGTATGCAGCTCTTTTCTTACATAGAATAAACTGAAAATGTGGCAACCTTTCTACCTGTGACCAAAAGAAAAGTGAAAACTTGTGATAAGTTCGATCAGTCCATCAAAACGCTGTGCTCAGTCCGTGGAAGCCTGAATGCAAATTTCTGTTGAGTTTACTTTGCACTCATTCATATACCGAGGGGGAGGGGGGAGAAATCTTGGTGAGGGCTCCGTGTGGAGCCCTGCCAGCACGCTGCATTAAGCAGTCACCCTGGTGTGGGAGCAGCCTGGGGAAGGCAGGTGAGAAACGGCACCAGTGAGCGTTCTGCAAATGGCACAGGGCTACGGAGGGGGTGGAGAGAGGATGTAAATGGGCGAAATACCGTGAAAAATGGCTAAGAGCATGAGCAAGCAAGACATATGGGTAGGCTTTTATGCTTAAGGGGACAAATTAGTGGAACAATTCTTCTCTTCCTTCCATGTATACCTAAGAATTAGAGCTGTTAAAATTTCAAGGAGTGAGAAACGGGCATTTTTTTCTAAACAAACAGTATTTTGAAAAGTGCTGCTTTGTTTCGCACTGTTGCCATTTTTCCTCTCAACATTTTCCATCTGAAGACTGAAAAAAAAAATAGAAAGAAAATCTGGAAGATACTTATTTTTCTCTAGCCAGCTGGACAGATACCAGCAAAAACAAATAAACAATCGTTTCAAGAGGCAGTTCGTAATGTAGTTTATAATCACAAACATTTTCATCAATAATGCTGCTGTTTTTTATTGAAAATCTTTTCAGGTGAAAAATTTCCAGCAAACTCTAAATATAATATTAAGAGTCTGATTCTGCCTGCAGGCTAGCAAAACAATCCTGTTGAACTCAAGTTGCCTTGCACAAAACTAAGCTGGATGGAGAGCTGGGAGTCTGCTGTGTGATCCTATGTCAGCTTGGGGGTTTTCATATCAACATTCCCCAATAGTGACAGCCCTTTTGAAAAGTCTTCCAATGTATAGCTACCAGTCAAATAAAAGCTCAGGCTTGTATAGATATGAGTGAAAGAGGAAGCAAACTTACAGTAATCTTTCTTTGCAGGTAGTTTTATATCCCTCCATGTAACAGCTGAAGAAAGAGTCCGTAAGGAGGACGTAAAGGTTCTCCTATCCATGCCTACTACAATGTCCTCACCAAGGCAAGGATGAGAGTAGTGTGCCAGGAATCAGTCGTTGGAGAGTCCTTTCTCTCCTGCATGAACACACAGGCAGTTCACCAGTGAGCATACTGTCTCTGATATGCTCATCATGGTCTGATGATTTTCCGGGTTAATGTAAGAAAAAAACTTTTTCACTGTGAGGGTGACAGAGCACTGGAACAGGGTGCCCATAGAGGTTGTGGAGTCTCCTTCTCTGGAGACATTCAAAACCCGACTGGACACGTTCCTGAATGATGTGCTCTAGGTGGCCCTGCCTTGGCAGGGGGGGTTGGCCTAGATGACCTTTCGAGGTCCCTTCCAACCCTTGTGATTCTGTGATTCTGTGATGTTACCACCAAGCTGGAGGTGTGTGGTGGAGGTCTGGAGGGCATCAACAAGGCAGCACTGCTTGTTTCATTCAGGCAAGCCATGGCAGCGACAGCAGGATTCAGGCTCCATGTTGAGAAGTACATCTCAGCTTACAACCTCTTCCTGTTGCATGACATTAATTTAGTAATGGAAGAGTGTTTGGAATCCCTTTAGTCCTGGGTAACCTTTTCCAATAATGATTTTACTAAAGTGCTTGCTTCTTAGTACCGTAAGGCTGATTGTCACTAGTTGCGTATGACCTTGCTGCATGCAATCCCTCTTTTGCCCTAAGATGCTGACTCAGTGCCAAGTACAGGATGAGTCAAGTTCATTATTGCAGGCGCCTTAACTTCTGTAGCTTTGCAAAGCAACTATTCTGCAGTGCCTCCCACCCCCTCACAACAGACATCTGCATTTCTTCTATATATAGACCGAAAAGCAGCCTTTGAAAGAAGGAAGAGCCCCGGCACAGAGAGCAGGTGCAGGAGCTCGTGCTGGGAAGCTCCCTTTTGCATCACGGACTACTCCCGATGTCTGCAGGGAGTTCTTGATGGGCTGTGTATTTCTGGTGGCAGTGGGGACCACAGTGGCACTGACCACACCTCTCAGTTTCCAAGAAGTTGATGCTCGGAGCCAGCAGTGGCCTGAGGGGCATTGCCTTTCAGTTGCCTTGCATCGAGGTAAAGTTTGGGTTTGTTTTTTTTTAGCTGTAAGGTTAAAGTACATTACACAGCCTGATTCCTAGCTCCCTTTCCTGGCTCTGCTAATTATGTTATAATTATAGTTACTTGGGGTATACGATGCCCTGCTTATAAAGTGGGATAGTGTTCTTTTCTTTCGTACAAGGCAAGCCTGGATCCTGTAAAGACTTCAGCATGAGAGTTTCCATGAAAAAAAACACCCCACATGCAATTCCCTGAACACAGGACCAGAATCTTAGATGAGAAATGACGCTGGGCAGAACAATCCATAACTGTGGTTATCTGCAGTGTTTCATGCAATGTGCCATTCTGCGTGGTCGGGGACTGTCTGCAGCGCTTAGTGCAGCAGAGAAGCATGAGAGCCCTCCTGCCCTGCTCTGTGTGCAGAGGGCTTCGGTGTTGCAGGGTGAAGGGGAACCCCTCCCCCTCTGCAGCATCCTTCTGGGGGGGTCCAAGTTGTTTTGTCCTTTGTTGAACAGTCCTTACACTCATGGAAATCTGGAATATAACTAGGATGTTGCTTATTAGATTTCAGGAAGAAAAAAGTTGTGTGGAGATTTAAAGGGCCATGGTCTTACTGATCTCCCTAAGAAAGTTTTAAAAATTAACGCTTGATTGACAAGACACTACTTCAAGAGCAATATCAATAACCCAAACCAAGGAAAAACACTTTTGAATTCTCTGGAAATTAAAATCTATCTCTGCTTTAGTGCCTCAGTCCTCCACATTGATTTTAACATTTAAGAATCCTCTGGATTTCCTCTACCAATTTGTATGATATATTTGTTATTTTTAACCTAAATCTTCAAGACAGCTATGCTTAGAAAATTCTAGCAAACAGAACAGCATCATGAAATTAGAATGGCCTTCAGGAAATAACAAATCTACAAGGCTTTAAATAATGTATGAAACTTTCTGTTTCAAATTGCCTTTTACAGCTGAGCTATAAGACAGACCAATTGGGGATTTAAGCTACTAAACATTTTTCAAAATTTCAGCTACTGGAGAACATGCAAAACGAAAATATTTTCTTTTTTCTTTTCACCAAAAGGAAATGATTTAGTGTTTGCCAGAATAAAAAATAGCTTATGTTCGGGTTAATTAATCCAACGAATTATATTGCGGAGAGAGCATGTGTTATCTAAGGCTTTCTTGTGTGCATACACAAAATGACTCATCTGCATCCATCAGACCTGTTGAGCTGCACTCACTCATGACACCTGAGAGTGAAGCCTCGTGTCTCTGTCCTGTCCCATGGCACACATTCCTGCAGAGCGTGGCGGTCACCCCAGCTGCCACCCAGGCTGTTGTTGTAGGTGGCTGCGTTGAGCACTGCAGAAGGTTGTGGTGCTCTAGCACAGGTCAGGGATGTCTTGTGATGAAACACTGCGAAGCCTCGGGCAAAGCAGCTGGTCTTTTTTTCTGCCAGATGCATACCTCTCATCTCGTCTGGTAACGCGGGTTTCTACAGCAAGTGTCCCACGAAGGTGGTGGGGAGAAGAGGCTAGATTGGTTTTGTCCTTTGATTTTAGGGAGTGGGAGCCAGAAAGGTGTGCAGCAGGGTCCAGAGGACCTGAAGGCAGCCCTCAGCAGATAAGGGCGACTGCTGGCAAGGGTAAAGAAACTCCAAACCCCAGGGCTGGTCGCATGCCAACACCTGTGCTTATAAAGGAGTTTCCAGCTCTCCAAAATGTCTTTTTTCCAGACTACCGACCCCTAGGCAAACCTCTCTTCTCCAGGGAGTCATATACCCTGTCTAGAGGGATTTCTCCTATAGGTCCTACATCTGCCTGGCCAACTTATCTGTTAATTCTCGCTTGTGGAAGGGGCTGAGAGTCATTAGCTCCCTTTGAACTCAGTATGAATAAAAATAATTCAGCATCACAAGCCTGAAATGATTTTGAGTGAAATCCTGGCATTAGTCAGGCAATGAAATGAACGGGTTGTTATTTGGTCTTCCGTCCAACAGATGCACATTTTTACCACCTGAACCCTGATCCTTTTCTCACTTCTTTATGCACATACTCTGCTCCACTAGACAGGAAGGACTTAAAGGTGAGGTAGATATTGCTGGCCACAGTAAAAAATTCCTGATGTTTCTTAGTGCTAGAGCATGCTTTTTGTGGTTTCAAGCACTCTCAGGTTTTCAAGACACAGGCTTGAGTTTTCTACATCTGGTGCCTTTTTCAAGCTGAATTTTGGGCATGGAAATTTCATAGTCAAAATAACTCAGCTGTTTCAGAGAACGACTATTGAACTGTGCCTCTTAGGAAAAAAATAAATGAAAAAAACTCAGGGAAGTTATGATGGGGAGAGCAGAGATAGGGGCAGAAGTATAGAAGCCAGCGAGGACAGTAAGTGAAAGAGTGAGTATGAAAGAGGTAAGTATGCACAGAGGCAGAGGACGGGATCTGAACTGAGTGCAAGGGAGCTCATAAAATGAAAATTAATTGTGTTGCCATTTTCAGACTGTAGTATATGTCTAGGAATTATTTCATGCAGTCTTTTATCAAACTTGTGCAAGGTGACTTGCAGCCACAGAAGGGTAGGCAATAAGGCAGCCTTGTCTGTCATCTCTTCCCGATTACATTTGAGAGAACATTAAAGAATTGTTTCTTTTACTACTAAAACACATCCCTGCTCTAATGTTGAAGTGGGAATGATTACCTGCTTTTTGAAAGTAAAAATCATTATAGGTGTGCAAACTGTTCATTTTATTTCAACATGACTTCAGACATCTTGGGGACACCTCCAAATATGCAGACCACCCCCAGCTTTGAAACCATGAAGTGACTTTCTGGTATTAAAGTTGGACAAACAGGGAACAAACATATAAAGGATTGAAATATTCTGTTTAAAAAATACTGAAGAGAAATATTTTCTTTTTTTTTTCCCCTCACTGGAAGAAACTTCTGTTAATTTTTGAATTGTTTGCAGTTACCCCAAATATTAAGCTCAAAATTTTCACCTGAAACTGCTTACTGATTTCACTCCACAATGCAATCTTGCCAAATTTCAACAGCAGTTTTTAGATGAAGATATTATCTTAAAAATATTCTTCCCCCCCCTTATATTTTATGTGTGACCTAGAAATTAAAAAAGTATTTGCACTTGCACAGGTAGGGGAAGCCAAGTCCCTTCCCTCAACACAGAGTGAATTCCTTTTGTTTATCTCCATCATGTTTTATTTACATTGGAGTATTTTCATGACTTCACCCCTTCAAACAAAGTCCTATCTATGAAGAAAATTCTTTTTTTTTTAATCCCTCACAGCATTGAGCAAAGCCATTTCCCTCAGTATGGGCTTTCTGAGGAGAAAAAAAAAAACAGTGAATTCTTGCTTTCAAGGGAAAGCATTTTAAAAGAATGAAGGTTATCTGAAAGGATTGCTGTGAAAACATCTGTAAAAACACCTGTGAAAGCAGAGTAATTAAGTGGTTATTGTTAACTTTGCTGTTAATGTGCTCCATTGTCGTGGGCAGCATGCGTACATACCTATCATTAGAAGAAACTCTTTTTCCTTCACCTTTCATTGTTGCTATGTTAGTCAGTCATCCTACAATTATAAATTGGCTTTTCTTCTGTAAACATGTAGTGACAACACTTTCAGAATTTCTATCGTTATGAAGCTACATTTAAGAGAAGAAACACAGGGGCATAGGAATTACTAAATCAGAGATCTATGTAATTCGTTGATTGCAAGAAAACTACCTGTATTAGATAATCTACAATCTGTAGATAACTTTTTCCTCCATGGAAAGTTGAAGTCTGAGGTCTATCTTGTGAAACAAATTGAATCATGAGAATTGTGACCTCTTTTCTTGAAATAACAACCAACATGTGAACAACCAGTATTCTTTGGCAGGATATTATGACGTACACATTTTTAAATATGCCAGTATCTCCCCTCTTGAAAGAAAATTTTCATTTTTAAAACAAGATAACACACATCACGCTATGTACTATCAGGAAAGTGACAGCAGTTTTCACTGACATGTAGCATGCTAGTTGTGTTTCATAGTTTACATGAAAGGAAATTCAAAATATGTCCTATCTACCAGGAAACATAGTATTCAGTTGGTAGTATTTCCATATTACTAACATGGAAAATATGTAGAAGCCTTTAATAATGACTGTTCTTAAATACAGGCTCCATTACAATCTTAGCAATTCAAAACATTTTTCTTCTCATTTTTTTTGTGGCTGTTGCTGCTCGCCCCTACAAGGCAGACTACAGAGTACAATCGTGTAATTTGTTGGAGAGAAGGATAAACTAACCCAGAGGAAATGCTGCAACAGACCTGGGACATCTAGCTGTTCGTTAGATGTAAAAATTTCACAGAGATTCTACAGAACATGCATCTCTGCATGGAATGTGCTTTCCATGTTGATCTTCATGTACATAGAGATTTGTTTAAAAAGAAAATAATTATTTGTTCTTTTTTTTTTAAATACAGCACTCTAAATATCATTCTAAAGCAGATAATGAAACAGATAACAAAATTAAATGAAACCTGATATTTTAATTATAACTATGGCTTCTAACACTTTCCATTTTAATCCAGGCACAAAACCCTTCCACACAGTAGAAGCAAATATTGTAATCAGTAAAACAGTCACTTTCTATACCCAAATAATAACTGTAACAAAAAGTTAAGTATTAATGTTCTCTTTGTAGCTGTCTCTGAGACTTCTACTTTCTGTCAAATTCGATTAATGGCTTAAAAAAATTAATAGGAAGTCATAAGTGCCTGCCAGACAAATACGGACAGCATATTTAAGTAAATTACATTTTCTTCAGGAAAAAAAAGGATAAAAACCCAGATGATTTCATTCAGCTCATCAAGTAATTCACATAGCCTGATGTGTTTGGTATCAGTTCTCACTCAAGACACATGCTCACATGCATGATGTTTTTTCACTCAAGAAGTGTACTACTCCTAAATATCACATGCATATATAAACTAAAAAAAGCATCACAACTTTTCAACTGTGGTCCATCCCTGGGAAAGAGATGTTTCTCATCTGCTGGCAAGGCATATTTGTCACATTTCAGGCAAGAGCATCTGAGCATGTTTTAGTTATCTATTTATTTGCTTGCCAGAAAGAACAGATGATGTTAATCACAGCAATGATGGAAGAGAGCATCCAAAAGGTCCACATGGCTTTTGATTAAAGCATGTTAGATAGTATTTTAACTTCAAGGGTTTTGTTGTTGTCACAGTTCCCTGCAGGGATGTACCTAATATATCTGTGCTTTTTCTCCCAGTAACATATACAGTGTGCTAGCTCTCTTGCTGTTACTTTTCATATATCTTTTTCTATTTAAATCCCTTGATGATTTGGTATTCACATCTAAAGCTTTATCCAAAGCTTTAAAATATTTTGGAAAGCCCCAGAATTGAGTTTGCCTACTGCTTATCCCCCAACTCCTTAACTCAAGAGATTCAGCTCCACAGTTCCTCCTGGAACATGGAGAAATCCTTCACAAACAACAAGATTCAACCTCACCTTACCCGGATTACTGCTCCCTGTACTGACATGTGCCATTTTCCTTTACACACCAATATCACTGTGTGGGCTTCTCTGTGGCCTCTGTTAGGAACTATTTTAACAGTTCTGTAGATAGATGTGTAAATATTGTGCCTTGGCTATGTTTTTCCTCTTATATTGCTTATGCAAGGAAAATATTCTTGTATAATCCAAGTTTTGATCTGAAATTAATACCCTTGTATGCTAACTCATATGAGTTAGCACAGGAGATCTGGCACAGGAGAGGCTTTTGTTCTAAAAGATGACCAGAAACAGTTTTGCACAAACCCCAAAATGTGTCACCCAGACTAGAAAGGGTCAAATGCCTTGCTCAGGCAAGCTCTGTTGCCAGTACTAATAGGGCTCTCAGAGGCACTAAAACCTGCAGGCTCAGTGCAGTGAACAGAGTCCAGCTGTGGACCACAGTGGGTACTGTGGCCACTTGAAAGTCTTGGCACAAGGGTGGTTGGACTGGTTGGGGTAAGGGTGGTTGAACTGGCTGGATGGCATCGCCCCTGAATGCTCACAATTGCCACTGAAAGAAGTAAACATTGGTTTAATCCCAAATTAAAAATGTGGAGGTATATTCACCTGCCTGGGGAGGAGGCAATGGGTGAGGATGTATCAGAGAAAGGAAATTTTGAGAAGTTGGGTTTCACATAGAGACCCATCTTGGAGAATGCAATATAGACAAAACTGATTTGGAAACTGAATTGAATAATGAGCTGAAGAGTGAGGTTGAATAGAGAAACAGTTGGTATAACAAAATTTTCATGTTAGTCTAAAAAAACCCCAAACCTGATGCAGAAGAGTTACAGAAGGAATTTCCTGATACCAAATGACAAGAAAATGAGATAGCAGACAAAATTCAGTATCGGAAAAGGCAAAGTAACATATGTTGGTAGGAACAACCTTAAGTTAAACCATGGTCTTGAAAAATCAGCTCTCGCCCATTAGGAGAAATGGTAATAGTAAATAGTTCTGTGCAAAATGCCAACTTAGTGCTCTGGGCAGTTGCAGTAACAAAGAAATGGTAGAAAAGGAAGGGATAGTAAGAGAGGAAACATCATCATGCCACTGTGTGTGTTCCTGGTGTGCCTGCATCTTGAATTCTGCAGATAGTTCTGGTTGTGTCACTTCAAAAGAGTAAAAGTGGAATTACAAATTCTTCAAAGAACAACGATAAGGTTGGACATTGACCTCCCTGTGAAGGGTAATTACATGAACTGGATCTCTTCAGGTTGAAAAAGGAATACCAGTAGAAGAAAAATATAATTTAAGTCTACAAAATTACGAATTGCTTGGAGATACTGAACAAGAGACTGATTATCCATTACTTCTCAGGATGTAAGAACTAGGAAGAACCAAATGAGATTATCATTAGGAGGTTTAAAATAAACAAAAGGAGGTACTTTTTTTCAAAAAAGGCATAATTCAGCCATGAATCTCTGGGAATGTCATAAGTGGATTCAAAGGCAGATTGAAGACTTTCAGCGAAAGATCCATCAAAATCTATTAACACAGTGAAGTGTTAATACAGCTCACAAAGTCTCTGAAATGCAAATTACTGGGAATAGCAAGGGTCCAAGTTAAAGTATCATTCTGTATTTGCCCTGTTTCTTAGACTTCTTCCATAAGCACACTTTATTTATTTCTGTCAGAAATGGGATCCTGGCTTAAATGCACTTCTGAGCCATTCCTGCACAGCTGTTCTCTGTATAGTACATAATTCAGCTTTCACTTAAGCCAAGAAGGTAATTTCATTGACTTTAATGGGAGCTGAATTAGGCCATCTGAGAGAACGAGCCTCCCAATATGATGTTTTGCTAAGGATACAAGAGCTAAACTAGTTAGATTGGTAAATGTAAAATCAAAGGAAACGACAAAGTTGCCCAAACTACAGAGTGCCTGCAATAGTTGCAAAGTAAAACCACTGTAGGGATTTATTTTAAAACCTTATGCAAAATTTATAGGTTTATGATTTATCTATTCTTGAATTTAAGTGACTGGTCAGCTGTCTGCTTTTGGTCTCTTGAGTGGTAGCTGATCTGGTTGTGAAACTGTTCATCTGAGCTTATAAATCGCATGGTCAATTCAAAGTCAATCTATAATCTTACAAAATTAAGATGAAAATAGATATGGCTAAACTACAAACATGTCACCTCCTTTTCCTGAATTATTTGCTTTCCTGAGACACTCGTTAGTAAGTGCACCATTAGATCAATAGTATCTGATTTTTTTTTTCTTTTAGAGAAAGAAATCTGTTAGAGAACACGATGCGTGTTTGCAGAACAGAATGTGTTCTTAAAAAGGGAAGAAAATAAAACCAGACCAGAATAATTATTTTAAGAGCGTAAACTGCAGAGTTATTGCTTCAGTCCTACTACCGCAACTGAGTTTGTTACCCAGGGCAAGCAAGTGGTGTATTAGGATGGATAGACATACTATTGAGTGACAAAAATTATTTATTTACATGACCAATATTTCAGTATTTTTAATTTCCAGTGAATGATGCTGTTGCATGTGAAAGCACATTCTGAAGGCATCTGTTGTCCAAGCACTCCAACACTCTACCTGTGCGTAAGACTCACTGCATGCTACGTGGGGAGAGGGATGAATTCCTTCCAGTGCAGTGCCCTACAAATTTGAAGAGTAAGTCAGGTATCTAGACATAGACATATAATGCCTGGTGAGATGCTCTGTGATTATTCAAGATATGTGCATGGGGCTAGCAGATATGGGGACACAGGACTGATGGAGGACTCTCATCTTTCAGAGCTGTGGTACTGCGGGGCACCTCAAGATGTATTAGGTACATATATTTGGATACTTAATCCATTCTCTAGGTTTCAAGTTTAAGCAGGATATGGAGGCTTTCTCAATGGAGAGAACAGGGACCTTGCAGAGACAATTCGTCTCAACCTATGATACCATTTTGAGATAGTACCTGTCACTTGTGGAAGGCTGCCTTTCTCTAAAGAGAGCAGGTCTTAACGGGTAACCAACTAACTCAGGCTTGACTCCTAGTTCTTCAGTCAGTATCGAGATGAATCTACTGGCGGACCATTAGACTATCAGAACATAAATATTAATAATGCATAGGGGTTTTGTTCCCTGGTGCTCAGAACAAGGTCAAAGGATGTAATGCTAAATGTTTCTCTTGCTTGATAAGGGAATGGAGTAAGGGGAGTGAAGTGACTTAACTCAGTTCACTTTGGCAGGCTATCAGCAGAGCTAGCAATGCAGTTCTTGCTTGTGGAGAGCTAAATATGGTATACAGAAGCTACTTTATCCTAATAATGAATTGTTAATGACCTGGCTGGAAACAAAGATGGAACTAATTAGATTTGTTTCATGTTTCATAGTGAGTCAAATATTAAATATAACTAATATAGGTGAACAAATTATTACAGTAAGAACATGAAGCTTCATAAGGATGTTTACTGATAGACTAATGTAGAAAATTGAATGGGAAATAAGAGCAGTAGGTTTTCCTTTTAGTGTCTGGACTTACTGGGGAGGTGTGAATACCTATCACCTCAAAAAAATATTGCTATGAAGAGAGAGAAAATTCATTACTGTCAGAGAGGAATATATTAACTTTACTGCTGTCTTCTACTACTCAGTAGAATGTGTCTCTAGGGAGGTATTTCTCCTGCACGTTAGGAACACCTTGATGGCCTAGGTACAAAGAAAACAGCATTTATCTATCTATCTATCTATCTATCTATCTATCTATCTATCTATCTATCATCTATCTATCTATCTATCTATCTATCTATCTATCTATCTATCTATTTGTGTTAAGAGGAAGATTGGGAGCACGAGAACTTATAAGTAACTGGGAAGAGATTTTCCACTTTTCTCTGGGTAATGAAAATATATTCTTCAGTTTTACATTGACTGATGGTTGCTTTAGCTTTAACTTTTACATTTTAGTAGACAGTAAGAGTACTGTTTTTTAGGATTAAAGAAAGAGAAGTATGTATTGGAAAATGTAATTTTTTAAACAGTGGATACATATACAAAACCATACGTTGTCTTTTAGAGAAAAAAATTGCTCACTATGCATAGAAGTCTCAATATGAATATGCATGGAGGTGATATGTAGATGACAAAAGTGTTAATACTTCCATCTGAAGTTCCAAGAGGTGCCAATATGATATCTAAAAGCCATATGTGCCATATTTTTACCAATTTGGAGTTCACTAAATGTATACTTTGAATCTGTTCATACATTGGTCAAAATGGGCCAGTGTAATCTAGTTTCTCATATCTCTGTGTATGTGTTTATTTATTTACACAGACACACACACACGTGCAAACTTATACCTTACGTATCCTTAAAAAAAAAATAGCAAAATTAAAACACAAAAAAAGGAAAATATGTCTCTCTTCTTTTCCTATTCTCTCTTCTTTTCTGGAAAAAAAAAAGAATTTGGAAAAAATCCTGTCTATATTATCATTTTGAGTAAAAAGGCCAATTGACACAAAATATTTTAGACACAAAATTTTGAAAATCTGTTGCAGAAACCAAACTATGTCTTATTTTCTGTAAACTTAATTAAAACCAAAGCCAACACAGTTTCTCCAGTTCTAAAAGTCGAGATCAAATATAACATGACATAGTCCCTTTGAATGTAAAACCTGAACGTTAGAATCACTCCAAAGTTCTCAACAGACTGGGGAAACCTGGGCAGTGAAAGTGTTGTCTCTCCTTCTTTAATTCTTGAATTTTCCAGCTGTTGAGCTCGTCTGGATCCATCTGTCCTCCTTGGCAAATTTTTGTCATCCAGATGCCTCCCTGGGTGATGGATCACACATGGTCTCTTATGTATTTGCTCTGGAGTCTCACTGAGATAATGATGATGAAATATATCTATATTTTTTAAATAACTTTGTGTTTGAACATGTGCATCTATATAAACAAACACTTCTTAAACTCAGGTTTTCTGCAAGCCCAGAAACCTGTACTGCTTCACACCAGTAATGGGCTTTTCCAGCTTTGAAGACAGAGTGGAGCTCCTCTGCTGTTCTGATACATCAATATGTAAGTACTCAATTGGCAGCTGGATTAGTGCACAGCATGCATTTTCTTTGTGAGTATTTTTTTTTTTTAAATTCAAGGGTAAATGTCAAAACAATGCTGTAAAACCAATTAAGGAGAAAGAAAACAAGATTAGAGGTGCTACTTGAATTATTTATTGTTGTTCACTGTTGCCAAGTCTTTAAATAAGTACTTAATAGACCTTACTGTAACTCTCTGAGCAATACAGTAATTTATTTAATGCACAGTTCAGCAGTTTCTTAACATTAAACTGAAACAGTCCATATAGTATCTTGTGAGCCTCCTAAATCTGGACTGTTCACCATTCATGAAAATCTTCATGTGGGGTTAAATTTATTAATTTCATTCAATAATCTGATATACTAAACAGATATTGATTTCTGTGGGACAGAATACCAAGATTTATTGACCAGAAAGATTAATTCTGACCAATTTAAAGCCAAGGTCAATATTTATCTTGAGGGGAAATAAATCCTGATATTCAGAAAAACAAGAGACTGCTATGTAGATATTTTTATTTATAGTCTCAGTGTTTTAATCACAAATATCTGGAAATCACTCCTCCATGAATTTGAATTTCAGGTATGTGACATTTTTCATTGATATTAATATGATAAAGTGGGAAAAATATTTGTAGGACTGGCAAAACCCATTTTTTCCCCAACTCGTTTCCACCAGCATTTCTAGGGAATATACTGAATTGAGTCAAGAAGCATTTACTTTAAGAATAAACAGATTGGTCAACATAGCCACAGATTTACTGATTTGTGGTCTGGTAAAACCAGGAATGTCATGATGTACACACAGCTCAGCCCCGTTCAGCAACATCGTGCGAGTATTCACAAAGGCCGTATCTGAACCGTGTGGAGGGTGAAGGGGGTGGCATGGTGTCTGGATAAGACTGAGGCATACACCTTGCTGTGGTGCCCAGAGGTAGACCAGCTCCATGGTCTCACACACAGCACCACCGGCTTGTCCCAGCTAAGCTGGGAACCGTGCACTCTTCTCCTGCAACGTAATCTGTTTTTTACCCATAAAACCATACAGCCTTCTGTGAACTATCACATGACATAGGACCTGTGGCTAAGACATGAAGCAGGAATCCAAACATTATATATTATAAACTTAAATTATTTCTCCACATCTCAAAGATAAATTTATCAAGTCCTAACCCTCCACGCTGTCATGCAAATCAGCTTAATGAAATGGAGGATGAAAATCAGTAATACCCATGAGGTGCTCAAATTCTATGGTAGGTTGCCCTTCACACAGTCAATAGAAGGGTTTCTGAAGGAGAAGGGGAAGAAATTCTGGTTTTGAGGGAAGATTATTTTTGATGACATTATCTGACTATTTGAGCTGTAGGTGTGTTACTCTGTAAACATTTGGGCTGAATTCCAAATTTTTATCTGCACATGCACTTGCTTGCTTGAAAAATAGTGTCAGACACTCATTAGCAGTAACCTAAAACTTTTGAAATTGACACCATTTACCTACAGGAAATTGTCTTTTTGAAATAGTACTTCGTACTAAACCATTCTGAGATAATTGTTCCAATTAAGAAATACATGGGGCATTGCTGTGCACCTTAGGATGGAAACTTTATTATGCTGTGAAAGAAGTCAATGGGAGTTCAAAGTATTCAGCCACCTGCAGAACTGATGATAGAGAGCCAAAAATTTGTAATTCATGCTGGAAAAAGAAACTATTCTACATGCAGATACAATGTCAAAAAGGATGGGAGTTTTAGCTTTGCTCCTTTTTCTCCTCCAACCCAGCTCCCCCTCTCCTGCCCGCCCCCCCCAAGAAAAAGAAACGATGAATTTCTAATGTCTTTGAGTATTGCTGAGCTCTGCATAAACAGGAATATGCTCGCTGTAGGGAAACAGGGAGACTCAACCATTCCCATTAAAATGCTAATTACCACCCTTTTATAGATCAGTTGGAGAGGATTTGGGGAACAAAAATAGCACCCAGAGATTATCACAGAAAGAAAAAAATCACAGAAGAAAACATGACATTAAAAAACTTGCTTCTAAATTTAGAAGCCCACTAAAGTGAGGCTAGCCATTTATTCTCCCTGGAGCTGCTCCATATATTAAACTGATATTGAGGAGTCATGAATTGCTGTGCTTCCAAGCACAGTTCACAATTTGGAGTATTTCATGTATTTTGTGTCCTGTCCAAGCTACCACTGACATCTTAAAAGAAAGTCCTCCAGTCCTTACTATGTAGAAATAAATAATGTGGGACAACAGTATTAAGCAATATAATCATAAAATTACCTGTTATTAAAAACAGAGCACAAATTTTTAGAGGAAATATATTACTCAGCTGTAAAATACTATGTTTGCCATTCATTCTAATGTTTCAACATTATGATTCGATCTTCTAAAAAGCTGACATGGAAAATAATGTTGTAATAAACCAATTCATCATAATGTGTAAAAGAAACTACTGGAATAAATTGTAATAACCTTTCAAAAACTAGCAGCTTTTAAAAGTATTAATTTCTACTCCAGATAATTGGAAAAGACACCTGGGCAGCCAGGCAATATTTTTTATGGGATTGCCCTGTCAGGGACGCAGATTGTCTTCAGAGTCAGGAGCGATCGTTTAGCACTAAGTGACAGTGAATCTTGCAAATGGGTCTTCCTGGATGCTGTTTGCCATAAATTACCAAACTGAACTCTCCTTCAAGGTCAACCATAAAAGAAGGCAGACATCAAATGGCCTTCACAGAGACCCAAAGTAGTCTTCAGGACTCATGTAAGCAGACGCTGGTTGTGTTGAATCCTGCAAAATTGACTTAATAGACTGACAACAGAAATTATTATCAAACTATGAAGATATTCTTGGGAACTAAATAGTTGAAGAATGTAATTGAAAGTTGTAGTTCACAGGAAGAAGGACAAACACAAGTTGCTTCCCATTATGAGGAAGTATGTGCAGTAGTAGCATTAGAATTGAAGATACCGATGTGTTTCAAGGTGTGCATGCAAAAGAATTTCCTAAAGAAAAGTAAGGCATAACAGGTGTTACCTTTTGTCTTTCGCAAAATCCCCTGGCATTTTTTCTCCAAATGAATATCAAGGACATCTGTGTTTACATAAATATTGTTAGTTCCAGTGTTTCTGCTTTGAAATAGTAGTTCTGAATTAATGAAGGTTTAGTCAATGGTGTTTATAAAAGCAGGCAGCAGTGGCATAAACTTCTGCTACAAAACCTATTTTAGAAAAGAAAGAAGTGTAGGCAAATTCTGTGACCTGACCTGTTTTGTGGCATCCACATTTGAGCACAGCTCCCTATCTCTTCCCATTGGAAAGTCTGTGTACGGACCGACAGTGACTTATGGAGCGCCATCCTAAAGGCTACACTCTTGAGCATCCGTCGCCATAAACGCAGAGGAAAAATCATGCTCGGTACAGCGTGCGCTTGCAGAGGAAGGGAAAGCAGGAGGGTGCTTGGAGGCTGAACGAGCAGCACAGTGCGGACAGCACCTGCCGCAGGGACACTAGAGAGCCCACAGGACCGTGATGCTGGAGGGAGTGCTGAGGATGCTTGAACCTTTGATGTGTGCTGGTTCAGGTCACGCACATTGATGTCACAATCCTATTGTAACTCCTCCTGGCCCCTTCCCACTCCACTGAAATGTATTCTCATGCTAATGTGCTTTTAAACAATTCTGTAGTGAGGCACTGGCGTGCAGCAGCCTATTGGAAATCTTTAAGGAGCTGCTGCAGTGCATAGAGCAAAGACTCAACTAATGCAAAATGCTGACATGTTTTTCAGAAGCCTCTCAAAATGACAGATTTCTCTTTGCATATGTTATACTCTTTAGCCTTAAAGCAGCAACAGATTTTATGTTACAAATAAATCAAAGTAGAGGTTTGGGGATTTATAGAGTGAAGTCCAGCTTAACTACATCACCTCAGCCAAACATCTCCAACAGCATCCCTGTCATAACTGTGTATATATCGTGCAGTATGAAAACAGCACTTTTTTAACTAAACTTTTGATAGTTTTACAATAGTTCTGTAAGAGCCCATGAAAGGGTAGAAACTTTACTGGTCAAAGCAAAGGCTTTTGAATTTCTGTGGTTGCCTGTATGAATAAAATGACTTACAAAGTTTCATACCGCGTATGTACCTTTCTTTGCTCTGCAGTGCTGCTTTCCTCCGTCCCTCCCCCTATGGTGAGCCAGTCCTTCTTGTGCTACAATAATACTTTTGTGTCAGAGACAACCTCTAGAACTGTGTATCTGTTTGATATAATTGCAAAGCTACCCCACTCTTTCCCACTAGCTTCACCTCAATCCTGAGAAATGAAACAAAGAGAGATTCTCCTCACAGCCGCTCTTCAGTGAGCTCAGATGTCTGAGCCACAGCCAAAACTAGGTCAAACAGCCTGTTTCCACATCACACACTGACCTCTTAACAATTTTGCTCTGTGATATTCCTAGTGGGTCTCAGCACAGACATTTACAAGAAATGAGAGGAACAAAATTCTCTCCAACACTTTCTCTAATTTCAAAATAAATTGGTGACATAGTTTGAAGTTCAGACTAAAGATGTGCTAATTATACAGGGAAAAATCTAATTAAGTGAATCAGGAAACCCATAGCAACTATTGTCACATTCTTGTATGACAGAAGCATCAATCTGGCAGTCACTGGAGCATACGCTCAATAACTGCCTGAACTCAGATCCTTTTTCATCGAGACCTGCAAAGTTAAAATGAGATACCAGCTATGACAACAGTTCAGCTTCACAGACCATATTGCATGAAGCAGCACTTCCTTCTCTCCTCTTTTCTTTCATCTAAAAAATAAATAAATATATAAGAAACCTCTCAAACCAAATACACTTGGCATACTTGTACATTGCAAGTGTTGAAATGTTATGAAAATGACATTCCCTGGTAGAGAAAGGGGCTGAGATTGTAATATAACGTCTTTTTTTTTTTTTTTGTCTCTGCAGCACTGAATATATTCCACTGAAAAACCATGGAATTCCTGGTTAGAAGAAAATGGGATATTAAGCGAGAGAGTGAGAAAACACCAGAAAGACAAAATCCCATGTCTGCAGGAGAGGTGAAATTGCACCACTGATAAAAATTACCACTTCTGGTGGAATTTAGCTCTTCCAGTACTCATTACTCTGACTGCAGGAAGAATTTAAAATATTATGGTCATTTTGAAGGCCCTTCCCTCTCCAAGCACGTCCATAAAAATAGGAAGAAAAATGCTAGTGTCAGAGGCAGGGAAAGATATACAACTTGTAATACGGTAAAGCTGTAGGACCTATTTAAATAGGTTTGGTACATACATCTTCTCAAAGCTTTTACATTTAAAATGTTCATCCAAACAATCTCTGGCATAATTATCATTGCTGGTTAAAGACCGGAGGAGGTTTTTAGGGAGAGTAAGATTTAATTTATTTATTTTTTTTTAAACCAGCTGATACAGCTGGAAGGAGTAGACCAGCTTTCAGGCACAAAAGAAAGTCAATACATTTGATGGTATGAAAAGAATGATGTAGGGCAACATAGCATTTGGGAGAAACCAAAACTCCCTGCAAGGCTGATGTATGTGTTGCTGATACCCATGAATTAGCGAGCTCAGGCATAACGTGTACGTAAAAAAGAGACCATCAATGAAGCAGTAAACTCTCAGCATTTTTTGATCAAAGAACTAACAAAAACCCCAGACTAGAACATTGCAACATCCGGAGGGGAAAAAGATCTGAAAGAAGGGTTGGTCAGTGGCAAGGAGCACAGAAAATGTTGAGTATATGAGATATGAGAAATACAGATGAGGATTGGGCAGAATTTTGCAAATAAAAGCAATGAAAGGAGACACTGGCTAGCCAAGACTTTTCCAGACTGATATAATGGTAATTAGAACAGTTTGCTACACAAGAAGGTGAACCGTATTAAGCTTTGACTCAGCAGTCATATCCTTCCATGGAAATGGTGTGCATGACATGCATCTTCTGGTTAGCAAAATTGTACTTACTCTCCAATAGACTCACTCACACTTTCTGTGAAGAAGCTGAAGTGAGATACCCTGGTTACCCATCTATGAGGCTTTCCTTAAGGACAATAGGATAAAAACCATCACAGGACTATATTTCTGAGCATGTCTAAATCATAAATTCATTAAACAGTAATGTCAGAGATGGATTTCCGTATTCCATTTTCACTAAGATGTAATAAGCAAAATGGCACAATAAAAGAACACAAATATATATTTCAGAAATTAGGGCAGTTTTCTGGATAATGTATTATAGAAGATACTGTCATGGGCTTGGTAGATTCAGTTGTACTTGCTGCACTTTAAATCCCTCATGTATTACCCACTCAGCTAAAAACTTTCTTAACTTAAAAAGCATTAAGTACACTTATTACAGATAGTCTTACAGAATAATGAGGCAGAGAATACAGAACTAAGACTCTCTTGCTGTTCTATAGTTAGATTTTATTTCATCTCCTTGGGATACAGAAGCTTACTGCAAAGTATAGCTTACAAAATTTGGCCTGTAATAAACTGCTGCCCAGTGTTTTGGTATCTTGGATAAGGCAGATGAGTGACCCACCAGATAAAAAAAAAGAATACAAGGTATTTTTAATTGATAATTACATTTAATACTTGACAAAAAAATAATATAGTCACTCATGTTATTACCTAATGTAGATTCAGCCCAAGAAGTGTTTCCAAATAAAAAGAATAAAGCCAATGCGTGCAGTCAAGTGACTGGAGAATTTGTTAAGAACGTGTTGCTAATACATGTACCATGCTCCAGAGGAAGAAGGCAAACAAATGTAAATGCATTAGCATACCTGTGATAAAAATTAGGAGGTAGCAAATCAACATGAATTCATGTAAATATAGGCATGAGACTTTTTGTGCATGAAAGGAAGAGGGTCATTTACATATTACTGCTTCTCAGGGACATCAAGTCTTGAAAAACTGTTGCTGGGAGCACTTATGCCAGTACAGAAAATTAAGGAAAGACACTGAGAAGCCTTTGAAGTCAATCAGAAAGAAAAATATTTGCAATGGTATCAGCAAACAATAGTTTTGTGCTAGTAGAAATCCAAGATTGCCAAAGCCAAACCAGAAATGTTGTGGCAGTTAACAATACTGGACACACATTTTCTCTAGCAGAGATGACAGTATGCTACAATATTCTAAAGTATGAGTTAGTTTAGAAGTAGACATTCTGTATGTGTCACACAAGAAGATAAAAGCAGTAAGCTGGTATTTAACTGAGGAGATCATAGAATCATAGAATCATTAAGATTGGAAGAGACCCCCAGGATCATCTAGTCCAACCATCCCCCCACCACCTATTACCCTCTAAACCATGTCCCTAAGTACCACATCTAACCTTTCTTACTTACGTGTGTTACTACAAAGATTGCTGGTCCGCCAAGAGGAATACTTTGTTTGCCACAGTGATGGGGTCTCAGTTATTTGTAAGGAAGAAACACATGCATATGACCTAATTTTAGAGGTGAAAGACACCGTACCATGATCACTAGAATTAGAAATAAATATTTCCATCCTTTCGTTCAATATTTTGGCTTGGTTTGGATGAAAAAAAAATCAAAATGAGTAGGTAAGTTCCTACTCAGCAGCATCCCCTGGCTTGATCACTTTGTGAAGCCTGCGCTCCTATATAACAAAAGGCAGCATCAGTTTCTTTGGTCTTTGTATTACAGATGAACCAAGCCCTTTAGATTGTATTGGATTGTCACAGTTATTCTCTGGAACCCAGGTTCTGAGAAGCGTGAAACCCTGTTACAGTTATTTTTAAGGCAAATGATGAATTTGCTGCCGAATTCCTGATGCATAGAGTAGCTACCACTCAGAACCTGAGACACTGCTCTCAGGAGGCGCTTCCCATCAGGACCTACAGGACACCAGTTCCTGTTATTTACAATCAAATGAACAAATAAGTTAATATTAGTGAAATGTTTGCTATAAACCAATGACATCTGTAACAAACTAGAAAGAAAACAAACCCGTGAAATCCTTCCTAAATTAAATTAAAGAAACCTGATCCTTGCTATACGGGCTTGTACATGACATACAAACAGATGACAGGATTGCATAATTTATTAATTATAATTCACTACCTGATTTCAGGATAGGTTCTTCCCGATCATCAGCAAACCCTTCCAGTCATCAGCTGGGGAAAAGTTTACGTCTAAGAAGGTGAGCCATCCCCCCCACCTAGACTGCTTAAAATGACATGCTGTTTTCTTCAAGGTAACAAACACATTATTCCGTATAGGCAGGACCCCTCTACAGCTAAGAGTCCTTAATGAAGTCTTAACTCTTAATCTCTTGTAAAACAGTTGTTAGATTTCTCCTCCAATATTTTCTGTTGTATCACTTCTCTCAGGAAAATTTTTTCACAGGAGTCTCTCCCAGGAGGTCTTTTTGTAATGCTGTGTGCAACACGTTAAATTAATTCAGGTTTTAAGATCATAGAATCACAGAATGATTAGGGTGGAAGGGACCTCAAAGTTCATCTAGTTCCAACCCCCCTGCCATGGGCAGGGACACCCTACACTAGACCAGGTTGCCCAAAGCCTCATCCAGCCTGGCTTTGAACACTTCCAGAGAGGGGGCCTCCACAACAATCCCCCCTCTTTTACTTTAAACCCATTCCCCCTTGTCCTATCACTCCCTGCCCTTGTAAACAGCCCCTCGCCAGCTTTTCTGTAAGCCCCTTTAGGTACTGAAAGGCTCCAATATAAGATATTTATTTCTGTTTTGTTTTTTTTTTTCCAAGGTTGACCATTGCAGGATTATCAATCTCAAATTCTCATACCCATGATACTGGAATAAATGCAGCAGCTGTTCTTTCAACGGAACTAAAAATTCATTAGAAGACTGGAAGCAACAACCAGCTACAGTAATGCTTGTTTTCTTCTAACCCAGACAGGGTGAGAGGGGGAAGGTGAGAGACAGTGTGTCTGGATGCAAGTGGCAGTAGAAGGTATTGCTGTGGGTCTTAGGAGGAATACATCCAGCTGTATACTTACAACAGTATTTATTATCTGAAAATTTAAGGACTTAGGTATTTAAATAGCTAAGTTTTCCCTTTAAAGGTCTCATCACATGTCTGCTCTGCTCAGCTGTATTGTTTGAGGCATATTCTGTTACTGTGGCACTGTTATGTTTTTTGGAACAAGTTTTAGCAGGTGTCCTCTAGAGAAAGGTCTCTTGTGTGTGACATTCCTCAGTGTATTATCATTTTCATTTTGGTTAGAGCTGTTCTTCCTTGGACTGATGAAATAGAGTGTAATGCATCCCAGGGAGCCAACAGCTGTGAGGTTTTAAAAGAAATATGCAGATTTGTGTAAAAGAAAGCCAATGACAGCAGAAATATGAAGCCAGTTCCATATATCCCTTGTCTTGCCAGTGAACAGGCTACAAGGACCAGCCACCCTCTTTCAGCCCTGCTGTGGGACGGAGCCAGCATGCCCAAACTCTTACACATGTGGTGGAAGTGACAGCACAGTCCTTCCCTTCCAAGAAGGGCCCACATTGCTGGGCATAACATGTTTAAACATTCATAGGTTGCCTCACAAACTGTGACGTGTAGTCTCTCGTTTCAATCATAGTTTTCCAGAACATGAAGACAGGCTGGGTGTTGTGCTTCAATGGCTCTCATCAAAAGATACAACATGTTAAGCCAGAAGGTGCAATATGACAGGCCTGAAGGAAGAAGTTTTAGCCAGACTGCAGACACATCAGCTCTAGAAGCACTCCCAGGGCACACAGTAACTCAGTATAAGGGATCAGAAATTCATGTAAAGGGCCACTGGGTGCAATAATTTGGGTACTCTGTGGGCCACCACAAGAAATCCCTACAGAGATGCCAGAGCAGCATGGAGCTACAGAGGCGCAGCATCCTCACAGCACCAACCACTCCCACACCAGAAAACTCTTCAGATCATCGTACTGAAAAATTCCTCACATCCCAGCCAGGCAACATACCTGTTTCTGTTCTGATTCCTGTTGAGAAGCAGAGACTGAGATTCAATTTCAGTGTAAAGAAAAATTTTCTTTTGAACTGCCATTGGGTTCAGGCTTAGCATTACTATTACAAGTACGTTAATAATAAGTTTATAATCAATTTAAACCAGCTGCAGCCCAGAGCACTTGTTTTAGACACCACTTTCAGAGTGATCATAAGAAAATGTTCAGAATTTTCCTGGCCGTGAGGAAACAGGCTGGGGTCCATCAACACCTTCTTGCTCTGTTGCAACTAACACCTGGAAATTAAAACCTGTTTTCTGTAGCTGGCCTGCCAACATGTAAACAAGCTGCTAATATACAGGCTTGTTTCTGGTAATACCCATAATGGACTGAGCACTGTCTGAGCAGCAGAAGGCACCTGACCTGCCTTGTGGAGCACTCAGGAAGGTGCTGAGGAAGCAGGAGACAAGTGCCTCCAAAGCAGTAGTGGGGTGCTCTGGCAGACACCCGCTACATCTTTCACATATTTTGCATTGACCCACATTTTGTAAAGAATCTGTATAGTGTAGCCTTTAGATATAGGCAGCTGAAGTTCAGTGTGGGAGTTTATGAGACCACTGCTCTACCGTTATTCCCTAAAACCTTCCTGTGATAAACTGGTAAGTATGTGATCTCCACCAGGTGGTTATTTCATTTAGCAAAGGCTTGACATAAAATTGTAAGGAGGTAATAAATCAAGAGATAAAATTATATAGTGCAAACAATTAGAGGAATCCCAGGTTTCTTTAATTTCTCTGCAAGGACTGAAAGAAGGAATAACAAGCATTTTCAGGTGTTGAATTTGAATGGAACAGCGCAGACATTGCACTGGCCAGTGATAGGTATGTTACAGTATCTTAAAAGGGAAACACCTGGGAAGGGAACAGTGGTTCAAACCATGAAAATAGAAAGCAAATTATAATGGATTTTTAATTAAAGCTTTAAGCAATTTCCTTAAATAGTCTGAAGTTTACACATGCAAGTTGTTTCTTAATTTTCCCTAAGGAAATCCTATAAATGCTTTCAGTTAAAATCTGAATCAGCTGCAATGAAAAGAAATCAGGAAATTAATTTTTTTTTTTCCATTTTGGAAGGAGGTCCTTTCTGTCATGTACTGTTTCTAACAGCATGGGTACTTCCCATATTATCTTAAAAAAAAAAAAGAAGAAAAGATAAAATAATTGATATTGTCATTGAGCTGAAGGCATTAGATCAATATTAGCTTGAGAGCTCCCATAATTCTTGCAGGTTTAAGGTTTAAATGACATTGCTGAATTTAAAGTGTATCAAATGTAGATGATTTGAGTATTAATTCCTCGTTACTGTGGAAAGGATGATTAACGTTTTTGAACCTTCACCTGAATTTCTTTGGCAGAGCATCAAAAATTTATCTTAATTTTCTTTTAGTTTTCTTTAAAAGTCCGGGTAAAGATGATGTAAGCAAGTTGAATCTTCAGACATAGATGTTGTTTATTTATATATCTTATAGAGATAAGGATGCCTATTTTTTGGTGTGAAATAATAGGGAATTTTATGCATTCCAATTTGAACAGTTGATACCATTGCTGCTAATAAAGTGTGTTTAGTTCACAGAAGATGGTATGCTATTTAAACAAGACCAGCAAAATATGTAAATCAACATGTATGAAACAAAAAGGGGAATATAAATCCTGGTGATGGCATATTTCCTTCCAAAGCTCTGCAACAAATTAGAAATAATTCCAAATAAAGGGTTATCTTTTACTAGATGACACTTTTATGAAATTGTTTTAGCTTTTCTCTTTAATGCAGGAAAGGAATCATTACAAATAGGATACAAGTGACCTAGAGATGATAAATCTCCTCCTAGCTAAAAGCTTGTGTTTGGCTCTTCTGGTTTTATATTTAATAAATACAGTCATTTTAAATATGTTTACTTATATTTAATTTTGAAATAATTACTACAAAAATATGTAAGCCTTGATGTTACTGCCACAACAATTTCACATTCATTATTTATGAAACAGCACATAAAGCATATTAAAGCTTTGATCATCAGAAGGCCTAGATATAATCTGGCCTCTTTGTTGTTTTTGGCGGATGATTGTCTACAGTAATCTGTTTATATTTGACACTATCACAGTGCTCTAAGACACTAATATACAACAATATTAGGCAACTACAATGGCTGTGGGATGGAAATTTCCATTTGCTCCAGAAAGGATTCATCAACTCTGCAATGACAAATAACATAATCACTGTAATTAGGTTGTTCGATATACAATGAATTTCGACTCATCATTCTTTGCTGGATTTTCTCCAGTTCCCCCCTGCTCTAACTTAAATGTATTTCTTTTTTGCCTTCTGCAGAAGACACTGTTATTTCAGTGATTCTGTGAGATGGTTTGGAAATAACTGCTAGTCATACTCAGACAATTAGATATTCTAATATCAAAAGTTTACTAGTTCTTAATATCATTACAGCTACTTCACTATTGTGATTTGAATATCCATATAGTTTTATGGGTTTGGTGGATTAAAAAATGCTTATTCTGGTTGCCTCATATAGCATTTAGAGTTTTCTCTAGGAGAACTTTCATTGACATTAATAAGCTTTGGATCAGGAGTTTTGAGCTGTTAGTTGACTATCTTTAAGAACAGCATCAGGAAATCTTATCTGATTTACTAGTAATGTCTACACTTGGGAAATATACGTATGGGGCAATGAGAGACAGAAATGGAAAATTTTCTGCTGAGGTTATTTGAAAAAATTAGCTGTGAAATGCCACTGTCTCGAGGTCTTGTTAATCGCAGTGGCACAAGAAGTCAGTCAGAACAGAAATGTAGCAGGTCCAGGACAGACTCTTGCAGGGAAGCACTGAGTGCCCAGAGGAGGGCAGGTGGCATGCCCTGAAAAGCAGGAGCAGCCCCTGGCCCTGCTAACATCACCTGCTCCTGGGCTGGCTGGCAGATTTTGAAAGGTGTAAAATTAAAAAAATAAACAGAACACAAAATCACCACCAAAAACCCGACGGAAGAAACCACCCCTTTTGAATTAAAAAACCCAACAAACTCAGCTTAAATTTTAATTCTCTGCTTCATCTTCAGCACACTGAAATGTGGTTAACAGTAGCAAGTGTTCATACTAGATAAGGGAATTGTTGCGACTCATATAATTATGCCGTTTCTATAGCTGAGTCTGGCAGTGAGACAGAGCAAGTCATAGCATCACACTATTAGGACAGTTAGTGCCTTTGACAAGAATCCATTTTCCAGTGATCAGAGATGCAGTTTCTATTACTTCTATGCAAGCTCAAACGTCAATGAAACAAACATTTTCCAGAAGACAAGTTGCTTTTAAATCCTTTTTTGCAATGCTGATGTTTTTAATGTGTTTTTAGAAAACTCCAACAAAGAAGACAAGTGTGAAGATCAAGAAGCAGTGCATACAAATAGCATCTTTAATCTGTATCTGTAATAGGAACTGAGCTTTCTCAGTACTGCAGGGATGTATTTTTTTAATGACTCAGGCAAATCCTTTCCTAAATATATTCACCAGTATGAGGTTCTTTTGCTCTTTCCTGACCTAGCATAACGTCTTCAGAAATCTCTATTTCCAGAGATTTTCTCTATTTTTGTTCAAATGTTGTGCACAGTGAGTCATCTGGAGTACTCAAGAAAGTTTTGTTTCACAGCTCCTCCTGCTCCCCGCAAGGTGAAAAACATACCACTGTGGACTCAGGCATGCCATCTGCTAGCACTTCCTAAACATCCTGGAGGCACATCCTTCTTTGGTGGCCTCTCCAGTGTTTCTCCCTGTGATACTAAGCAACCCCAGTACCTGGTAAGGTGAAGTACAGTTATGTGTTGGTGTTCCTAAAAGGCAGCATATCCCCAGCTGGACACCAGCTGAATTTAACAGGCACTTTTAAAAAGATTTCTTTTTCTGAATTTCTTTCTCTTTAAAGCATATCCTCTCAGGATGAGGATAAGGCTGAGGTACTTAATGCCTTTTTTGCCTCAGTCTTTAGTAGCCACACCAGCAGCCCCCAAGGCACTTGCCCCCTTGTGCTGGAAGACACAGAAGAATGGGATATACTCCCTAAAATCCAGGAGGAAGCAGTTTATGACCTGCTACTTCACCTGGACTTGCACAAGTCTGTGGGGCCAGATGGTATCCACCCAAGAGTGGTGCCGGAGCTGGTGGAGCAGCTTGCCAAGCTGTTAGCCATCATCTATCAGCAGTCCTGGCTAAAACAAGCGTGGTTCCGGCTGACTGGAGGTTGGCCGATATGATGCCCATCTACAAGAAGGGCCAAAAAGAGGATCCAGGGAACTACAGGCCTGTCGGCCTGACCTCAGTACCAGGAAAGATCATGGAGTGGCTCATCGTGAGAGCGCTCACTGAGCAGGTGCGAGATGAATGGGGAATCAGGCCCAGCCAGCATGGGTTCATCAAGGGCAGGTCCTGCTTGACCAACCTGATCTCCTTGTATGATCAGGTGACCCACCTAGTAGATGAGGATGTCATCTACCCGGACCTTAGCAAAGCCTTTGATACAGGATTGCACAGCATTCTCCTAGGGGAGTTGGCAGCTCATGGCTTGGACTGGTACACCCTTCACTGGATAGAAAACTGTTTGGAAGGACGAGCCCAGAGAGTTGTGGTGAATGGTGTCAAATCTAGTTGGTGGCGGGTCACTAGCGGCGTTCCCCAGGGCTCAGTCTTGGGGTCGGCACTGTTCAACATCTTTATCGACGACCTGGATGAGGGGATAGAGTACACCCTCAATAAGTTTGCAGATGACACCAAACTGGGAGGCAGTGTCAGTCTGCTTGAGGGTAGGAAGGCTTTCCAGAGAGATCTGGACAGGTTGGATCTGTGGGCAGAGGCCAACTGTTTGAGGTTTAACAAGGCCAAGTGCCGGGTCCTGCACTTTGGTCACGACAACCCCTGACAGTGTTACAGGCTTGGGGCGGAGTGGCTGGAGAGCTGCCTGGCAGAGAAGGACCTGGGGTATACTGGTTGACAATGGACTCAACATGAGCCAGCAGTGTGCCCAGGTGGCCAAGAAAACAAACAGCATCCTGGCCTGCATCAGGAATGGCGTGGCCAGCAGGAGTAGGGAAGTGATTGTCCGCCTGTACTCGGCTCTGGTGAGGCCACACATGGAATACTGTGTTCAGTTTTGGGCCCCTCAATACAAGAAGGACATTGAGCTGCTGGAGCGTGTCCAGAGAAGGGCAACGAAACTGGTGAAGGGACTGGAAAACAAATCTTCTGGGAAGTGGCTGAGGGAACTGGGGCTGTTTAGCCTGGAGAAGAGGAGGCTGCGGGGAGACCTGATGCTCTCTACAGCTGCCTGACAGGAGGTTATAGTGAGGAGGGTGTCGGTCTCTTCTCCCAAGTAACAAGCGATAGGACGAGAGGGAATGGCCTCAAGTTGTGTCAGGGGAGGTTTAGGTTGGATATTAGAAAAAACTTCTTCACAGAAAGAGTAGTGAGATTTTGCAACAGACTCCCCAGAGAGGTGATTGAATCATCGTCCCTGGAGACATTCAAAAAACACGTAGACGTGGCACTCCAGGACATGATCTAGTAGGCATGATGGTGTTAGGTTGATGGTTGGACTTGATCTCAGAGGTCCTTTCCAACCTTAGGGATTCTATGATTCTACATTTTTTAATAATGCTGGTATATCTATTTCTCGCGTTAGTGAGAAAAGTGTTTGAAAAATACTGGTTAGTATTTACACATTACTTCATGAAAAATATTTTATTTCAGTGTGATTCAGTGTCATACACATACATCCATCTGTGTGGGTAAACAGTTTTCGGCATATAGAACATGCACGCTTGGTGCCAGTGATTTATAAAATCTTGTGACTGTAAGAAAACATTGAAAAAAGCAAGCTGACGCAATGGAGAACTGCATTTGCAGACAGTAGTTGTTTTCAAGACTACGTTTTATGTCTTTTCAATCACTGTAATAATATGGCAGTTAATTACCATTTTAAATGTATGCACTTGCAGTTAAAAAACTTTTTTGTGAATGTGTACAAAAATACCTGTCTATTCATAAATATGCACATGAAGTGGTAATTCAAGAGGAGCACTGCATAGCAAAGGTCCCTTTGGATGAAGAAAATACATCGTGGTAAGATCAACAAAATAAATGGGCTCCTCCGTCCTGTCTCCACAAACCAATTGCCGGGTCCTGGGGATGGGCATGAAGGCTTGTGCTCTCACCTACTACACAAATGTGCTAATCTCACATATTAATATCTAGCTCATCAGAAATGGTATCAAAATAATGGGGATACAGAAAGGTCTTGTTTCAGCCACAACTGGAAGTGAGTTAAAGCAGTAAAACATCTGTATACCGTCTCCTAGTCTCTTCATTGAACCGTCTCTTCTTTGCGTCTGTTTTACGGACTCTTTGAAGGAGGAACTATGCTAATCTGCTTTTTGCAAGGGGCTGATGAAGTTGTTAGTGCTAAGCATGGAGAAAATAAAAGGCAAACAAGCATGGAAGGGTAATTCTGTGTAAAGAAAACATTGCAACACTCAAAGCAGTGCAAGGATGTCTGAATCATATTTCCTGAAACATGACATGACTTCCCTGAGCCAGCCAGTCGCTCTACCTCTAAGCATGTCAGTCTGTGGAAACTCAAAGCTTAAATGACAGACAGTCCAGTTTAGAAAATGTAATAGTGGTTAAACAGAGTAAAAATTATTCAAAAAATAATCTCTTAAAATGCTAGCATATGAGAAATAAACAATCAATAAATTCTATAACACGCGCTGAAGAAATAGGGCAAAAGCATAAATCTTCTAATCTCTGTCCCTCACTCTTCCTCCCACACTATTCTAACAATGAAAGTCTTACTTTTTGGATTTGCTTTTTCTACTTAGGTTATCTCTGAAATGGAAAAATAGCACACACTGAACTTATATTGGTTTCTGAAAATGAATATATTATATTTTTTTAAGAATTGGTTTGATAATCTTATGAAAGTTTTCAAGGCACTAAACCATTAAAGTTAAGCCTCTTATTAAGACCATATTTAGAAAAATGTCACAGTGACACATTTCTGGGAATCATAATTAAGAGAAATGAGACTGACAGAGAAGACATTATTCTTCACAGAGGAATAGGAGAAGTAACATAAAATAATTTTTTCTGTTACTTATATAAATCATTTGGTGCAATTATAACGGTGTTCAAGGATTAATATTGGAGCTTTAGAATGATAACATTTAAAATAATTGCTTTTGTTCCTTTAATCTCCTAGTTTCATTGTTCTTTCATTTTCTGCTTAAATCCAAATGTCTGTGTTCGAAAACTTTTAAAAACATTTCACCAGAAGAGCTCATGGAGATATATTATCTCACTTTCATTTCTGTCCTGAGGCTATCGTGTTTGACAGTGACAGAAAATAGTTTCAAGGACAATATAATGACACAAATGGAATAAATTAAAAGAAAGTATAAACTACTTAGTTGCAGAAATAATTCACTCTTGTTCTAAAACTGTAGTCTTGAAAAAATGTGTTAACCTGAACAAAATGTCTTTAAACCTGAGCAGTCTTTTAAAAAGCTGCTACTATTTAATTCACTGATAGCCATGTTTTGAAGAAACATTCCTAACATTATCCAATTACGACTTTCTCTGGAAACTATAAAATTTGAGTGAAAAGTTGATTACATACATATTTTGAAAGTATTTAATCATACCATCAACAGTGTCTTGCTAATCAGGCATAAATCTGAGGAATTAGTTAAAATATGGCAGTTGTTTTCTCAGTGCTGAAATACAGCAGATAATCCTCCAGTTGCTCCTTCTACAGGGGCTAAAGCTGCTTCCACATGTGCCACCATGGAGATAGGGGCACCAGACATCTGCCTCAATACCTGCAGGCCTTTTTCACACCCTTTTCCTCTCCCCTTCATACCACATGCCACGACCTTCTCCTTAAGTAGTCTGCATGGTTTTTTAGGTGACAGGAACCTCTCCTGTCTAAAGGATGTGCTGCTTAGTTGTCACTAGACCTACTGACATAACTGCACCATGGCCAGGGCTCTTGCTGGCTCTCTACTAGGTTGTTCCCTTGCTCTAAACATGTGGCTGTCTGAAGGTAGGTTTAACCATCCACCTGGAAAACCTTTAGGTGTATGTAATGTTTGCAAAAGCAGAACCTTCAGTACCTTGGGGCTTCAGATGCTGATAGACTTAGGCTGCAAGTTCTTCTAACTTAAGGTTAAATTCTAGCTTCACCAACTGAGGTCAGTGCTTTCGGGATTTCCTCAGCTGTGGCAGCGCTGTCAGGGGCAAGGTCTTGCTTCAGCTAGGAATTTCAGTGCTGGGCCCATAATACAGTCAGAAACATCACGTATGATCTCATGTGCAATGAAACACAGAGACAGAGTGCTGCACCTGGGGGTGATAGCGTACGTCACAGGAGTTGCTTGAGCAAAACAGAAGGAAACACCAAGCACAGGGGTAGGTACAAAATCTCAGCCTCAGCCCAGGGTTAGGGACCTGGCTCATACCATGGGCAGGTACCTCCATGACCCTGAGACTGAGAAACCAAAGCTAAGAAAAATGACTCAGAATTAATGACATATGTACCAATAACCAATGTGTCTCAATTAGGTCTGAATTCACTCATAACTTTGAAAGGTGCTGCTTTATTTCAGACCTGAAGGTTGGCTTTTCGAATTTTAGTGCTTTAAACAGTTGGTCTAAGAAGTACGAGGCTTCTACAAACTGTGTTGTAGCTGAAGCAAAATAAATCGAGAGGCTGGTGGTTAATGCTGGTGGTTCCTGTGTAGAGGAAATATTTAAATTCCCTAAGGCCAAAGTTCTTTGATGCCTGTGCAGAAACATAAAAAATGGATCAAGAACTTTAAAAACTGAAGTAAACAACAGCTACTGAAAGACTTCCAGCACCTCAGAAGTGGCAACACAAACGTGGATGTCTTTTTTTTGTTTTTAATATTGGTGTGGAAGTCCTCATGTCTGCTTTCTAAAATTCATTCCAAGTCCTTTATTGTTTCTAACTGTCATGGCTGTGGTGGCTTAACCCAAGGTGTCTATTACCCTTTAGCTCTTTTGAAAGTCTCAAACATAATTAATATTTTGTGTGGTAACAAAAACCATGACTGTTTATTACTTTAAAAGCAAAAGTAAATATTTACAGCCTAATTTACCGAAATTGATTAATGATGTCAGGTAGCTAAGTTTACACGTTTAAAGAAACCTGATATTAAATGCAGATTTAATACTCAGCGTTTTCTTTCTATGCATATCAAATGGAGCACTCACAGTGTGAAATACTGACTGCTTTTGAAAACGTAAACCTATATGTCTTTCAACTCTCTGATTAATATACATAAAGGCAAAGTACACAATTCTTTTCAGAGTGGCTATGTTTGCAATGCCTAGGCTAAATGATTTTGAATATGTTATGAAGAAAAAAAAAGACAACAAAACCAACTCAAAATAAACTCTGAACCTGGAAGACTGTTTTAGAAATAGTTGTTATTTTTTTTATTTGCTTAGACTTATTCTACTTTCAATAAAAACACCCAGTAGAAAAGTTAAAGGGTAAAGAAACAAACTTTAGACAAGTTTATTTTGGGCAATCATGGCATAGCTTTTAAGTACTGTATGATTATTGTGTTTCTGTAATAATTACATAAATGAATTCTGCTTTATTTTGTACTACATTCCCACAACGCCTTGCTGTTTCCTCAAATACTATACCCTTTCAGTTTTTCTTAATACTTCTCTAGTAGCAGCCTACTAAAAGGCTTTCAAATAACTTATGCAAGCCTTTTTTGCTTTCCTCTTTCTTTTTTTTTTTTTTTGAAATTAATCACCTATAAAACTGCATATTCTCTAGATACTGTGAGATGAGGATTGCCCCCATTTTGCATAAATTGCTTTTTTGTTGCTATTACAAGGCTTATAGGATCAGCCTCGTGTTAACAGGGCTCACAATAAAATTGAGTTTGTTCAGGTCACACTAGAGACTAACACTTGCCCAAAGATATTTCTGTGCTTATTGCCTTTTATCCCCAAGAAATCCTCCTCACTGAGCAATAACATTGTTAAATTTGCATCCAGTTCACCTGGGTTTGCAATCAGGGGGCATTTCTAATGTGCTTCCTTCTCTTGGTTTCACCTGGGTCACAACTTTCTAATTTCTTTTGACTGACTGACAGCTCAGCAGTGAAATAAAAAGAGGAAGCTTTTATCCATCCATCCATCCATCCATCCATCCATCCATCCATTCATCCATCCATCCATCCACACTTCCTTCCATCCATCTGATGAACTCTCCATCATCTTCAAACTTTTTCCCTTTTAAGTTCTGATGAAATTTTGGTTACAATTATCATTCCTGAGCAATGACAAAGGTTGAAATGAAGCCACTGGCAGGGGTAAGGCTAGATCAGATCCTGCTCAGGCATGTGTCAGCTCAGCCTGTGTCCCTGGCTGTTTGGTGGCGGGTGGCAGCCAGATCTGAGAGGATCCTTCCCAAAGTGTGAGATACCTCTGTGCTTGCTCCCCACTTGATCAGAAAAAAAATAAAGAAGGATATAGACATTCCTCCACATATGACCACATACAAAATCATGTTTCCTAATTTATTTTTTTGCTTCTATTCAAACAAAAGCAGCTGAATTTTTGTAGAAACCAGGCCTTTTGTTTTTATAGACTCGTTACTCTGTTTTATAATCCATATCCCAGCCTAAACAACCATCCTTCAGTCCTGGAACAGTTCAGTTACAGTGACAATTCAGTTATGCTTAATATCGACTATATGTTTTCTCCAACTTTCTCCTTATTTACAAAATGCAATAAATAAAAAAATTATAAATTCCTCATTTTAATATGCATAACACTAAAATTCCCACCTCTCATCCTCCTCAGTACATAGTGTAAGCTCTAATCTCTTTCTGAACCAATATGTACTACAAGAAGAAAGTACAGTCAAGTGAGAAAAAAAAATCTTGTTACTCAAATAAGCAAGATATGTATATTCATATATTCACAAAGAAATTCAGCAATGTTTTTAAAATGAGAGTTCTGGAGATTTTCCAGCTTTCTTCTGGCACTATCAGTAGGGGATATTTCAAACTGCTGTCTCTCCATCACAAATGCAGAGTCACTATTAAGCAGCACACAGAAAGATAACCAAGCCAATGGGCCTTGCTTCGTTCACTGTATGATGATCAGATCATAGGAATGTAAACAGTTGTTACATCTAGTGATGATGTAAGGCAAATTTTCAGAAAATAACTCAACCGTGTATTTGACTACATTGTCAGTTTAACTAGTATCCATAAAACATGCTGACTGAAATCAAGATGTGAAATATAGCTAGTTAGTAACTGTATCAGTTTCCTAATCAACAGTACTCAGAGTTGACAGAATAATGATAATGATGCAGAAATCAGGGCACACACAGAAAGGCACTCTGTAATATTGGGAAAGGAGGCATGCTACGCTCAAATGATGAAAAAAACAAGAAAAAGCAGACAAGTATCTCCATACATCCTTTCCCTCACACATTGCAAGTGTGAAAAGGATATCCAGGCATCATTTGCCACATGCTCTGAAGAGCAACTTTTTTAAAAAAAGAAGTCACATTTTTGTCACATTCAAGAATTTTACAAGTATGAGAGAAAAATCTGAAATCGGACAGCGGTACACGACAGATGGGCTGAATTTCACTTCATACCTCTAATAAGAATGACAGTTTCCTTAAATGAAGACATTCCTCTTTAAAAATACCAATAAACATATATCTTAAAAATACCCATGTGAGATCAGAGTATCACCAGTGTTCACACAAGATGGGGAACTGAGCTATAGGGGTTCAAGATGAATTAACTAGTATCCATAAAACATGTTGACTGAAATCAAGATGTGAAATGATGAATTGTCTAAAGTACGAGCTAACTTGAAGGGCAGTCTCAGAAGGCTGCAACCTGGCCCTGTGCTGGTGGCATCCATGAACTTCATCTGCAGTTGGGAGTTGTTTGCCATTTCTATCAACCAGAGCCCAACTATTTCCTTTTGCTTAGCCAAACTGAGTGCACTGGGAGTAAAAAGTCATTTAGCGGACATCTGTGAAAGCTTAAATTTTAGTCATCTGTCCTCCATCACCAGGAAACCTGTGGCAGAGGCCAGGAGAAACCCTAGACAGAGGTCTTTGGTATGTAGTTGAAGTAACTTAAGAGGTTGCCTTTCCCTGCTGCTACAACATCTACAGCTACACTGTTTTAATGCCCTTATCAAGAGTTTGAGTCTGCTTCAGCACAAAGTCAGCAGACTTGTTTTAAACTACCAGCAGTGAATACAACTCAGCTGTAGTGACAGAAACCTCCAGCTAAAGAGTAGTAATGAACAGCTGGTAGGAAGTAACTGCTAAAATTGCTATACCTACTTTTGAAGCCTCAGGTGCTTTAATTTTTTTCTTGTTGTATTTTTCTGCCTTAGCTGTCATATAACTTTCATTTTTACCACATATGAGACAGGCATCCTACAGAGATTAGCATATTTTTTCTGTGTATTGCTAGTTTGTTCTCAGCGCATAGTCTCTCCTGTGCAGTGAATGAAACAGAGGTCTGAAAAAAACAGTATTGTAATCAGGAACTAAAGACTGTACTATAATGCATACACTCAGGGGGAGTAAATGAGCGCTGCATTAGGCTACCCCAAACCCTGAGTGCTTACCTTGGCTACATTTCAGGACCAAAACCTATCATTTCTCCATGTACTCTCACTTTTATGGCAGCAAGCTTGGAGTTGTAGATAATAAGCATGCTGTAGTGTTCTCCCCTCTGTGTAGAGTGTGGAGAGGTGCACTGGACCACAGAGCATCATCTGTGGGTCACCTCTGCTTAGACTCCACACCCAGACTCATTCCCCACATGGCATAAGTCTTTTCTCCTTGCTCGAAGCATGTAAGACTCTGCATTACTTTGTGGAGGTCCCACCAGGGAAGAGGAAGCAAACGCTTCACTAGGTGGAATGAATGATTAACTACAAAGAAATGTTGGACTAAAAAAATGCCAGGTTTAGTTCTGGCTGATTATCCTTCTGCTACCGTCCCTTACATTTGCTGTCAGCAAGCCCTTGGCTTACTCTGCAGCAATTCTCCCCTGGGCTTCACCACTTCTGCCGTCTTGTAAATCTACCCTTTTCACTCTCCCCTGCCCATCATGCCCTGGATTTTATTCCCCATAAAAACTTGTTTATGTGCTCTCCCAATGTTAATCTCTGTTCAGTATGATTCTTCACAATCTGTAGTAAATAATAGAAGGAACAATACCCTGTAAGCAGATGCCCATTCTATTTATATTTTCATATAATTCAACCACAGTCCTTTTGTGCCTTGAAACTTGAAAAATCCACATTAATAACACATCTGTAGGGTTACAGGAGTACATCTGAAAGTGCCAATTCACTTTTATTTGCACACCATACTGGAGAAGCAAAAGGCCAGAGGCAATAGAAGGAGGAAGACTGAAATGCTGTTTGCAGTTCAGTCTGCCCTTGTCTTTTCAAAAGGCTAAAATTATTATTATTCTCTCACACGGTAGCCCTATGGATTTGTTTATGTCTTGAATCGTGAGCTTCCTATTTATGGCTTTTCCTGAGTTTTGTCATTCACCTTGCTTGCAGAGTCTGACCGCGAAACCTGGAACATGCTTCCTCTGTGGAGCAATTGCAAGAGTTGCTAAATATTGTGAACACAATCCCACAACACATCTGGCAGTGAACTACACTACATAAGCTTGTTATCTCTTTGTATGGGGAAGACCCTGAGGAAATCATCATAAAAATGCCAAAAGAATATCTACCGATGACATCTGGGAAAAGAAAAGTCCTCTAATGAAACTGGGACAACCGAGAAACAGACTGAATGGAAGGAAAAGTCTTCATGCAATAACAGATTCCAGCAGCTGGGGCATTAAGAAACCCATCAGATATCATGGGACTGAAGATAACATTGCAGGGATGGCAGAAGTGAGCAATGGATGGGTTGGTGTGACTCATGTGTTTGCAAGCTCTGTCCCTGCTAGCGGTGTACTTACTCATACAGAGTTTATCTTACATGTTCTTTGTTACTTTCATTCATTTTAACCTGCAGGCTGTAAACACATTTGTTATGAAAATAATAAAATTACACAAACTCTGTGTGAAGCCCCTGAAATCTTGCTACAGGACTATTCATCACCTTCCCATTTGCATCACAAAGGCACTGCACTATTTGTTATTATTAGATAACATGAGAAAAAGAAGTAAACAGGAAAAAAAGAGAGAGACAACATAGAATGAAGTTGGGAAAATGGACAGAAAGCTGAAGAGACGTGGTGGTGGTGCTGGAGGACAAAGAAAAAGAAGAGGAGACACAGGCATGACAGAGGGATGAGACTCAATTCAACAACAGGATTCCTTTATAAAAATATATTTTCTCTTGCCTCACTACTTTTCCTATTGTAGTAAGGTGAGGCTTTTGAGTAATTTTGAATAGTGCAGTGATTATCAGAACAGTCTCATGAGTACTTTTAGCCAAATAGTCTTCAGAAGTTCCTAGGTCCATTTTGTCAATTCAATGGGAATTTTAATTGTCTATTAAAATACAACATTACACAATAAAGACATTACTGCACTGCTGCAGAAATACCAGCAAATGTGTCATCAACAGAAAAGGCGATTCTCTTCTGTGGGTTTATCGGAACTGCTACAACAGCATAAATAGCCTGGAGCAGCAGTAACTGAGGATAGAAAAGAGCTTTCCAAATACGCTTCTCCTCCAAGCATAAGTAAGCCAAGCAAAATTCCAATAATTAGAGCATTAATTTTACATGATTGGGCAGTTTCTCCCTTCCCAATTACTGCCTGTGTAATAGGTCATATTTTACTGTGTGATATAGGATGACAGGCTGCACCTCTATGCATCAAAGGGTAAAAATGATGGGACTAAGCAAAATTGCCATATGATGATACTGGACAGAACCCAACTTCTTTGAGCATATTTACCCTCTTTCTGAGTTCCAGCACAAATTTCCTAGTAACTTCATCAATGTAAGATGCAAGGCTTTTTGTGCCTTCAGCTCTGTAAGCTCACAAGGGTGGGCTGAAGCTCAGCTTCACCAGAGCCCTGTCTCAGCCACCAGTTCCTTCTATAGCAGGTTCCTCTGAACACCACCTCAGGCAAGAACGTGCCTCGCCATTCCCTGTGAGCTTTCTGACTCATGCAGCACAGGGAGATGCAACAGTGTGCCAGGCATCATGTCAGCAACAGTCTGTACCAAAACCAGCTCCTGGCTGAGGACAGCAAAGCTTACCGTGGTTCTGCCATCCTCCAAGAAAGGTTTATGCCACAGTCTAAACCAGCATAAGTTGTAAGTTGAACACTTTAATTTTTAAGAAATGATGTCTTCACAGGAATGTGCATATCACAACATCATATTAATCAGCTGAAATTGTATTTCTGGAAATCACATAAAAGAAACAGCATTTCTCCATGCTGCATTTGTACTGAAGTTGTGTAAAGAAGTGAGTGACCTTCCATTTAATCATGAGTTCGCTCATTAGACAGCAAACAGTTGAGAAGAAAACATGGCACACTGTTGATGAGCAGCATAAAGACCAAAAGCAGAAGGAATATTACACACTGCTGCTGGTCTCAAAGGGCTTTATTAAAAACAAAAGCATATAAAGTAGTTCCTGAACAGGATGATTTTTAATTGTGTCCTCTTGGGAAACTTGTACAAGGCAGACTTGCTTGCCTCCCTTGTAGTCCAGAGGGACCTAACAAGCTCCCGACAGATTCTCTTTGGTCTAAGACAACTTAATGCTGAATTTCTGGACTCTAGTTATGTCTTAGGGACAAATTATGTTTACCTTGTTCTGAAACAAATGCAACTTTATTGACATATTTTTTACACCAAAAGAAAAACGTTAAATATATAAAGGGTTCAGTGTGACAGCTTCTTATAGTTCTACTTTCTTATTTGTGCAAATCTCTGAGCGTACACAAACAGCAGTGTAAATCTAGCAAATAGTGGCCATTTAAACAACACCACCTGCACCGTGCCTGCCTGCAGTGGCAATGGTGACCAGCCTGATTTGCCTTATGGCTCCAGGAAATTACCTGTTTTCCTTGGCCTTTGTGCAATCCAAGGTTTCTTGAGCCAGACCTAGAGCAGGCAGCTGGGCATAGCATGGCGATGATGTGCTTTACGCCCCTTCATTGTCTACACTGTGTGTTCTGCGTACAACGTATAGGCAATGCATGAGGAAGACTGGGAAGAAGAAATTCCATAACTGTGTTAGCTGAGTAACATGGGAAAAAAAAACAACAACAAAACAACTTTGTACAAAATCCCTTTGCAGCTCACCAAGCTAAACAATAAGAAACACTAATGGAAAGGATGTGGCTTAAATTTTGATCCTGCCTCTGTGTAATTCCAGATTTTTTTTCCCTGGACTAGCAAGGGGTGCTTCGTTCCCATTGGGATTTGTGGACTAACATCTGTAGCAAGATCAATTATTTATCACAAAAGATAACCAGAGGAGAAAGAGCAGAGCTCTCCACTACCCTCCCTGGCTTATTTCACAGCTTTCTAGTTAGTGCCAGACAAAAAAAAAAAAAAAGCAGCAGACAAGCAGGACTCTTTCTCTGATGATTAGGCACCCACTTGGAAAGCGGCGAACCAGGCTCCAGTGAGTACTTGGCAGAAAATGGGACAAAGCACTCCAGCAGGAGGGCCTGGCAGTCTTCAGTTTATGTTACCGAAATGTCTATGCCAAGAGGTCTCGAGTGTGACAGCCTGTAATCAGCCAGCTTCTACTGAAGCTGGGGAGCTCTGCTCACAGGCACTGGCTGGGGATCTGTCCCCCCAATTATGTATGTTTGCTGTGATATGGTGACAATACGGTACTTTCCCCTGCTATCCCATTGCCTTACATTGATCTCTTAGATGTTGTGAAAGACGATGAAAGTAGCAAGATGAAAGAAAAAGGAAAAGCTCAAAACAAGCTTACATTAAATATTCATAACTGGTAGTAATTACAAACAGAAAATAGGAAATAAAGCAGTAGTGATTATGCAGTGTCCAAATCATCTATCTGCAACTCCCTCCAGGAATTTTTCTCCATAGATTTCTGCTGCTGTAGTTGGAAAGTGAGACAGTCTTTTTGGCCTGTATCTTTGGTCAGATCTTGCTATTTTATTTATCCATGAAAAAAATGTTGGCTAGTGTGATGAGTTGCTAGTAAGACTCCACACCTTATTTCTACTGTCCACTACAATTTATGATGAAACTCTGTTGAGTAAAAACAAGTTGGCATCTCAACTGCACAAAACTTAGATTTCAGCAGCTAAATCTTGCACCTGTCACTTAGATGTTAAATGTGTTCTTTTGTGCATTCACAAAAGGAACTGACTTTATTTTTTTTTTAATTCTTATAGATTAAGTTTGTTTTGTTGGTTTTATTTTTTTTTATATTATTTCTGCTTGTTATAATAAACCAAATGATCATGACTGGGCATTAAGTCTGCTAATCAAAAGCTTTTTAGAAAGCATCTATTTAAAAAGTTGCTTTTCAAATAGATGACAGCAAAATACAAATTTTATCTGAAGGCTTCTTACACAGGTAAAGCTTATATCTATTTTGTTAAAAAGTGATGAACAAGTTTTCTGGGAATTAGCTTTTTCAGCTACTTAAAAATCACGTTTATTCCATTCTGCCGATGTTTCTGTAGCGTAAAAGCTGGTGTTGCTTAACCTATGTTGAATACCAATACATGTAGGAGAATCATGAAATATCTCCTAGGATATTTTTCAGGTTAAGATATGCCGAACTGCTGGATTTGAATCTCATGTCCGTGTTAGAAAACAAGGTGTTCAGTCAGATCAACGGGGAAAAAGTTTGTTGAACGCCAGTATTAGTTTTCTGAGCTATAGTAGTCCTCTCAAATTACAGAAAATCACAAATAATTCACCCTGTTACTACTTTGAATCATGTTCCCATGAAGAAGCCTCCCTCTCTGATACTAAACATCAGTTCATAGAAAAGAGCATGAATTACACTTCCATGGTGAACTTGTCAGTTCTTTGCCATCTGAGTGCTCCAGTCAGCTTTGGAGACCACAGTAGCCTTGTTAGGTTTCTAAGGTGCCCTAATTACGTACATTTGAGATTGCAGAATGCTTTAATTTAAGCCAGCACACAATCAGATGCTTTGCTTTCACAAATATTCAGAAACATCATCTGCCAGGATCAAGAGTAATTGAACTGATATCTACTGGGTTTTATCTGCAGCTTTGTTGCATAATTTTTCATTTTCTTTAGAAGGCTTTAACACAAAGAGAGAACATGCCTAGAGTCCCACAGAGGTGTTTTGACATTAGGCTTAATAAAGCATGAAGAACTCATTAATAAATAATGTTCTGCTAGGTTAACAAACAAAGCTGAATGCATTCTGGAGACCCAGAAGTAAATCACATCATGCATGCAGCCAAATAACTTGTTAAAATGATTGCAGTGGTCCTATTTCTGCAGCGTGTTTGGCACAGCCCAACACAACGCTGCACAAATAAAAAAACACTGCAGCGTATATGCATGCACCTTCAATTATAATGTTACCTGTCAATTTTTATTTGCACTCTGTGGGCTTGAGGGGTTTGTAAACAAGCATTCATGACAGTGACAAAGAGATATTTATATATTGTTAAGCTTTGCTGAAAGAGCACTGCTGTCTGGAGTTTGAATGGAAAAGACCTCTCGTATTCATTGAGTTGCGCATCATCCCATTCCTGTGTCAAAGCTACAAGCTTCATACATTTGACTGCAGACGCATTTGAGTTACAGCTTTCAAGGTTGTGTCAATGTTTCCATATGTCCTTATTTTTCAAGGTTAAACATTCTGGCAAGTTTTGAATCGAGGTCTGAGGAGAGCTTCTAGCTGCCTGAGGTCAATGATATAACTCTCGTCAGCTTCAGCTACACCAGGATTTCAGGTAGAAACCGGAGTAGGATTGTGGCCACATCAGAGTCTGGATTCACCCCCCATCACGATGACTTTCTCAGTTAAGTGTCTAAGTTGGGAGCTGAAGTCACCTTAAACTCTCCCTACAATCAATGCCAAGAGATGAAGGTTTCCAGAATGTGATTCAGATCTGGGCTGCTGATTACAGAATCAGCTTAAAATGAGCAAGTTCTCCATTTAGAGACTTCTGATACGTGCTTATGCTTCTAGGCAAGAAAACTCCTCAGTCCCTCCAATGAGGCCAAGGAACAGATTGTACAATTCAAGTTTGGACCTGTGAGATCTACGCAGTTTGTCAGGAGGGAGGAAAAAAAAAAAGGAAAATGTTTCCTTATTTTATTTTTAGCTTATATTTTAGATATAGTCATATTCTAAATAAAGGAGTCATGATATTCAGAAACAGGGACAAAGAATCCAAATGCATGTCTTCAAGTCTCCACCACAGGTTCTCTAAGTACAGAAATGCTACATTCCTCTGTGTTAGTTCACTGTCATTTGTAAGTAATGCAACTACTTTGGAATGAATATTGATTTTAAAAAAAAATAAAAATTCATGCCATCTATTTACTGAAAAAACAAATTCCAGTATATTTAGAGAGCTTATAACAATGAGAGTATTTTTCACACCTGACTGAGCTGCCAGGTTCCAAAAGTTACTGTGAATAAGACGATCGGATGAAGCTATAATATCTTCTGAAAATGCCTTAAAATCTCTGATATATTTGATGAAAGAAATAGCTATTTAGTTGCAGAAAACACTTCTTTCACATTTTTTCTTTTTTAGCAGATAGATATTAAGAAGCAGAAGATATTAAGACAATAGACTTCAATTCCATGCCATTTTTAGAACACAAAATTAAGAACTGAACTTTTCCATCTGAGCCACAAATAAACTGATTTTTCTGTGACATTCTGAATTTTGCAAAACAGGACAAAAGTAGAAAAAACATTTTTTTTAAAACATCCACAGATTTAAACTGTTCAGGAATGTGAAATGTTAAATAAGCGTCTGTGATATGGGACAGTAAGTAGAGGTAGATAAAATGCATGGCCTACAGTGCAAGCACTGCAGGCTTGGGGCGGAGTGGCTGGAGAGCTGCCTGGCAGAGAAGGACCTGGGGGTACTGGTTGACAGTCGACTCAACATGAGCCGGCAGTGTGCCCAGGTGGCCAAGAAAGCCAACAGCATTGTGGCCTGCATCAGGAATGGCGTGGCCAGCAGGAGTAGGGGAGTGATTGTCCCCCTGTACTCGGCTCTCGTGAGGCCGCACCTCGAGTACTGTGTCCAGTTTTGGGCCTCTCACTACAAGAAGGACATTGAGGCCCTGGAGCATGTCCAGAGAAGGGCAACAAAACTGGTGAAGGGACTGGAAAACAAATCTTATGAGGAGCAGCTGAGGGAACTGGGGCTGTTTAGCCTGGAGAAGAGGAGGCTGAGGGGAGACCTGATCGCTCTCTACAACTACCTGAAAGGAGGTTGTAGTGAGGAGGGTGTCGGTCTCTTCTTCCAAAGAACAAGTGATAGGACAAGAGGGAATGGCCTCAAGTTGCGTCAGGGGAGGTTTAGATTGGATATTAGGAAAAATTTCTTCACAGAAAGAGTAGTGAGATGTTGGAACAGGTAGCCCAGAGAGGTGGTTGAATCACGGTCCCTGGAGACATTCAAAAAACGCATAGACGTGATACTCCAGGACATGATCTAGTAGGCATGGTGGTGTTAGGTTGATGGTTGGACTTGATGATCTCGGAGGTCCTTTCCAACCTTAGGGATTCTACGATTCTATGATTCTATTTATTTCTCATGTTCTGCCATTTACCACTGNTTTGTTTCCTTAAGTAAAGCCTAAGTACTCAAACTAGGAAAAACTTGGCCATGTTCTCAGGTGAGAAGCATGGGGTTGCTGAGAAACTTTCAGCGTCTGGTCCACGCAGAACACAAGTTTTTGGAGGTACCTGGCTTGTGAGATCTGAACTGTCTGCGGAGTGTGAGAGTTAGCTGAACACACAGCACAGCCAATACAGCAACGCTTCTGGGCTGTGTGATCACAGGATTTGAAGCGACAATCTTTCTTGTAAGCTAGGATACTTGTGAATCCTGAAATACTATATGGGCACTAAAGATTTTTAAAAATTTTTTATTTTTAATTACACTGGTAGATTTCTGTATCCAAATTCTGCTTCTGTTATACTTCAGCTATTTATATGCTTCTAGGACCATGCCAATAATTCAGAAACATATATAAGGACATTGACTTTTGTTCTTAACAACATAGGAATAATATAGTGCTACAAGACACTGGACAGCAAAGCTGCATCAGAAAGTTCTAGCCATTGTATGCATTTACATGGTTTTAGAAGGCTACGTCTACAAGATGTTAAAAAACCAAACATCCAAGATTTGTTTATTGTAAGTCTTATGACTATATGAGGGCGCAGGTGACACTTTCAAACAAGCTGCAACAGATATTCACCTAGCGTTATGTGAATATTACCGTGTGATGGAATCACACAACACATACAGCTGTGAAAGGAAGTGGTTTATGGAAAGAAAATACTGTTGCTACCTCATTTCCATGCACATTAATCTGCAAGGAGAAAAAATTCAGAGAATTATATTTGTGCCACGCAATGTAAAAGTCAGCTAGAACAGTGAATAAAAACAATAAGAAAAAGAAAGCTATTTTAATTTTTTTTTCCATTTGCATCACATAGTTTTGGTATATTTGAAATGTTACAAGGTATTTGAAGCACTGTGCAACAGCTGTTAAAACAGGGATCAGGCCCACTAAGACAGTAGCTTTCTTGATCTCAATCAAGATACCAGCATATTATTAAAGGAGGGAAAATGCCACCCTCTATCAGAATAATGAGGAAAGGCACAGAAAGCAGTACACATATTCTTCAGCTGAGTTTGTAGCTCTATTTTAGGGAAGGAAGGAGGATTAGGCTTTAAAATTAACAGTTAAAAATGTAGAAAAAGCCACCAACCAAACCAAAACCCATAAATTCCCCAAGGAGCCCAGTGTTTTTACAGCAATGTTTCCTGAGAGTATACTAGCAGATCAAAGCACATCAGCTCTCATTACACTCCCTCGAGACCAAGAAGTTGACACCCCAGCTTCTGGTTTGCAAAGGCTCCATAAGGCAGGGGCTGACCAGGAAAGCATTTTGGGGTGCTTACTGCCCTCAGCTCTGCTGGGACTCCCTGCAGTGACACGGCATTTTTGGGGGGCACGACACAAGTAAACTCTGAAGTGGACTGGTTGGCTGTTCATTCCTCAGAGGAGCTGGGTTACACCAATGGTCAAAGAAAAGGAATTCCCAGATTCCTGGAGGAGTCCCCTGTGCCCTTTTAGCTGGTTGGACTGCAGTCACGATTTACGATTTTGCCTTATGATTCGAGTACGGAAACGGGAGAAATTCTGCATTGTTTCCATGCCTTCTCTAACAAGCTCTGTCTTTTAAGTACCCCTCTAGGAATATACACACAATTTAGAAAAACAAATGCTTTATTCATGATAGCAATAAGTACAGCATGGCTGTACACATACCAATTGAATAGTAGTTTTGCATTTTTTATTTTATTCCTCCCAATAACTACATGTTCCTACAAGTGCCTCACAAACGTGCACTGTTTTCTACACAGCTTTTAATGGAGAACATTTTAAATAGTTTTTATAAAGTGAATGAAGCTGTGATAAGCAGCACAGCTGGTGAGCCAGTGAAGAGACTGCAAGGAAGGAATTACCCAGAGGAAAATGTTCTTGGAATTTATTTTCCTTATGAGACCCAAAGATTAACCAATTAAGATTAGTGCTCCAGTTCATATATGCAAAATTCATACGGAAAATAAACAGGGTGACTCAAATACTTTCTGAAAACATCTTTGCTTGACAGAAATTTCTCTGACAATTCTCTACCAAAAATGAAACCCATGCCATAACCAGTAAGAAAAGCAAAAAACTAGTGACATGTATTATATTTCTTTTCTTGCTTACTCCTGAATGTGAACTGGAGGAAACACAAGAGAAATATTTAGAGGAGCATGTCTTACTTGAGTCATTTTGTTGTGATCTCAGAAAATCTGGCGGAATAAACATGCACACTGCAGGTAACTGCTTACACCAACAAAATTCTAACCAGAGAGACCCCACGATGACTTTTTTTTCAATTGCCTGTTGAAGGAACTGAGTAAAGCAAACATAATGCTGCCAGGGAGAAGTTTCAAGATTTTGACAGTGATTACCAACAGTTTTACAGTTATTTCTCCTCCATAAGGATGCTTATAACTTTACATTAATCGCAGAATGACCTGGATTGGAAGGGACCTCAAAGATCGTCTAGTTCCAACCCCCCTGACATGAGCATGGACACCCTACACTAGACCAAGTTGTCCAAAGCCCCATCCAACCTGGCCTTGAACACTTCCAGGGAGGGGGCCTCCACAGCTTCTCTGGGCAACCTGTTCCAGTGCCTCACCACCCTCACAGGGAAGAATTTCTTTCTAATATGTCATTTAAATCTACCCTCCTTCAGCTATAAGGCCATTACCCCTTGTCCTATCACTACATGCCCTTGTAAACAGCCCCTCTCCCGCTTTCCTATAGGCCCCCTTTAGGTGCTGGAAGGCAGCTAAAGATCCCACCAGAGATGTCCTCAGGTTGAACAACCCAAATTCTCTCAACCTGTCCTAGTAGAAGAGGTGCTTCAGTCCTCTGATCATCTTTGTGGCCCTCCTCTGGACTCCTTCCAGCAGCTCCCTGTCTTTCTTGTACTGGAAACCGCAGAGCTGGACACAGTACTCCAGGTGGGGTCTCATGAGAGCAGAGCAGAGGGGAAGAATCACCTCCCTCAACCTGCTGTTCATGCTGCTTTTGATAAAGCCTAGGATATGTTTGGTTTTCCAGGCTGCAAGAGCACACTGGCGGCTCATGTTGAGCTTCTCATTCACCAACGCTCGTGAGACCTCCTCCTCAGGGCTGCTGTCAAACTATTGTTTGGGACGAGACTTGAAGATTTATTCCATCCCAAAATTAGACTCTAGCTTCCCCAAGAGTACTGTGTGCAACTTCCCCAATCATGTGGTTTCTTGGGGTGTTACCTACTTGCAGCTTTCACAAATTATTTCATCTCTAGTCATCAGTGATTGATTTCTATAGGCTGCTACTATTGTGTCCTGGCACTTCACAGATGAAGGATGCTTGTATGAGCTCCTAGAGTTTAAATCCCCTGCCTTTCATCTTTCTCTTAGCAAGAGTAGCAGGCTTGATTTTAGCAGATGTATAGAACTTCTGAAAGTCAATTTCTTTGTTGAAATATCTCAGCAGTGTGTACAGCCTCTAAGAGCTCACTACATAAACAGAAGAGATGCATTACGTCTCTCTCATGAGTCCTCTTTGCTCAGAAGGTTTTAAACTGCTTCTTGTAGAAGCTGTCCATTTGTGGAAAATGAAAAAGTAATCATGGATATCAAGAGATCCAAACCGATGATACCTTTGAGAACAAGATTAGTGTTTTCTATCCAAAATGCAAATAGACCGGGAGCCTAAGAGATCCTGCAGTTCAGGAACAATCATAGAATCATCAAGGTTGGAAGAGACCTCAAGGATCATCTAGTCCATCTGTCTCCCCACCACCTATTACCCACTAAACCATGTCTCTAAGTACCACATCAAACCTTTCTTTAAACACCCGCAGGGACGGTGACTCCACCGCCTCCCTGGGCAACCCGTTCCAATGCCCGACCACCCTCTCCGAGAAGAATTTTCTCCTCATCTCCAACCTGAACCTTCCCTGGCGCAACTTGCAGCCATTCCCCCTTGTCCTGTCACTAGTTATCTGCGAGAAGAGGCTGACCCCCAGCTCACCACAACTCCCTTTCAGGTAGTTGTAGAGGGCAATAAGGTCTGCCCTGAGCCTCCTCTTCTCCAGGCTAAACAAGCCCAGTTCCCTCAGCCGCTCCTCATAAGACCTGTGCTCCAATCCATTCACCAGTTTCGTTGCCCTTCTCTGGACACGCTTTCTTATTGTGAAGAGTGAAATAACCCTGTATACAATGAGTTAAATCAACCTCTTACAAAGTATGCAGAGATCTCTGTGGCTAGGCCTTGGTCTTGGAGACATGGAAGAGTTTTCTAGATGTTGTTATTTTTCCTGCCTCATTTTCTAAGCTCAGTGGAAGACTGAAAAAAACCCCTATGTTGTAGATGCTTTTAATTGGAGTGGGAAGAGTTCTTGGTTCATTCTCTGGGGCCACAGCTGAGCAATATGCATATCCACACCTTTTTCCAAGGATGTGAACGGTCTCATTTCAAACTAATGCTTAAAGGCATGCACCTAGGAATCTTGCTCAACTGTGTGTCTGGATCATTTCTGTCTTTCAACCAGTATTGTCTGGATCTCACCCAAGTTCAATCTCAGCCAGATGCTCTTCTCCAGGAGCCACTTTCCTCTAGGCAGTGCAACAGGATTGTGAACAGCTCTGGTTGCATCTGTGGAAAATGAGATACACTTGGGTGTCATCTTCAAAGCCTGTAGCAGCTTAGCCCCTCTCTGAACAGTCTTCTGGAAGTATTGGAAAGGGAAGTAGGGAGAGGATTTATAGCCCTATGGTCAGATTGCAGGTGCAGGATATTAGGAAAGAAAAAGGATTTTACCATTGTTGGGTTTGGGTCTTACTGAAACCAGGTTTTGTGTCTGCAAGGCATACAAGGCTGGGATATATTCACTTAGCATTTAAAGGGCGAAGGAAGATAAATAATTCCTTGTCAATATCTGAAATTAAAAAGTCCTTGCAAATTAATACAGCCACAGGTAGCTGGATTAATGATACCACCGAATGAAAACATGGTGCACAATACAAAAGCCTCTGGATAAAATAGATAAAGACTATTGTTTCTTACTGCAATATATTTTGGACACTGTGTATTTTACATTTAATTTTACGGTGCAGAAGACATTACTGAAAGAACAGCTTTACTTGGTAATTTTCTTGTTTGGTAGAGCTGATGTATTAAAAAGGTTAATGTACTAAATTTACATTTTTCTACACTGATTATTTCTTACTCCAGTCTCTCCTTCCTCATTCTTAACGTCTTTAAATAAATGATATAAAATAGGACTTCTTTTTGACAGTTTTAGTCAGAAAACCTTACTTTCGCTGCCGATTTTCATGCTCTACAAGCTTTGTCATCATAAACCACTTTGCATGTATTAAGAAGGAGTATTATATTAGATGAGGCAATTTAAGTGTATCCCATTTCACTTGGTGAAACTAAGCAGCTTTGCATTATAACTAACTTGAGCTAATGAGAATATGTTTGAAGCGTGTGTTACCTGGAACTGAAGTTAGCTAGTCATTCAATACTGCAACCTGTGAGTTTGCAAAACGATGGCAGGAATCCTGCTGTGAGGGAGATAGGAAAATTATTATAATCTGCATTCCTAAATTGAATGAGTATTTTGCTCAGCGGAGGCCTCTTGACTGCAAATAGTCTGAAATTACATCCTGCTGTTTAAAATGCTTTTTTTTCAAAATGAGTAAAAAAGACCACATTTTCTTAAATCAAATATTTTTAAAATCCTATGTAAGTAAAATTACTGAGAAGGGGAAAGTCATATATCCTTCACTTCTTGTAAAAGCTGTTTGATATTGAAATTTTTGATAGCCGGACAAAGTGTCTAGAATTCATGTTTTTATACTTTTTATACTTGATAAAGCTTATCATCATATCTCCCTCATAATTTTATTACTGAAACAAAATCCATGTTTATAAGTTTCTTATTTTGTATGAAAGGAAATTGTAATATAGCTGTTTCATTAGAATCAGCTAATAGGTGTGATGCTCAATACACTAACGAAAAACTAACACTAAAAAACCACACTAAAAAGAAAGCCAAACCACACAGATAAAGTATACAGAAAAGGCTACAAACATGAATCAAAGACCATGAGCTAACAAGCAGCCACAGGGAATAAACTTCCAGTAAAATGAAAAATACAACTTCATTCATGCCAATTTTTTACCTTATTAAAGCTAGAAAAAAGTAACAAAAAAAAGAAAAAAAGAAAAAAAAAGGCCTGGGGATAAGTATTAGAGGTCACCACAGTTACTTGAACAATCATGTTCTGCTATGTAAAAGCAGTATACACTGAAACACCGCAAGGATCCTTTGCATTGCATCCTGCCTAGAGAGTCCAAAACGGAACAGGGAGGCGTAAGCTCAGCTTATCCTCCTCAAATTCTCTGTCCTTTAAGTAGTGGGCAGCGTAAAGGTTAAAGGTGAAGGAAAATGATGGAACAACTTGTACAGACATGAGTGTTCTGCAGCTAGAGTCAGAGGAGGCTGTGGCTTTGCAGCACCTAGCTGTGCGCCTGTTTCTAAGTTAAACAAACCAGGGCTACTACTCTTGCCCAGGCTGTGGGGGACCCAACGTCTCCATCCCAAAACAAGGTAGCTGTATTCTTAGCTGCTTCCTGGAAACAGTCCCCACCCCATGGTTATCCCTGAACTCTCTACCCTGGCATGGCATGCGACTATGGGGCAACACCATGCTAGGGAACGTGTGGACAGATGGGGTGGGTGAGCAGGAGCCAGGGATCAAACTCATGCCCAAGCCCTATTTTGCTGCTATAGATAGATGTATATAGATTTAGGTTTGCTAATGAGGCTTAATGGTTGAGAGGAAGATGCGGTTACTCTAGTGTGAAAGATGGTTCTCAGGAGAGCCAGTAAGTCAGGCAAAGGTGTTGACAGGGACAGAGACATACCCTAAATATAACCCGTTTTTCTGGAACTTAAGTGGCCTTATGCTGAGTTGCAGTCATGTTACGTTGGATTAGGATTCACAGCTCTGACCTACTTCTGAAGTGGTGGATAGATCACTTCTGTTTCTCCTCCTCACAAAATATATCTGACAGAAGACATCTTTTTTTTTTTTCTACACATTAATTCAACCTCCCAAGACGTGGTGAGGCAGAATTCAGTCTTCCCCTTGTCAGGGGACTTTCCTTCCAATCTCCGAGAGAAGTTGTAACCTCCAGGACTTAGTCTGTATGCTGTAGGCTTAGCAGTAAATCTTCAGGATCAGTTTTAAATCTGGGTTATGCCCAACATTCCCACTTCATAAGCCATCATATCTTTTTTTCTGTGTGTGTGCTTTTTTATTAAATGCACAAAGTTTCTTTTGACTTAATAAGCGAGGTACTCATTTCAGTGTAACCATCGTTTATTCATTTACATTAGGGATATTTCTTACTTTTACTACCTAAGCTAGTGCAGGCCTTGTGGAGAACCCCAGCACTTGTGTTCTTGCAAAAGGTAAAAGTTAGCCAGTAACATAATTCATCATGGTAAATTTGGACAGGTGAAACTCCTTGGATTTGTGGCCAATCAGATAACTTAGTTCATTCTTTTTGATTTGTACTGTTTAAACGAACACATCCATTACCTGTCAAAGCAATTAACTACAAAATCCACAAAACTGAAGAATAAAGGTGGGTTTTTTTCCCATAATATTCCATCCAAATTTATATATTGGTATTAATGAATGTGTGCTTTAGTAGCAATACTGTAAGAAAAATGAAAAATATGTAGGATTTTCCAGCATTACCTATCTTAACAGCAAGGCTCTGTCAACAATTGTACTGAGTTTTCAGAGCCTGTAATTCTATGTGTTTTACATACTTAACAGTCCACACAAATACATATTACGCAAATCCCGCAAGCAGAATTACAAACGTGCATGCAGTGCAAGGAGGTGCAGTTCAAAACACTTTTGACATTTGAGCTCTGCAGCTGTGTGAGATATTCACCCCTTAGTTCTATATTTTATATACACATGTATAAAAGATGTAATATTATAAAAATCAATCTACATATTAAAGCTACAATATGTGCCCTATATGAATTTTACTTTCTTGGGAAATACTGAGGTATTACAGTGAAGGCACCACACAGAACTAACATGTGGAAATGTTTGCAAAATTTTGCAACTCCTCTAACCTTCTGCTTTTGAATGGAGTCTGTATTTTTATATCCATGTTCTTGTTCCTACTAACGCTATTACAAAAACTCTCAGTAACTTCAATAGAACTTAGATGAAACAAAACTGTATTGTTACTTTTTTTTTCTCCTCTTCTCCTATCTGGAGTAGACATTTGGTGCCAATGGGAAAACAATTCCTTTTGATGAGGGATGATATTTTTGTCTTCTGTTTACTCTGTGCAGGGAGTAGGCATTTAGAACACAAACAGAAACGCTAGCTAGAGTAGCAGACAGAGAGAGATTGATTAGAAAGCTATTATTCAGATTATATCACTAGAATCCCTTAACAAAAATGAGAAAGCAGAACTCAATTCATGTAGTTCTAATTGTATCAAATTTGAGCTCCATCTATTTTAACCAATAGGTTTCCTGAAACCATTTTAATACGTTGTGAAGATGTTTAATAAGAACAAATAGTATTTGTAAAGCTAATTATTTTTAAAAAATGGCTAAATGAAATAAAATGAGGTTGACAGAGTAAAACTGGAAAGAATTTTGCCCCCTCCTCCCCTAAACCTAAATAGAACATTAATCCTGAAGAATATTCTGCAAAAGATGAAAACCAGATGGCAACCATAGAATAAAATCAAGGTTACATGATTGTTCACTTTTTTCTCTACTGCAAGTAGCATTATCCAAATCATTATAAACATAACTTTTTATATATAATATTATGATTGGTGCTGAAAATCCTGATGTATCTTTGTGAACTTGCTACTTTCCTTGTCAGTTATGTGTCAGAGAAATGACTTGATATGCACATATGCCCACTCACATTCCACCACCTTTCTGAGCACGGATCTGTTTGCAAAATGGTTTCTTCTACATTTCTGATCCTACCACAGAAAAATGTCAGTGAATTGCCCTGATCGAGGGTGATTTCAGGGGTGGCAGAGAGGTAACAGACTATTATACATAATATTTTAACAGAAACCAAGGAATAGAAACAGCGTTTTATTAAAATCTCACAGCTTCCAGGAAGTGAATAGCTGCTATTAGGAAGATGTTAATTTTTTCCAGTACATTCTGTATGTCTTCGGCATTCCCCTGAAGCCCACATGCCATCTAGAACAACTAAGTCACACGGGTGGACAAACATCTACGCCCTCGTTCTCATTGACTGCAAACACGGACCATCTTGTGAACGCAGGTAAGTAAAATAACCTTTTTGTCTCCTTTTTACAGGTCGTAAATCAGATGAGTGTGACTGCAATGCACTAAACCCAAATTTAGAAGAAATATCACAAAAATGGTTAATGGTAATCAAGCTCAGAGAATGGGTAGAGCTTGCTCTTGTTGTCCAGCAAGTCATTTAGAGGGCTTTAAGTTGCACCAATTCACTAAGTACATTTATTGTGTAGCAGTTAAAAGCATGATCTCAACTATACATGTGAGGTCAATCACCATTTTATCCACCTAGGGCTATATTTAAGCAAAAAACTAAAACAGAGTCTGCACAGCTAACAGTTAAACCAGTCATGAAACTTCAGGCTCTTAAGGAATACACTAACCTTTGTGTCCTTATGCACATCCAGAAAGTCCAGTACATCTACTTTTGATGAAGAACATTAAGGAAGAATTTAACTCATCTGTTCCAATGTTCAGTCTCACGAAGACTTTAGTTGTTACTGAAAAGACCAACGAAGGGATAAAGCAACTCCAGGGATGCAGATGGAAAGATCAGACATCTCTGCTGAAATGGTGTAGAACTCGCTGAGCCTGTACAAAAAGAGAAGACATTTGTTGCATATTTTTATATGAAAACAATAAAAGAAACAGTTTCCCTCTTTAGGAATGAAATCTTGTGCAGTAGGGCCCCAGAGGTAGTGCTTGCCTGCTCAAGTTTTTGAATGTACTCAGTATCTTGTAAACATTGGCAGCCTGGAATCTGGAACACAAGTTATGGAGGAAAGGGAAAGAAAATTATAGTGTGTGTTTCACAATAGTAAGCCCCAAATAAAAAACATTCCTAATAACCCAAAATTGCTGATTATATGTATTTTAACTGGGCTACAGGAAAAAGAGTGTTAGATCTTTACTGGCAAGAGGTGATATGCACATGGGTGGGGGCAATCCCAAACACAAACAGAGGCTGGGTGGAGAATGGATTGAGAGTAACCTTGAGAAGGGCTTGGCAATGTTGGTGAACAAGAAGCTCTATACAAGCCGGCAGTGCGTGCTTGCAGCCCAGAAAATCAACCATATCCCAGGCTGCATCAGAGGAAGCATGACCAGCAGGTTAAGGAAGGTGATTCTAGCCCTCTACTCCACTCTTCTGATATCCCACCTGAAATACTGAGTTCAGCTCTGGGGTTCTCGGTACAAGAAAGAAATGGACCTGTTGGAGTGAGTCCAGAGGAGGGCCATGAAGATGATCAGAGGGCTGGAGCAGCTCTGCTATGAGGACAGGCTGAGAGAGTTGGGCTTGTTCAGCCTGGAGAAGGCTCCAGGGAGACCTTAGTGCAGCCTTTCAATATTTAAAAAAGTCTTTGTCGTGGTTTTACTCCAGCCCTTGGCTGGGCACCACGCAGACACTTGCTCAGTCCCCCTCATCAGGAAGGGGGAGAGAATCAGAAGAGTGAAAGTGAGAAAACTCCTGGGTTCAGATACACGAGTATAATAAGTGAAGCAGAAGCCGCGTGCACAAGCAAAGCAAGACAAGGAATTCATTCCCCACTCCCCACGGCAGGCAGGGGTTCAGCCATCCCCAGGGCAGCAGGGCTCCGTCACACCTAACGGTGACTTGGGAAGACAAACNGCAAAAACATCTCTGCACTATCAGCGCTGCTTCCAGCACAGACCCAAACACAGCCCCGTACTGGCTGCTGTGAGGAAAATTAACTCTCTCAGCTGAAACCAGGACAGGCTTATAAGAAAGATGGGGACAAACTTTTTAGCAGGGCCTTTTGTGATGGGACAAGGGGTAATAATTTTAAATGAACAGAGGGTAGATTTAGATTAGATACAAGGAAGAAATTTTTTATGGTGAGAGTGGTGAAACACAGAAACTGGTGGCCCCGCTTGGTGGTAGACACCCCATCCCCAGAAGCGTTAAAGGCCATGTTGAACATAGCTCTGAGCAACCTGATCTAGTTGAAGATGTCCTTGCATGTTACAGGGATGTTGCACTAGAAGACCTTTAAAAGTCCATTCCAACCCAAACCATTCTATGATTCTATGACTCTATGACTCTGTGATATTTTGCATGTGCTACTGCTACTCTGCTGCCTTTTACCCTTGACATTAACTAGAAACGTATTTTACAGACATTTGTTAATCACTGCAAAACCCACTTTTGTACTAAGAACAATGCCAGACTCATCTGGAGAAAATATTAATAGTATTTACTAAGAATTTTTTGACCGTTCTTGTCTTTTTTCACTTTTTCTGTTTTTTTGTTTAAATAATCTATCTATGCCTCCATATTGAAGAAATGGAAAAACAGACACAAATGTGAATACGGTATTTAATTGCAAACTCTGTAATGCAATTTCTAGCTTTAGGCATGAACTTATATACTTTCTTTCAAAGTACATCAAGCTCCAAGGAATTTTGAATACAGTTAAGTCCTCAAAATCGTCAATGCCGATGTGACCTGTTAGTCAGAAAAAAAAATACTTCTGAGTGGAGAAGCAGAATTAAATCAAAAGATTGCTACAGAAACAAGACAAAGATTGACCAGTTTAAGCACCTTACAGCATGGTTGGAGTCTAACAAATGCCCATGCCTTTGCACACATGAAACCAGATTTTTCTGTTGTATATATGTTGATGTATGTTGGTGCAACAATAAAAGAACGTAGAAATGTAAAACGCGGAAACTGCAGAATCTGGTACAAGCCCAGGAAAATAACAGCTATCCTTTCTTTGCCATGAAGTGCTGATTTCACTACATAATTTCCGTCTACATTACATAAACTCTTGGCTCAAGAGTTTAAACTCTTGGCTTACTTCTGACTGCTGTTGCCTGTATGATACATAATTTACAATGCTGAATTATTTTCTTTTCCATCAGAAACATTTATTTGTTAATAATTTATCGGATTAATGGATTCTGATTCAGCAATTTAAAAAATGTAGGCCAATCAATGGCAAAAGACACCAGGCAGCATATTATAATGATACAATAATTTGAGTTCATACATTAGCCTGAACTGATACTGTCCCAAAAGCCCTCTTTTGATAGCTGTTTCATAGAGTAAATGTTCAGCTGAAATAACTAATAAAGTATCTCAACTGCTTCTGTGTGAAATCATGCCAGTATCTTGAACAGTATCTTTGAAATCTAATAGATTGGTTCCAGAAAACAAACAAACAAACCCTACAAAACTTCCCTGCAAATTAAGTACACATGGAAATGAGATTAATTGTCACATGAAGGAGACAAATGAGCTCCTCTCTCAGATGTGTGAATAGGACTTCGGAAATCAGAAGGATCTGATTCTTTCAATGTCAGTGATACTTAGAGATATAGATATTAGCATAAGATCCAAACAGTGTTTGTTTGCCATCACTCGTATGTGCGACAGAGACAGTAAGGGAAGCAAATGCAATAAACTCCTCAAGAGGGAGCTCTCAAAGGCTCTTGACTTATCAGAAATAAGTCATGCCCCAATTTACAGAATTTTCAGCTAAGTTGATCACAAGGAAAACAAAATGTATTCTAAAGGCTGTGCTTTGACAATCTTCACTGAGGTTTTAGAGAAATGGAGGGAGATTGGCAAATGCTTTTGGAGGAAAGCTACATACATACATTGCTCCTCTTTCCTATAAGTGTATTACATGAATTAAATAACTTAAAATTTTCCAGGGCAGTACTCAAGTTCCCTAAGAATAATGTTGCTGTAAGTCCTATATTTTATGGGCATTCTGTAATTGCAGAATGGACTGGTTTCCCATCAGGCTTAAGGAGACTAGTCAATAATGTGTTGACAGTATGTAGACTTATTTATAAAATGGATACTGTTCAGTTTAAATGAACACACATATTCTGCCAAGAATGGATTCTTTTCAAACTTAGTAATACATTCTGTTATTTGATGAAATCTCATATTGATTATAAACAATAAGTTTCAGGAATGACAGATCTACCAATAAAAGCCACAATTCAACATGGACTATGCAAATATCAATATATGTAATTATATATAATGATCACAGATGTCATCAATTTATTTATTATAAACAGATTAGATGAATACATATGAAGTGAAAATAGAATTAAGTGGAGTAACATCATTATTTTTTTTCTTATTTCCAACTGAACTCTTTCTTCTTGTTCTAATGAGAACACTACAGATTGTTGTTTAGTGACTCCCCATTTTTGATAGGTATTTACCCTCTCTACCTAAGACTGGATTCTTTGGCCAACGTGTCTTTTCAGACTCCATGCCCAGGAATCCTTATGGATCTCGACGCTCCATAAGAGGGCAAAAGGATATGACAGATCCAACCACTTTAAGTTCTTTCCCAGAATAGGATTCCTTTCAAAAGGTTGATTGCTTTTCTTGTAAGGGTGCTAGCATTAGTATCAACACTATTAACCAATAAGTTGTGCCACTGTTTTTGCATAAAAAGCCTTCTAGCTGATTACTTTATAAGTTAGATAGACTCAGACATCTCCAGGGACTTTGACAATAGAGAATAAGCAACATTTTTAGGGATCCAAGCAGTTCCTACATGCAAAGCCTTAGCTACTGCTTTGGTCCATGAATTGCTGTTGGGTCCTGGTCCTCTGATTGCTCCCACTTGCCTCACGTTACTTTGCTCCTGGGCTCCCTTTTGAAATGAACCGGTTGACCGCCTACATGTTCCGGGCATCACGCTGGCCATAGTTCACATGGACATCACTCTCTATAGGTAATAGGGACTAGACCTCACCAGGCTTGACACCTTCTCCACTACACAGTTGTTTGAGCGTAACCCAGACAGCTGTGGTCCTCACATACTCCCACAGGCCCTTATGGCACATCTTCTGCCTTTCCTCCATTCACTTAGTGGAAGACAGGAGGAGAGAAGGGCTAAACACTAAGAGACATCAATTGATGTAGATATATCACTCGTCTCTGTTAAGAGAGCAAACCCCTTACTCAGCCACTTGATGACTTAAAAGCATTTCAAAAGCTCATTGAACTCAAAGCAAAGGATATTGCCTCTCGTTAGAAACTATTCAAGAGGAGTCACCTGCACTGCATAAAGGTTTGCACTGTTCCAGGCTGACTGGCTCCCACTCCTACCAAGGGCAGCTAGGCACCGTGTAGCTGTGTGGCTGCACCAGTGTGCAGTACTGTGGACTCCAACCATGAAAATCTTAAGTCAATGCATACCAAAAAGTAAGATCTACTGAATGCTATGTTTATTTGGCAGTGGTTTGGTTTTTTTTTAAAATAATGATCTTGACTTGGTTTACTGGTTTCCTTCTCTGAATCTGCTAGATGCAATTTTTTTGTGTGTATTTCAAGTACAAGAAAGCATTCTGCAAGAAATCTTATAAAAACAGATGAAAAGACAAGAGTCTCCTGATTCTGGAAAGGCAGAATTTAAAAAGAAATATATACTTCTAATTTTTTTTTAGTTCAGAAAATAGTAAGCAACAAAGCACTTGTACATTTTAAGAAATGACCTCCTCTTTTTTCACACATGAAAGTTANTCTCCTCCAATAGTTGCTCTCCCTCAAATAATACACAAAAAGTAGCTATGTCCATACACCTAGTTCATTGCAATGTAAAATAAAATGAGTTAGACTAAACCATGACAGCTGAATCAAAACTGCTGCTTCAACAGAGTGAGACAGAAGGCACTAAATCTCAAAGGACAGACCTTTCTTTCCTCTTACTTATCATTGTGATCTCTTGCAGTAGTAACTACCTGAGATAAGTCTAAACACGAAAGGTCATTCCAACTAAGACCTAATGAAAAATACTTTATTGTTTGGTTTTAGTGCTATTTTGAGTCCATGTCCAGATAATATAATTGAATTTAATATAATATTTAATGTGGCTCCTTCTAAAGCATTTCACATCTCAGTATTTTAACTGAAACTTATGTAAAAGTTAAGGTGAATAAGAAACGGCCAACTGGCTGCATTTCCGTCTAGACACTGCTGTGAAAGCAGCACAGAGAGCAGTTGTAGCTGTTCCATGACAGGGAAGAAGCAGTCCTGGCAGCAGGTGTCAGGGCTGCTCTGGCAGGTTCAAGTCACAGAGCTGGCCCCTACGAAAACAATGAATTTGCCATGAATGCCATGAAAACACATCCAAAGAGCCATAATTATGTGACAAGGGACAAAAAAAGAAATTAAATACCTGAAATATCTGAGGTTGTCACTTACAGAGACTTTCACCTCCTGGCTTCCCTCCGCTCCATGAAAATAATTTTCAGAATAACCCAAAATTTCTAAGCCTATGGCATCTGTCCAACACTCACAATCAGACTGTCCCAACTTCTAAGAAGCCAGAGCTTCCAGCATTTGTATCTCTGGAGTACACCTTTCTGACAGTTTGCCTTAGGGCACTAGCATTGGGAAGCCCGCCAGCACGGAGTCAGAGCTGACCGCATGTAGTCCAGGAACTCTTGATGAAATCTGGGAGGAATTTCTATAGATTGCTTCTTCCACTTGCCACATAAGTATGAAGTGCAATTACCCTCAGGGAAACAACCCTCTATTTTGGCAATTTTTGACATGCCTTGTATTACCTACTCAGCTGTTTTTCAAAATGTTTTAGAGACATGTGAAGTAATGACATGTCATCACGGCCACCACACCACTGTGTTCATCACCAGCTTTTCAGTTCCAAGTTAAACTTTGGTTGCAAGACAGAATGAATTTCAAGCAGCCTAATCATTTGCTACCAAAAAGCTGAATATTAGCAACCTGCATTTTAAAAAAGATACATTTTTCCATTTGAACTCAAATTTGAGTGTGATAAAACATGATTTGGACTATTTGCATCAATATGTGAGAGAGGTTGGTAAACACACTGTGCTGGTGTGTCCGCATTTCAAAATAAGCACAAACCTCCTGTTTCTCCTGTTTAACTGTCAGGCAAAAAGTGACATTAGCATTCCACGCTGAGTAACATTACTACGGTGTCAACCTAGTGCAGTGTGTCTACACTGAGAAAGGTAAAAGTAAAAAAAACAGATCTCAGACTAAAATTGCATTAAAAAAAAGGTATGCGATGTGCAGTAAATCTCTTGAGGCAATAGTCTGAAACAGCAAGGGTTTATTAGAATAGATGTTTAGTAAGAAAAACAAGAACAAAATCATCATGAACAAACTTTTTCAAATTATCCTTCAACAAATAAAACCTCATTTATACCTGAATAATGTTCAAAGTACCACAAAAGAGCTTGTACGTACCTTTAACCTACCATATTGCATATACACACCATACATGCAATGCGTACATATCACATACAATTTATGTGGATTCTTGCGCACCACCTCTGCAATAGTTATTCAATACAAATTGCTGCCTGGGCCAAGAGCAGCTGCTCTACTAATGTAAATTCAGCACATTAGCACAACTGTGCAGCCAGTTACACCAGCTGAATCTCTGGCACATGGTCTACAGAAATGGCTCAGTTTTATGGGGAAATCACTAGTTCTTAGAGGAAATAAATAGTGAATTTCCTCTTACGAAAGGCCAATGTGAATTTTCCTGGCAGGAAATCTGTTCTGTATGAGGGTCAGAAAAAGGAATAGCCAGTGGGACAGCATCCATGGCTGTATGCAGAGAAATTTCTCACACTAACATGAGGGACAGTGCAACAGGGTACAAGGAGTGGATGGAGCTATGACACCATTCATGTCACAGCCTGGCAGCAGGGCTACGCCATGCTTTCTCGGAAGGGAAGGCTGCAACACATACCAGCCCTTGACAGCTTTGCGTGACAGTGAGAAGACAAGGAGGGCCAGTGGGACACACACATGCTCATCAGCACACTGCAAACTGACATCCCTGTCCAAAAATTTCATGAACGTAGTTTAGGTACCTATATTTAAAAAGGAGATATTTGCTATGAAGATATTTCTCATCATATATGTATTTTTATATTTGCATGTATTTAAATACGTGTATTAATAACACTATTTTTGGGCAAAAGGAAGAGGGAAAGATCAGCACATATTATGATAAGCGCTGCAGAAGTTTTTCCCTTCAAAACCTGAACACATATGAATATCAGCTGCTCACATCACATAAGCCTGTGCTTATCAGCTGCTCACATCACATAAGCCAATCTGCAAGTGGGAGAGAACAGCTGAAAAATCACCATTAGGGGCTTCCTATATCATGGGTACCCTGTCTTTTCTAATCCATGAACTCAAGGTCACAGGCAATATCTTCTTTATTTTAATGTTAGGCAGTATGAGGGTAGCTGTATGTTTGGTCATCTGTCCTATCCTCTTAACTGCAGCTTCCAAATATTCCAGTTATCTGGGTAAGTTTTGGTTTTTTTTTAAAAAAGAGGCAAGAAAAAGTACCAGAAGACCTATTACTGGAGCATATGACATACAAGGAGAGGATGAGAAAGCGGTGTTTGTTCAGCCGTAAAAGGCAAACGGGAGACCTTGCTGAGGTCTGCAGTCACCTAAGAGGAGAGTGTAGAGAAGATGGAACCAGACTCTCATCAGAGATGTACAACAGGAGGGCAAGAAGCATCTGTTGTGACCACAACATGTAACACAGGGAATTCTGGATGAATAAAAATAAAATAAATTAAAAAAAAAAATTACACTGAGAAGGTGGTAACCTGGAGCAGACTGCCCAGAGAGGTGGGATCTCCACCTTTGGAGATATTCAAAACTCAATAAGGCAATGCTGAGCTACCTGCTGTGTGACTGGTCTGCTTTTAGCAGAAGGGTGGACAAGAAGGTCCCTTACCCCACCAGATGACTCTGCTGAGCAGAAGTGCTGGTTCTTCTGACAGCTCAAACACTGCTTGCAGGCCTGCTTCCCACAAAACACTGGGTATTGCTGCAGAGGAAAGAGTTTCTTACCTTTCTAAGTGAAATCCACACAGCAGAAGTTCAAATCCCAAACCAGATCATATACACATGATCTAAGGAGGCTCAGACCCATCAGCTTTCCAGAGGAAGTGCAGCCTCACAAAAACAAATTCACAGACCTGAGCTGACTTACAAAGACGCATGGACTGTAGAGAGTGTAAATACATTCTCAGTGCAAGTATCACTATGGCTTATCTTTTCAGTACCTTTGCCCATTAAAGTAAGTTTTTTTCTCATTTGGGGATGAAGCACAGACCAATCATACAATGAGTTAAATGGCTCTCCTTGACCACCATCACCCTAAACTGATAAGCATATAAATTAGATTAATTAATATTTCCCAATTTTAATTTCTCTGACTGGATAGCTTATTTGTTTCGTCTACTCTTTCAGCACTTTCACGTTTCATGCATTTCAGCATCTTCTTAGAAAACAAGAATATTCAGGGTTTTAGTATGTTTCCAGGCAGGCAGTGAAAACAACATAATCCTGTACTGAACCTCCTGGGATCCGATTTAACCCCCCTCCTTCAAAGGCAGCATCCTTTGATCTCAGCGCCTTGCCTACCGACCCCTCCTCTCTCCAACGCCCGCAGCTGCTGGAGAGACGGAGTTTTCCACGGGCATGCCGAGGGACAGCTGCCAGGCGCATCAGGCAGCGCTGCGGGTGCGGATGCTCCGTGTATCTATCTGAACACCCCATAAGAGCAGCCTATCGCTACCCGGCCAGTTGTTTAAACAGCCTAAACGGCCACCTTTCCAGAAATCAGTTCTGCGCTTTGAGCAGAGACACTGTCAGCCATGAAGGATGCAGAAAAGTTGCCTGTGCTAACAAAATTATCTTGCCGCTTCCTGGTTTCCTTCATAAACACACAGAGGAAGGATTGCTCTGCACCGTGTAACGGCTCTGTCTGAGACAGAGCAGCAGTCTTTATTTCCAGTTTGCTTTCATCTCAGTTCCCGTCCTGCCCAAACGCTGCCAACTGTTATCGTATTAGCAGCAGATTTGAAAAGCGTTTTTCCTTTCCAGACCAGAGGTATTCAGTCCAGTCTCAGATGGCATGGTTGAAGTTTCACAGTGTTCTCCTGTCACGTGTCAGATTAATTAACTCAGCCCCGATTAATTAAAATTAGAAGTTTCTTTTATTCAACTATCTAAAATACCAAATTCCACTGATTTCCTGCAGAGATACACAGGCATAACAATTCCCACTGCAATCTTTCATTATTCTTTACAGAGATACTGTGCCGTATTCCATACTCCCACTAGAATTTTACTGATGTGGCTGTACTGACATTGGTAACATTATTTTTGATTTACTTTGGCACAAAAGAGATCAGCATCAGGCCTATTGGGATACGATACTTCCTCCCCATGGTCATATTTACTTTACTTAAGACTACAAAAAGCCCCAAACAAACAAAAGACATTGCTCAGACAGTTCAATATACCATCCTTTCTCATGGGGAAAAAAAAATAGAAAACAAGAATTACAATCTGCTCTAAGTTGATCTGCTGCTCTTTGTGGCTACCTGGAAGAATGAGAACAGTATCAATCCAGCAAAATACACAGTTAACTCTGATGTTCAGTTATACATGTACATATGATCTTCTTCATCCAATGGTTCTTAAGAACCAGACAGTTCTCTTTAGTAACTTGTCTGGCAATAAGAATTTTTCTTAAAAAAAAAAGGGGGAGGGGTTAGGGTTGAATTTGAAATTTGAAATTTGAATTTGAAACCAAACCAGGACCAGCTGAAGCTGTTCCCACTTCCTGTGTTATTTCTATGCACATGTGCTTACCAGCTCTGATAAAAACCCACAGGTCCTCTAGAACAGACCACCAACAATTGCTGTCTTTTTGTAGTCTTTCATCAACTGAAACTGATAGGAAGGCTGGGGAAAACAACTAAAAAAGCAGCTTATGATAAATGAAGATTGTCAAGGACAGGCAGGTGAATGACAGAAGCTGCTTCGCTGAGAAAGGAAGATGAATACTTGAAAAGACTTTATTTTCACTTTGGTGAATATCTTCTGTTGAACATATCAAGAGCAGTACTATCTGAAAAAACTTTTGATTTCTAAGAAGCCAATTAGCATTAGTGAATAACCATACTGTTTCTCATGCATATCAGTCTGGGAAATTAAGTGTCTATCTTTTGAGTGCTCAGGCACTGGGATGGTATGAACAACACAAGAACTGGAAAAGAGCAGAAACTGAAAACATATTGAAATTATACCACTTACAATAACGTTTCAGCAGGCTGTGTGGCAGAGTGGTGGAGCTTCTGTGTAGGCAGACAGGGTTTGTTTAGCCACAAATCTTGGCCAATAGATCTGCTCTTTCAGCCTTAGTTTGCAGCCATAACATCTAATTAATCTATGAAACTGATGTGATGGAGCCAAACAAGCCTTAAGACTTCAACTTATATTAATATGAATACTTTGCACAGAGAGCTTTCAAATGGTGTACAAGAAGTTAAGCAGAGACTCTGGTAGCCCCAGTTTAACAAGCTGGACATGAAGAGCATTGATTTAGCTCCACGTGTGTGCTACTCCACCCATAAACGTTAAAGACATACAGAATGTACGTTTTCTTAGGAGTTCTCACCTTTGTTGCAGCACAGAAAACACCTGTGGCTGAAAAACCTCCCTTGAATTAAAACAAGAAAAGAGGATTTTTTTTCTCCTTGTTATAAAAGAAGCATTATTTTCTATCCCTTTCTGGTGACCAAGCCTTCCCTGTGCAATCAGGATATGTTTCCTAGGTTTTATTTTTCCTACAACATGAGATCTATTTAATTCATTCTTCAATGAAAACTGAGGTTCTTATGTGCTCACTTGACTCTGGACTTTACAAAAGACCACAAAATATCATTGGGCTTACAATCAAATCAAGAGCACTGGCAACACTGAAAAAGCACAGAATAAAATAGCCATCAGCAAAACACCATCTTTTTAAAGCAGCTGCATGTGGAGAAAGACCTCTCTTGTTTACTTACAATTGCCCCTTAGGTTAATTTTGCATTGCCCACTAACTATGCACTACTTGCAGATTGGATTGATCTGACACAACATGCAACCCAAAAGATCATCAATGGCCGCTCCCCGGATCCTACAGACCACTCTGCATACAGCAGCAGAGAACCCATGGATGTCAGAGGTAGCTGGATGCCAGAAAAAGGAAAAAGTTGTGTGGTCCTACTGAAATGCTAATGTCAGCTGTGCTTCTTACGCTCCTTTTCGCTCAGGTTAAAGGGACACTAACGACATTCGGCAAATCTTCCACTTGTACCTTTGGTTTTCTTGAAGCATCAAGGTAAAGGCAGCGGGAAAGGCAATGGGGAGAGTCAAACTAACACTGACTAGTCATAGACATGTTTGCAGCTATGTGTCCTCTAATCCTGCCCTGAGCAGGTATGGTCTCAGTGCAGGTAGGGACTGATGGATGTCTGAGAAAGAGGTTTAGTCTACCAAGTTTATTCCATTTAGAAGGAGTACTTTCAGGAATACACAGAAAGAATCTTTCTTAAATCAATGGCCAAGAAGACCCACACCCAAGAAGTGCTTATTTCTTTTTTCATACTCTTCTCTAGAGAACTGTGGGACAGATGGTTCAAAGATCCTAAACCTTTTTTCTCCAGAACAGAAAGCCCTTTGGCTTGTTGCTGTCACAGCATGCATATAACCTCCACCTGTGTTTTTATGAAGCTGAAATTGCCCACCAGTTATAAGCCTTGTGATGACTCGAATGGACAAAGATAATTTGCCATCACATAAGCCTAAAATTAAGGATAGTAGGAAAAAAAAAAAGGAAAAATATTTAGGAGAAATATTTTCCTGTATTTTGGGGGATCACAGTTTTAAACTTTTCAAGCTAGCTTTGCTGAAAAGGTAAAAGAATAATCATATTTGTAAATACATTTATACAACCGAATTACACCTCTCAAATGAGTACTTGCATAGACCAACTTTCAGGTTCAAGAACTCAGGTGCAACAGTTGTGGGTCATTTAATTAATTTCTGTAGATAAGTTTCGGATCAAACAGATTAATTTGAAAATGTACAAAATGGGCAGAGGTGCAGCAATTCGCACTACATTGAAAACAATTCCTGCTCAGCAATGCTAATCAGGAAATCCCAGTGGAACGAATAATATGATACTCTATAGCACTATTGAAAATCTGAAAAACAGCAAATTCCAAACAAAGTCTTAAGAACTCCCAGTGCAACAAATCTGTTCCATATGAAAGCTTTACGGCTCTTGTTCAAAGCCTCAACAAATGCAAATATCATCACTGCATATAGACTCTGTGCTTATGTAATTTGCCATAGCTCCATGGAAGTCAATGATGATGCATTGATTTCCACTAATGAGGGTCTGACCTAAAAATTGCTGCATTCATTTACCAAAGAAATGCTTTTTTTCCCCCCGACTTTCAAACTTTATTTAGCTTTTCTCCAGGGAAGCGGAAGTGCTGAATTAGCATGTGAGTAGACTCAACATCTACACTTTGAACCAAGCAGAAAATAAGTGCAAGAAGGGGGGCATAAGAAATTCACCACGGTACTTCTTACTATAGAACAAGATAATGACTGTCATAGAGGTGAAGAAAAAACAACACAGAAGGTGTTATGGAAAATTTTCAGTTGTCTAGAAAACCCAGAGCCATAACTGGGAAACAAGCTAGATAGTTTAGCAGGTGCAAAAAAAGTTATTTGCTCATGTCATTGGCATTTAGGAAGAAAGAATAGTAGAAAAGAGTTTACTTGGGTCATTCCACAAAATAGTTATCCAGAAGAAAACTTCAATAAAGCAAGGTGAATTGGAATAATAAAAATAATTTATAATTTATCCTGCTGTTTTGGCAGTGATTTTTTTACTCCTATCAAAGTAGTAGGTTTTTTCTGATATACTACAAGAATGGAATAGAACTTTTCTTAAGAAGAGTGAGGAGTGACCCAGTTTTTGAGGTAGCATTCATATCGTTATCCTCTGGGTTTTATGTTTAAAAGATTATCTTGACATTAGGAAAGAAGCTTTTCTGTATTTTTCTCCAGTTAAATTTTGAACTCTATGCTTACAGGGAAAACTAAGCTGATAAGAGAGAAGAAAAAAGGTTTCAAACAAGAGTTCCACTTTAAAAGAAAACCTTTTAAAGATACAAAATTCTGAAGTTTCCTTTTGGGTTCCATTTCCCAAACAAAGCACTTGTTAGAAGATTTATATGACATTATCCCCCTATCTAGGACTCAAAAGTTACACACAGAGAGGTTCCTTAGGTTGCAGCAATTTTAAGTAGGACACTTATTCTCCCCATTGAAGAGAGCAAAGCCTCAGGCACCCAGTGTACTTGCCTGCCACTTGTCAGAAATATTCACTTTGTTTGGTTTAGAAGCTGGGAATCTACCACAGCTGGGAGCCATGGCTGTGACTATTTAAAGAAAGCATTCCATTACATTTCTCTCCTTGGTCATGCTCTTGCACCTTGATAGAACTGGAACCTGCAGCATGGTCATGTCAAGGAGTATTTTTCATTTAAAAATTTCTTTCACCAGTGTCACATGTGAAAAACTTGTACTATCCAAGAAAATAAATTATGAAAACAATTTTTGCAAGAAAAATTAATCTGCCTGTCCAGGAAACAGCTGAAAATATACACATACCCAATCTGTTCACATGCTTTTCTTTCCTGATCAATACAAAGATTCTTGTTTGAATTTGTCAGTGATCAAAACGTAGCTGGGGGAGAGATTTCAAGGAGGGGTTGGTTTCCAGGCCAGATAAACAAATTCAGCCTCATTCCAGTGTTTCAAAGGTTCTAGTTCGTTAATTTAATACCTTTTATACAAGGATGACATATTCCAAACCTATTTTTCTTTTATTCTTATTAGGGGCCTAAATGATCCACTGCGCTCATCACATAGACCCTGGAGTGTTTACTGCATTGGCTACAACCTGCAGAGCTTGACCTGAAAATTACCACAAACAACCTGATTTCAGGCCAGAAGGAAACTGGTAGCTTTCACTTTTCTATGAGACTAACTCAGACATGTAATGATATTACAATATTTTTATAGTTTTGAAATGTAAAAAGCCGACCATATAATCACCACTTTCTTTTCTACATAATTATAGTAATTTTGTAACATATCCAGAATGTAAACACAAAAGAAATGTAATTGTACTTTTCCATAACAACTAGTAAAAACACTGTTTTAAACTTAAACCCACAAAAACACTGTCATTCCTTATGCTAGGGGTGCTTGGAACAGCAGAAAATAATCCTATAGCATTGCTGTTTTATAAAATGTATTGATTAAACAGGACTGAAGCTAGAAATTTCAAAGTTCACATAGTGGAATATCCTGAGTGATATAAGCAGGGTTTTGCATATTGTCAGTGGAACAAAGGAGCATAGAACATTTGCACAAAGTGGTTTTGATATCAATAGGCTGAATTGTCACAGCTATGAATCATCATAAAAAAGCACCTGTAACAAGCAATACAAGTCTTTGTAAGACGTTCTTTAATGATCATAGGTTTAAAAAAAAATAAATCCACAACTAAAACCTAAACTATGTAACTTCTTTTAACTGTTTTCCCCTATCAGAATACTATTACACAACAAAGAAAATTCATTTTTACATTTTAGTGTTCTATTGTCCTCAAAAAACCAAGAATTGTTCTCTATTCTTTTAAGATTGCTATGAACCTTTGAGAAAATATTAAGACTAAAAAAGCCCCACCATTTCTTTCAATGCTGTCGCTGGATTGATTGCATTTAAAGATTAGCATTCACTGAATTGTGATAGTTCCGTAATATCACTTACATTTTATATACCTGTTGGATATATTCTCTGAACGTGCTTTCATACCTTCAGAAGGCATGCAAATACTGGGGAAACAGTGTTATAGTTTGTTCAGCTTTTCTCATCAGGAAGAAAACTAACACTTTTGTGTGGAATAGGTAGGCTGCAGAAATACAGCGTAGCGAGCTTACCACAGTGAAGTGAAATGTGACTTGTACAGATAAATCAGATAAATTCTATGCTGCAAACCCATGTGCAATCTTCTGCTTTGCCCATCACTCAAGCTGCACCAAACAAGGAACAGTTTTATACATAAACATATTTTTCAAAGAGGAGGCTGGGTAGCACGAAACAGAGCTTCGTGGTGGCACGCACGTACAGTCCATGGGCCAGGGGAACCCAGCTGATCGAGCAGGTGCATCTGTAATTGCATGCAGGACTCCAAGGATTTCTTCCCCATTGTCCCAAGGAAAACCTCAGTTCCGAGACCTGCTGCTAGAAACACTCGGTTTTGCAAGTTTGGCTTGTCTCGTATGACACTTGTATAGGGGACAGAACTGACTGATGAAACTAAGTAATGAAAAAATGTCCATTATTAAATTTTTCTTCTTTTAATAAACTAGGATCTATTTTCTCATAAAAAGGGTAGAAACTTTGCAGCAGTAAATAATATATGAGCCAAAATGTATTTCTTATTCATGGATTTGCTGGGAGTTTTTGCATGATCTGGTTTAGCTCTACAAAGCAAGCATGTAAACAGTGAATACAGACTTCATGAGGTTAGCTGGCAGATAGCTACTTTTTCCTTTCCTTCTTCTGGGTCATCTTATCAAAAATTCATAGAAAAGATTCCATAACTTGATGGCTTTTATGGACAGGAGGTAACATTGTAGGTTTCCCATGCAATCTGAAAACATATTAATTTTTCAAAGAATTTCCATGGAGCTTGGAATATGGTAAGTGTAAAAACTCAAAAGCTGTGATGACAATTAATCATCTAAAACAAGGGAGTCCATTTTCTAAACAAGGCACCTCCTTTAACTGCTTCATCAAGCTTCAAGCTTAGAGCACTAAAGACTAATGTAAAAAATTATCTCAGTGAAAGATGATTTTGATGAGAATGACACATCTTTAAGGTCTCTCATGCCTTCTTATGCAATACTTGGCAAGTGTTACTGCGTATCTACAAAACAATAAATACAATATGTAAAGCCAGCTGTGAAGGGCTAGAAGTACACTTTCTGGGTGTTTTGCATCTCTGATCTATTCCTAGAGGAAGATATCACTCACTGAAAGAATTTATATTGTTTCTGTACATGTGCTGAATTGTAGATTAATATCAGTACAAAAATTGCTCTTTAACTGTTTACTAGTAACTGTGAATAATAATAGTAATAATTCAATAACGCTGAAGTCAGTGATATCCATTTTCAGAATATGTGTAACTATTCCCACTCAAAGCACTAAAGATTAAACAGAGAAAGACTAGGTCTTCAGCACTGCCCTTTGGTGAAAAAAAAAAAGTTTAGAGTCAAAGTATTAACTGTGTGAATGCAGTCTTTGGTCAACATCCGTAACAAGAAGCTCCTGCGGTGGGCACAGACGTATGCATGAAACTCAGTCACATCATAGGCAATATACTACAAAGAACCTACAGGGGTGTGAGCACTGAGGAAGAAGGGGAAGTGAAATCAACAAGGGGTGATCAAACAAAAAAGAGGCTGGAAAAATGCATCAAGGTACAGAAAAATAAATCAGAAAATGAAACTGATATCTGCATAAGCTGGGGTGTTAAAATTAATTTTACGATAATTTCTGCCACAAATCATAGTTAACTCTAAAGTAATTCTGACTAGATATTAACTCTCTATTGCATCAGCTGATATGAATATTTTTCTTGATCCTCCTGGCCAAAGAAGAACTGGTGTCCTATACCTGTGAAACACATTTTCCCACCATGTCCAGCTAGACCCTTGTGATTGCTTGGCAATGTGGCTCCTCACTTGATGCGGGGAGACTGAACCTCAGCTGAGGTTCCACATCATATTCGGGGAATACAGAAACAAATGCTGATGGTGAGTATGTCCCCTGGGAGGTGTGTGAGGGCCGTTCCTTGCCATCTGACAGATTTTACTGCCTTGTAGAATGGTCTGATCAGCAGAAAGCAGTCTCAACTCTTCTGACTTACAAACGCAGTACTGGTAGTGGTGGGACTAGTATTAATTCCTCCTGCGCTTTCTCTGTCTTTCTAAGGACTTTTAACTGATTCTGTTGCCATATCTCTCCGCCACGATGGAGCAACTAGTAAAACACTGATGTGGCTTCCAGGAAGGAAAACGTGCATAAAGTTAGTGGTCTTGCCTAAGCAGAGGGTACAGATAAACATCTCCCTTGCTCCACTCCCTGCCTAAAGGTAAGTTTGCAGTTGTTTGTGTTGGACAACATGATGTAGAAACATTTGAGCTGATTCAGGAACCAGTACAGCCATGGTCATGCTTTCAGGCTTTCTCAGCAGAACCTATTCATTTAGGCACAAATGTGCTGTTCCACCTTAGGTCCTCCAAATAGCTGAGAGTGAAGGCATTGCCTCCAGTCAAGAATATCATCACCATATACAAGTTCTGTAGTTTTTGTCTCTTTCACTGTCCTTTAGCATGGTCTTAGGCACTTGGGGTCAGAATTAAGCCAGACGGAAGAGACAACTTACTTAAAAGTAATAAACAGTCCTTCGACCATCTTTCTCATCATGTCTCTCCTTTCCTTCTTCTACCTCCTTCCAACAAGATAGGCACCAGGCACATTTTTTTCTCGGTGTGCTCTTGCTACCTGAATACTGGGTGATACAATGTCCAACTCCTTTGAAGGCAAAGCGTTAAAGACTTACAGATCAGAGAACACTCAAACCTCACAAAATGTGATTAAACCTTATGAGCTGATAGTACAAAATGCATTTTTGTACTAGACAGTCTTATCTAGAATAAACTGTTATTTTTCTTGAGCCCTTACATTTAATGGAATTTCTTTTTGCCTGCAGCAGCGTATCTCAATAGTATAGCTCTTCTCACAAATTGACACCTAATAACTTCTGTTTAAGACGACCGAGTTTTACTAGTAATTTCTACTGGCTGTGGCAAAAAACCCTGTAGCCCTAAAAAACAAGACCTAGTCCCTCTGGGCTTTGGCACCAGCTGAAGTCTTGCAGGAAATCTTTAATAAGCAGCATTAGAAGAGGTCAAGCAGCCAGGGAGGAGATATGTTTACATCAGTGCTGATGCTTTTGACTGCTGTAAACACCTACTGTTAGCTCTCTAGGATGACTGTATTAAGCCTTCAACTAATGAACTATTGACAATAATGAGAGATTAGACATGTAGTTCACCTGACACCTACATGTAAATGCCTAAATTTAGTTGTCTGAAACATGATCTGAATCTTTTTCCAAAGTATCAGTATGATGTCCAAGTGTGATGTGTAGCTTTTAGTCTCAAACATACCTAAACTCTACATTCACTCATAATCATCAACTTTGTATTAAAAATGTAAAAAAAAATAAAAACCTGAAACACTCAACTTTCTTCTTGCTATCTAATCTTCAGGAAATATAAATGCATAAAGGCCAATGATCTGGAGGGAGCAAGGTCCCAGGCTACAAGGATCTGGAAAGGTAGAGCAAAGAAACCGGGCTGGAAAGACAGGGATCTGCAGTTTAAGCAAGGGAGGCCATTATACACTTATACCAATTGCATTATACTACTGAGTAAAATGAACGATCTGTTCAGCTTACTGTTTTCTACTCGCCCTTCAGTTACGGTATGATAAATGCAGAGGTAACAATTTCACTGTCAGGTATTACATGTATTTTTTCAGCAACAATCCATTATTAAAAAAAAAATAAATTAATGAATCCCATGCTAGCAAGTCCTGTGCTCTTATCCAGTAATGAACTCGCCTTTTTCCTGTATCTGTAACTCAGAATATTACACTCCCCAGGAAGCTGGAGCTGCTCTTAATTTCACTGTAACAGATATCGCCCCCTAAGGCCAACCTAACTGGAGAATGAAAATTATCCTGGGTAAGGGAGAACATCGTACGGTAAAGTCAGGCTGTTTTGATGACTGCTATTCTTGCAGCTCGCGTGCAAAAAAGCAGACCATGCCCGGAAAAAAAAAAAAAGATACAATGAGGTGCCTGCACCACATCTCCAGTTGCCCCATCAAGAAGGTTGGCTGCCACCAATGTTGCCACCTTAAACTGCTGTTCCATACACAACCCCACTTTCTCTGCAGAGCCCTGGCTGCACCCATGCACCTGGTCATTTCCTCCTTGCACGGGACAGGTACGTTTTTCCTAGCGCTACGTAACTGTCTTTGTGTAGCCTTCTCAGTGGAAGTGCTGATGCAGCACTTCTGCTTGTGGGTCTGCTCAAACTGCCAAAACTCAAATGTAGGATGTGTATGTTTCAAAATAACTCGCAGGAAAATCTCTTTCTTGACAGATAACACTGACTTCAAACCTGCGCTCTTCTCCGCTGCTGCTGCCACCGACAGCACACGACAAGCTTTATGACAGTGATTGCAACCCCTGATGAACACGGCGGGATTGTTATCTGTTCTTTAACAGCACGCTGCCAGTGGGGCCCTATTTAAGCTGGTGAAACACGCAAGGTCATTCACTCCCATCACACTTCTGTTTTCAGATTTCTCTGGGAAAAAAAGTTTTCTTCACTTCTATTATTATTATTGCCCTAACGTTTTAATTCAGTGATGAAACGTCTCCAGACAAAGGAAGAAATGTGGCAATTTTAATTTTAGTCCATTAACTACACATATTACTTCTACCTTATCAACAAATATCTATTACTTTGCACAGTCATGCGTTAATCTATGTAGCAGCCAACACAGGAGGTTATACAGTCATCTTTAGCACTCCACAGATATGTGTTTTGCATTATTACTGTATTCTGAAAGCTCTTCTCCCTGGGGGGGCTTCTAATGTGATATTTCGCTGGAATCCTAATGCAGCTAAGCTCCATTAAAACTATGCACATGGACGCAAGGGCAACTGTAAATAATGCAAAAATAGATCAATACTAATCCTGAATTGTTTATGTATAAGTCTCATGGAGCTCTTGTATTTATGACTCCAGCCACATCCCGTGCCGTAGGTTCTGACTGGCTACTCCTTCCCACTTGTGGCAGGGACTTCAGGGGTGTGTAGCATCAACGTTGCTGTTATGGATCATATACAAAATATAAAGAGAATTACATTCTCTCTATATAAATACATATACTGATATATAGAGAATAAAGTCTCTAGAATATATTCTTCTCTAGAGAAGAATAAAGTTAAGGATGGAAAATAAATAACATATCTTCAGTGTTGCTCACTCTTGTGAGGCTTAACTTTCTGATCCTGTTAGGTGATTTTGTTTTATTTATCCAGCCTTTCAAGCAGAAACAGACTAGGAAAACAACTATGATTTATTCTAAATCTTAAAAGAAGCAAACTGTGTTTTTATATTTTACCTGTTATATCAGTAGACTGCATTTGTATATGTATATTCTGTGCTAGAAGAAGGTCAACCATTCACAACCATTTGTTTAAAAAAATTTGAATTCACTTTTGGACCTCAGAAATACAACTCCATTAATTAATAATAAACATCTAGATCTTAAAGTATATATTTTTCCTTGAAAGCTAGATTCCTATGAACAAATCCCTCTAATAGTCTTCTAAAAGTGTTCTATTCAGAAATCATGCTGAATTATGCAGCTTCTTGGACAGTAGAACACCTTCTTTCTCCTCCCCTCCACCCCCATTCTGTTTATCTGTTGTGATTTTTCTTGGCTTGTTTTTCTCCTCACCAACCCCTTTTAAAAACACGAACCAAAAAGCTGCTTTTTCAAACACTAAAATAAGTATGATTTTGAGGAAAACAGTTCCCTGCAGGGTTCTAGCCATATATTTTGCTCATTAAAAAGTAGCGGACAGATTGCTGATGAAAATTCTAATAAGTAATATTAAAGCATTAGTACCATGAGCTCAGGGTTTTGTACAACACAGCAAACCGTATGCTGCAGAGCTTGGGATCTCTTTCCAGCTGTCAGCTGACAGTATCCCTGGGTTCCTGCTAATTGGCGACACACCAAGGCAAACAAGTCAGCTAATTCCAGAACAGTGAACTGATTAACTTTGGGTGTATATACATATTTATAAAGAGTGTGTTGCTTTTGTCTCAATATTCAAAAATAGGTTTAGTTTTCAATTTTAAAAGTTGTGGACTGCAAAATTATTAATGGAATAAAAAATCCTGAAGGACTAATTCTTTCAACTAAATTTTTCAAAGCCGTGTTATGTCGAAAAAAAAAGAATGTATATGTATGTAGAAAACTGGGAATAATCATTCATTGTATCCTTCCTGTTTACTCACAAAACCATCACAACTACCTTTACCCTATAGTTGATAAAGAAATTACATATATTTTGCAAGAATATAACATTTTCCGTTTTTTAGTACAGAAAAATTATATTAAAATAGATTAGTTTCACTTTCACTTTTTGCCTCTTTACAAAGATCTATACACTTTTATTATAAAACCATAAACTGATAAAATCATGTATATTTAGATCTATAACACCGTAAAGTACTTACTTTGATTTTCTTTAGTGTAAATATGAACAATCGGGTTAGCAGATGCCACTCTCCACTGCCATGTACACTGGGAAGTCTCTTGGTTCCACGATTTCAAACATAATGTTTGGACGGTTTAAGATCCTATGGAGCAGTCAGGAAAGTGGTTCTATTTCATGACCAGAATTTTGTGACTTGGTAAAGAAAGAAAACTAAAGAAGTGAAAGAGCTGGGAAAGTAAAACGACGTTGACAGGCACGCTGTGGCATGGCTCCATTAGAAGCTGTAGATGGTGAAGACAAATGGTGGCCCAAAGCAACTTCAGATTATATTTTGTCCCCAAGCATGCCTGAACCCCTTACAAACCAGAATGTGCAATTGTGGATGGGCCCATGTAAGGTTCGCTCTTTTTTGTGACCACGCTGAGAGCAACTGTGGTATATTTTTAATACAACAATTATGAACAACAGAGGGATAAAGAGGTCTGAGAGCAGAGGCTGGAACCCCATATCTGGCTAATAGCAAGAGTGTCTTAAATTTTAAACCAGAAATGGGACTTTTGTACTTCTACCCTCACCACTTTTGCACTCCTGGTTTCAGTGTGGCCAAATTACAAGAGAGAGCTGGAATTTCCTTTCACAAAATAAGTCCATTAGTCTGACAGTGTTCTCCTGACGGGGAGAGCTGTGATGTCAAACTCCCTGAAAATGGCAATGACCTTGAGGTTTGGCCTCCCACTTCGTCACCCAAATTAATGGACCACATTGGTTACAAATAGAATTATTGTGCTGATACATGGTCAACAGCTATCAGAATTTTTATTTCTGAGAAAAAATGAATACTATCAGACCTTATTTTCTGCTCAAAGATGGACAATAGTGTTGTATTCTGTAGCTGACCCTGTGTTCTATGGTCAGGTTATCTATACATTTACTAGTGTGATTTATCAACAGTAAATGAATCAGCTTGACCAAAACTAGATTCAGTTAGCCAAGAAAATTGGGACATTACGTTTTATTATAACAGGACTGAAGAACTTATTCTAGTACTATCTCTCCACCATCTCTTTTATAATTTAGAGCAACTCCACATTAACAAGCAAAACTTTCTGCACCAAGTCCCTGCTACTGTGAGTTGCCAACCACCATTCCTTCTAACAGGTTTTCTTATTAGTACAATGATAAACCTGGCAATAACTTTTAAGTGTTTTGGGTTTCTTCTGTCCCCAAATCTAGTCTTAATTTTATATGAACAATTGTCTCCCTGGAGATCATTGCATCCCTTCTGAACACGGTCCACACTCCTTAAATTGAGCCATTATATAGCATAGTGTGCTCGTATGGCTGCAGGCAGGAGCAGGATTCCTACAAGATATGTATTCAAATATTAAAAGATGATATGCAGTATTTTCTGGTTCCTGAATTAGGAAATCAACAGAGGAAAGGCTTATGCTTATATAAAGTATTTCAGCTTGAGTGTGACAACATTAATTATCCACTGTAACATGCTGATTTATAATTATGAAATCAGTAATTTAATTGGCATCTAATCCAGTAAAAACATTCCTGCCAGTGTCATTATCTAAGTGCCAGTGCTTGATGCTTTTAAACTTAGTTAAACTGTCAAAAAACATTATCCTGTTAAATGCTTATACCTGCAAAACTGATAACTATTTGACAAAGATGTTTTTAAAAGTGCTACTACATGACTGCTGAAGATACTATCTACCCATTTCAGACAAACCAGCCAATCTCACTGCTGGTCATCAAGGACATCTGACTGTTGATAGAAATAGCAAAGATCTGTGCTCCTTGGGAACAGAAGGCGCCACCGAATCACATAAAAATGATTGATATGTGGATTACTGATTATGTCAATCTGACTGTCAGAGCTTCATTCTTGGACGCGACTGCCTGTTAGCATCTGTGTGTTTGCTGTGTGTTTGTAGGTTTGTGATGGGGTAGCATGAACTGCAGATGAACGTAGCACCCACCAACAGATGAGAGCAGCCACTTCAGCAAAGCAGAGATAAGCAGTACAAGAGCTGGGATCAGGCAAGCCAGTTCACTGTACTCGAGGTACTGTATGTTAAAGAGCCCGGGGACTAGTTTTATTCCTGTTAGTCCTTTCACTCCTGAACTAGAGATCATAGCTAGAACAGCAGGCAGTTCTTCAGCCTTGTAGACTTGGGTGAAGGGCCTGATCTTCAGAGAGGGAGTCATACAAAGGGAATATATCAGAATAACCTTAACAGGACGGTGATCTGCATGAGCGATGCTCTGTCAAAGGAAGAATCCAACTCAAAAACTGGATACAGCAGGTGGTAGAAGGCAGGGAAGAGAATAAAAAACCCAGTGCTGTAGTCAGTAAATCATCCTACAATGGTATCTTAGCTCTGCTCTACATGACGTATTGTGCCTGTGTAACTATTTCTGTGATGGAAGGGATTCCTTCTACTGAAATTGTTTTACCTCTCCAGCTGCTAATGGGACTGAACTACTACCACTCTAAGCAGTTCATTAAACCCTGTGGGAATAAGTCTGGATAAGCAAGATATAACTGATGACATAACAACATGAGCTGCTGAAATATTTAGGCATAATTTTCAGTTATTGCATACTGGCCTTTTTCAGCTTCCTGGCACAGTTGAAGTGCTGCAACTGCTGAGTGTGGACAAGGCCATTTTCTCAGATCATTTTAGAAGAGTGTCAATTCCTTACACAATATGTCATTTTGACATAAATAAAAGTATTCTACTAAAAGCTGCTAAGCTAAAGATAGCTATAAGTATACCAAGAAAAGTATAGTATTACCAGGAGCACGGCCTATGAGGATTGCTGTAGGCAGATTTATAACTTCACATTAAAAGTACCATCCCGTCAGATGTGTGTATATGGAGCAGGATTCAACTCACACTAACTAAAAGCTAAGCAACACACTTCAGTGGGAATCCATCTGCAGCCAGTGGAGAAGGGTATCTCCCTGGGATGGTCCATTGCTTCCCAAGGTAGTGTTGCACAGGTCCTTTGTGGTTTTTATCACCAAAGGCCTTCTACTTGCAACTCTGAAACCTGCTTCACAGCTCAGATCTCTCACCAAAGTCACCACAGCAGTGTTTTCCCAAAGCTTTATGACAGTATTTTCCCACTGTTATTCTCACATCCTTGCCTCAAAGTGGTTGTTATGGCGTGTTCTTATGGAAAGCAACTGCCACTGGTGTGACAGTCACCCTTCTTCAGTCCTTTCCCTTCACTTTTGTTACTCAGTAGACCAAATAAAATGCATGCACACAGCTTAACCAGTTGCAGCACTCGCCCCCAAGGTGTGCTTCCATCAGCACAAACAGCATCATGCCCATAAGCAACTGACAGTTTGAGCAGGTCTTGAAGACATCCATATAGTTGCTACAGAAGTTTGTGTGTGTGTGTTGGTAAACCACATGTTGCTGGTGGGAGCAGGGCCTGGGGGTGCTCAGGTGTGGACCTTGTCACTTCTCTCCCCAATGGCCACCAGGGAGAGTTTTCACTTTTCCTTTAGTCTCTATTCTCTCCTGTTCTTACCTTTCCCCCAAAGCTACTTTGACTGTCAATGTATGCCACCAGCTATGGACCCTGCTGATAAATCTCTGTGCATGTGAATCGGTCTCCTTTGTGTCACAATAGGTGACTGATATTTTTTAGACACCTAATCTTCTGAAAGTTGGAGTTAGGTCAAACAAATCCCACCCTCAGGCAGTGCTGAGATGGAGGCAGCTGGCAGAAGCCCTTTTCTAACATCTGACTTTTCAATACTTTACTTATATGCGCAGTCCTGAAGACTGTATCGAATACACAGTAGCAATAGGATTATAGCCTATGCTGGTAGAATAACTTACTTGTTCATGCTCAGTCTTTCCAGTATTTCCCACAGCCTCCATTCTGTTTGAAAGTAAGCCTCAGTCTCACAAGCACTTTTAAGTCTTTGGTAACATTAATAGACCACAATCACAGAAGAATAGGAACTGTGAGAAGTAAACTCTCTAGTTTAGCACTTGTAAATCAAGATTCCTGGGCTGCTTTGATCACTATAAAAGTAATTAACCACAACACAAAAGAGAAATAAATACAAAAAAATGTTATTGAAAAACTAAACTATTATTTAAACAATAGAAAAAGCAGGATATGCAAAAGAATGTTGAATACTTAATTCCAATTCTTTGGGTATTTTCATTATCAGTTGTCATTACTAAGACTCCTCACAATGGAAAACATCATCCCAATTTTTAATCACCTTAAATACAGATTTGTGAAGCATCACATAATTACCTTTTATTCTCCCTTTTGTGCCATAAGAATGATATGAAAAGAGCTATTTTTAAAGTAGTATACTGCAATACATAATGGCCATGTATTTACAAAACATTAACTGTTAGTGAGAATCCTCAGCATAGTGATTTGTTACCCATTGTCTAATGAAAATGAAGCCAATTCAAAGCAGTCAGTGCTGCAAAAATACCAACTGCAGCACAGAACACAGATTTTAATGAGAAACAGAACGTCGTTAAAATAATAATAAAGAAACATGAAACACAAAAAGTTTCAGACTATTTATGCAAAACACAAAAAGCTTCAGTTATGGTATTTTAGAGAGGGGGCTGTCTCATCAGCATCCCAAACTGGGAAGACAGTAAGTGAGACATAGCAGAGCAAATTAGCAACACACAGACATAGTTATGTAGTTTCTGGACCAGAGCTGGTTCATATCCAGCCTAAGAGAAGCCTGGGGAAAGAGCTAGCCTGGCAGCAGATGTCTGTTAAAACATTTGCTTACTCATTTTGCCATTAGATGTATTCCATAATTCAGCATTAAGTAGTTTGTTCCAGACAACTCAATGTTGAGAGCACCCATAACTTTTTGTGAGTCTCCTGATGTGCTTTTCCTGAAGAACTAGCTTCTAGGAGTTATTTTTACTTAACTGTTGAGTTATAATTGTTAAGCATATTGCTGGCCTCAATAGCTGTACTAAAATTTGAAAATATCAGAATATTTAAAACCAGAAGGCAAATAAAAACAAATGTGCAAATGTTGGCTTGTTTTGACTCATTTTCTCATCATGATTTTTGAACAGCAAAGCTTGAGGACATGCTTATATGCTTTGCTAAACTTGAGCTGCAATCTGGTGTAAAGCGGGGAAGTGAACTGGAGCGAATAGGACTCAAGCAGGACTTAAGGACTGAAAGCTAAAGAAATTCTCAAGGACTTTCTGGAGTTTGGAATTGGTCTGCCTTTTGCACAAGCTGATTTAGATTCTACTTATCTAAGATGCAACTCAGCTACATATTGATTTATTCAAATTGTTCAAATGTAACTACTGAAAAAGTCAACAAATAAAATGAAACTATATAATGTGTCAAAAAAAAATCTACAAAGTATATAAGGAAAAAGAGGAAAAAGTACCTTTCATTTATATTAAAGAAAAGTTATTTCACATAAATAGTAAAAGTAGGTTAAAGCCAAGGGAAATCCTGTACCATGTTCAACAGCATCAAAACTGACATAACAAGAATGATTGTCAAAAACTGATGGGATCTGGCAATGTTAAGAAATATTAAATAGGCAAGGGATTTTTTATTATGTTTTACCATTTTTGACAGTTTATATACCTAGAAGAAGGCTTATTAATAGTTATAAAATGCAACTTATTCAATTTTGTTTCATATTCTCTGAGGCACTTCACCAGCAATGAAAAGATGATTTGGGCTGAAGTAAAGGCTTTTGTAATAGCTGTCAGCTTGGCCAAATACTGTTTTGAGCAATCCGGACAAGAAGTTTGACAGTATACTTAATTCAATACAAAATTAATAAAGGCAATTGAAAGCAAAAGCTTTTTCTTAAGGGGAGAGGGAAAGACAAGGAATCTATTCCACACAGTTTTTGTCTGTTTGTCTTTCCTGTTAAGGACTAAAACCCATTCATTTTTCTCTACATTTGGATCAATGGCTGCCTCCAGGAATTACCCTGTATCTGAGACACCAGCTTGTGAAATGAAAAACAGTCTTTGATAATGAGCCATTCATTGACTTTGGGTTATGTGAACACAACATTTACAAGTTTGTTTTCTTCCATTTACATTTAATAAAATATGGTTGATTGTCACTTCTTGCTTTAGCCAAGTGACACACAGTTTTTGTTTTCCAAAACCACTTCTGTTTCTTTATTCCACCATCCCCCATATTCCCCTCACTTGCTTATTTCTATTCTACAAGAAGAATGGCACTCAGGAGGGGAACAGTGACACCAAAACTCCAACATTGGGTGTTAAATTAGTTGATACAATTTTTATTTGACTGTTAAGACCAAGATTGCCATAGTATTTATGGAAGATAATGAAATATTTATTTGAAAAAGAACCTGTGATCTACATAAAAGATAATTAAAGCTATAAAGTCCAAAATTTTTCAGTTCTCCCTACCCTCCCCCCAACCCCCCCAAGGCTTTTTGTAGAATATAGAAGTTCTGAAAGACTGTAAAAATCTAAAATACAATATTAACCACAGAAACTTTTATACTTTAGCAAGAGATGTCAGCATTAGCGATTTTTTTCTTTCTTCCCAAAGGGCTGATTGCTAACACCGTACGCTACCGGTAGCTTCCGTTGAAGTAGGGAAAGAAGAAGCCATTCCAAGACCTAAAACTTACTTTTCCCCCTTCAGAGGCATGTTTGTATCCACAAGATAACCTTCTTCAGATTAAATGTTTTCTGATAACTTTTGCAATGTAATAATTATTCCAAAATACTATAATCAGAACAACAACAACACTTGAAAGGAAAACAAACATAATCATACCACTTTAATAACCACACACAAAACCTCAGCCATTGAAGAGGTAAAGAAAAATGCAAAGTCAAAGCAGTAAGAGTTGTAAGGACGTGAACAAAGTGTCTCACATCAAAGGTATATTTGTGTAGTGTTGTGCCACTCCACTCAGGTACCTGAACTAAGAAAGATTGAGACCTCTGGAACAGAGATGTAGCTGAATCAGTACAGAAAGAGTCAGAGGGCTGGAGCACCTCTCCTGTGAGGACAGGCTGAGAGAGTTGGAATTGTTCAGCCTGAAGAAGAGAAGGCTCCAGGGAGACCTCATTGCGGCCTTCCAGTACCTAAAGGGACCTACAGGAAAGCTGGAGAGGGGTTGTTTACAAGGGCAGGGAGTGATAGGATGAGGGATGATGGGCTTAAACTAAAAGAGGGGAGATTTATATTAGATGTTAGGAAGAAATTCTTTCCTGTGAGGGTGGTGAGGCACAGGAACAGGTTGCCCAGAGAGGTTGTGGAGGCCTCATCCCTGGCAGTGTTCAAGGCCAGGTTGGATGGGGCTTTGGGCAATTTGGTCTAGTGGATGGTGTCCCTGCCTATGCCCTACATAGAATCATTCTATGATTCTGTGAAAGATGCTGAGGGCAGCTGGCCCTACTTCTCCCTGTGCCACTCAAGTGTAGAAGTACCACCCCTGGGATACAACCCTTCAGATACCTATAAAGACATCTCAGCTCACCCGGGGTCGATGCATCTCAGTAGCTTTTGCTGAAAAGGCAATTCAGTCTACACTTTCACATGAGGCATTTCCTTTCCATTTGTGTCCATCAAGAAAATTTCATCCAAATCTGCTGGTGGTTAAGCCTGTGCTATCTGGATGACAAACAGGACTGCCTAAAATCCAGAGAGATTCATTTGGACCAGCACCTTCACCTTTTGCCGTGAGGACGCATGTTAAACCACTGATAACACCTTTTGAAATGCCAGTTTTCCCCAACTTCATTCTAGGAGGCTGGAAGAGGGAAGTGCTATCACCCATCTAGTTGACCAAGGGAAGCCAGTTGATGTTATTTTTTTGTATTTCAGTAAAGCATTTGATACTGTCTCTTGCTGTATCCTTTTGGACAAAATGTCCAGCACACAGTAGACAAAACCATAATGTAAAGGGTGAAAAATTGGCTGACAAGTTGGGCCCAAAGAGTTATGGTAAACAGAGTTACATCAGGCTGGTGGCCAGTCATTAGTGGGGTTCCCCAGTGCTCCATTTTAGGGTCATTTTTTTTTAATGTTTTCATGAACAACTTGGATATGGGACTAGAAGGTGTCGTGAGCAAGTTTGCAAATGATACTAAATTGGGAGGAGCTGTTGATTCCACTGAGGGTGGAGAGGCCTTGCAGAGAGATCTGGACAGATTAGAGAACTGGGCAACCACCAACATCATGAAATTTAACAAGAGCAAGTGCTGGATTCTGCACCTGGGAAGGAGCAACCCTGGCTATACATACAAACTGGGTGATGAGATGCTGGAGACCAGTCATGCTGAAAGGGATTTGGTGATCCTGGTCAACAGCAAGTTGAACATGAGTTCACAGTGTGCCCAGGCTGACAGAAAGGCCAACCAAGTCCTGGGGTGCATCAAGCACGGCATTGCCAGCAGGTCTAGGGAAGTGATTGTCCCACTCTACACTGCACTGGTGCAGCCTCTCCTCGAGTACTGTGGGCAGTTTTGGGCACCACAGTACAAAAAGGACATAAAACTATTGGAGAGCATCCAAAGGAGGGCAACAAAGATGGTGAAGGGTCTAGAGGGGACGACGCATGAGGAGAGGCTGAAGTCCCTTGGCTTGTTCAGCCTGGAGGAGACTGAGAGGAGACCTCATCATGACCTACAGCTTCCTCACGAGGGGGAGTGAAGGGGCCAGAGCTGATCTCCTCCCTCTGGTGACCAGTGATAGAACCAGAGGGAATGGCGACAGGGTTGGAGATCAGGAAAAGGTTCTTCACCCAGAGAGTGGTGGGGAACAGGAACAGGTTCCCCAGGGAAGTAGTCATTGCACGGAGCTTGGCTGAGTTCAAGAAGCATCTGGATGACGCTCTCAGTCGTCTGCTCTGATTGGGCTGGTCCTGTGTGCAGCCAGAAGTTGGACTCAATGATCCTTATGGTTCCCTTCCAACTCGGGAGATTCTATGATTTTATGAAATCACCACAGCACCTCATATTTACCACATCACAAGAAGCCATAAAAATATTCTTCCAGAAAATGTACAAGTGCATGCAGAGAGCTGCCAACATTGCTTATTCCTGCTCAGCAAAGTGGCCTCTATTACCCCAAAGAGGGTAGCCTGAAATTGCAACAAAGTTGGCAGATGTTCTTAAGAGAGGTTGTATAGTCAGGTCTCCAAACTACCTGAGTCTTGTCCCAGGGTCAATTAATAAACACAGTTAATGTGGGCAAACAGGGAACAACAAAGGGCTATTAAAATCACCTGCCTCAGAGAAAGACAGAATTTTTAGGTAACGTGCTCTAATAGGGTCTGGTTGACATGCATCTCTTCAGTTATATAATGACAGCCTTTAGTTATCTGACTCACATCCTACCTCTCAGTGTTAGGTATGAATCAAAGCCACCTCTGGTCAGAACGCATTATCCTTTGCCAATGAAACACGATCTGATGAAACAAGAATTATATAAACTCTCAGAGCTTACGTTCTAGGCAGAAACACTTTTTCCCTCAGTGGTAAAAAAAAATAGTCTTGAAAAGTTGAAAATAGAATTAATTATGAATTTACTTGTTCATGTAGAATAATCTGTCTTTAAAATAGCTCGGCACTGAAATTGCCTCTAAGGCAGAAACATCTGCTGTAGAGTGCAAGCACATACACCCTGGCTAAAAACAGAAACCTGAGATTTTACTGTTGATCAGCTCTGACTTTGCTTGTGCTGAAAATTGCAGCCCAGTTGCAATACAAACACCACAGAAGTTTAGTGATTACTCTGAGTGGCACCTAAAACACGATAGGCAGGTAGGACAAGTATGTGGATGCAGAAAACTAATGTCAAAAAGCATTCACATGAAACGACACTGTCCTAAGAAACCTGCCTCTTCAGCACAAAAAGCTCATACATACGTAGATCTCAGAAGGACTGTATTCAAGAAACAGATGGAAGTTTGCATATTTTTCGAAATGAAAAGTGAAGCAATAGGAAATAGCCTGCAGAGAGCCAGAAAATCCAGACGGTTCACCAGTAGTTTACCACTCAGGGAGAAGGGCAGGGTGGTGATAGGGGGAACACCAGTGTGCAAAATCTGAAGTCACCACAATATATTTTAGTATTTGACATTGAGATTGCTTATTTTTCTTTACAAGAAGGAAGGAACGTTCATTGCGATAGGGCGAGGGATACTAGCGGTGCAACTGAATACTGCTTGCAGTAATGACTAATCAGTTAAAAGGAGCGTGCAGCAGGGAGTGAGTTTGTTATGCAGCGTCTTGCCTTGAAACAGCAGCTGGGCTTATTTTGGGGCTGGAGAACTTCAGCAGAGTCTTTCATAACAATGTGAAAATGCATAGGAACAGGTAAATATACAAATATTCCATATATGGCCGTTCCTTGCTTCTTGGGGTCAGTTGGTGACTGTGGGTCCCCAAGAAGCTTTGCAGCTTTGCCTACATACCGCTCTAAGCTAGTATCTCCCGGCTTTGCTTTCATCATGAACGGAGCAATGGGAACACGTTCTCACAGAGGCCTTTGCTCTTCATGGTTTCTAACCCTCACAGTAACACAGGGTGAAGGCATTTTCACTAGGCAAACGTTTGTGTGTCGGACCGACTCACTGGAAATTCATTGTTTGCTGTTCTAACCTTCCGCAAGAACAAACCCATTAGAGGCCTCACACTGCTTCAGAACAGCCTTGTTACAGTCGGCTCCTGATCTTCTCGGATAATGGAGGGCCACAGACAGTGCCAAAACATGGATAACACAGAGCATACGTAATTGTAAGGATATATAATTAAAAAGTAAGTGAGAAAAGAAAGCAACACAGTACGGACTGCAGACCACAGAGATCCTAAGTGATGTGGAAGTGGCAACTCGCTTTGGAAGCATTGCAATGCAGAGCGTCACCGCGCCCATGGTGCTGTAAACTTGCAAGCCAGATAACTTCCCTATTCAAAAGCAAATTTATTGAGTTTAAATTATTGACGTACAATCAGGGTAACATAACATGTCTTTCCTGATAGCTGTAAAGAATTACAGCTATCCTTCTCTCTCACTGAACATAATGCAAGAAAGAAAAGAAGAGAAAAAGCACTTTTATGTACCTGAATATCAGAGTCCCATTTTGCCTCTGATAACAAACAGGAAAATCCATACAAGAATAGCCTTTTTGTGATGTGCACCTGAGAAGCAGACAGCAGAATTTTTTAGCATAATGACTCACTGTTAGATTACCACTTCCCATGCACCCGTGACAGGGACGCGGAGAAACAACATCTGTGCTTTCTAAATAGCTGCAAATGTAGAAAAAAACTCCTAGAAATGTGGAAAGCCAAGGTCCCAGAAGGGCATAGTGCAACAGAGCCTGTGTGACCATTCGACCAATGGTTTAGGTCTGCTGCATTAACAACTTTCTCTATTAAATCATACCAAAAGACCACCAGTATAATCCTACTCCATCACCAGTTAAGGTACTTTAAAGAGACCTGGATGTCCCTAGCTCTTCAGCCTGCACTAGAGCTCCACTACATTTAAAAGGGAATCAGTGTCTATATGTGAGCGAAATGGAGTAGGGAAAGGTCATATTTAGCAGTGGATTTACACAATCCACTGCCTGATGAATTGAAAATCAAGTGCAATTCAAGTGCAACCATTTTGGAATTCAGAAAACTAAGTCCTGAGAAAAATCACACATAAAGGATTTAAGTAGCAATCAAATCACAGGCATGTACTGAGACCATACTGAAGTCTTATTTATTGGCAAAACAAATAATATAGAGAAAACATACTGAAAAGCTACATTAATTGATAAAATGCTAAGAAAAATACTGTCAGAATAAGAACAAAGGAAATCTTCTTTGCAGCTTTGCAGTACTATTTGCAACACTATTGCACCATAGTTCTGATGATGATAACTTGAATAAGGTCAGGAAGATGCAGAGGTATAGTCACTGGCTTTTTTATTTTATTTTATTTTTCCTTTCTTCTTTTTTTTGCCATTACATCTTCTGGACAAAGGAAGAGGAAAGCCCCAGCCGAGGAGTTCCCCTGTGACATAGTTAGCTCAAGTGCTTTCCCCAAGTCCCACTGGTGTAAAGGAACATATTGGCAGGGAAGGGACATGGTTATACTGTTCTGGCAACCTCCATCTGGCGTATTTGTCCCAGGGGTGCTGCAGACAGCTGGCATTAGTTTCAATAGGCAGATTCAAACCTTTCTCTGGATCGATGTGTACAAATCAGATCTGTAACTCTGTTGGTTGCTGTGCTTCTGCACCAGGAGGACTTTGCCACAATTGGAAAATACTGGGGTTTGTCTTATTTGTTCACTTTTAAACCTAAAATGTCCATTGTAACACCAGTTACTCAGCTTCTCATCTTTGTCCTTCTAGCAGAGAAAACTGAGTTTAAAGTCCTTCAAAGGGAATCTGTCTTAATCTGTCCTAACCTACTGAAAAACTAAACCATTAAAAATATAGTTCAAACTTTAGAAACTCAGGATATCTGAACTCTCCTGGCAAAAAGACTGAGTCAGTTAAGCTGAATCTTTTCTTTCACTGGCAGTACTGAATGCTGGCAACAGATTGGATCAATATCCCTACAATTATCCCTACTCTCCATGAACAAAATCTAGCTGAAATCTATGATTCTATGAAATCATACCTGAAGAATTGCTGTGCTACCTTAAAAGTTTTAATGAAGTAAAATTTTTCTTTTTAAAGCAAGAATTGTTAATTCCTTCTTTGTCCCAGGTATCCTGAATTCATAATGTTTAAAATTAATTTAATTAATTTGATAATTTAAATATATATCAATATTACATCAAGGAGTTAAATAACATAAATGAAAAGAGTATTACATCTCTTGTATAACCTGTTCATTACAAACTGTATCATTATTCAAGACTGTAATGCAATACTACAGAAACATGGAGAACACAAATGGGCAAAAATAATAATAATAGAAAAAACATCTATTATCTACTGCAACAAAATTTTAGTGGCAGGAAGAAGTCTAGCAGCCAAGAAACTTCTTTCACAGTCCTACATCAGGGGCTAATTAATTGTCAACCAAATGCTGCAGACATTAGTCCTTGAGTATAGTCCCACTGAAATTAAAAAGCTTCAAATGTTCTTTTTTCATTGTGCTTAAAGAGGTCTTTTTTTAGAAAAAATAAACTTTGAAATAATTCCAATATCTAAAGCCATTGTAGAGGACACAATTGCTGCTTCCATGTGAGATTTGTTCTAACAGACAAAGGAATTCAAAAGCTCTGTTTTGAAGTTTAAAAAATTGCCTTCATTTATGTAAAATTTGCTAATAGATACAGAACCAGATAGAAAAAATATTTTTTAAAAATGTCAAGTTTCTCTCCATGCTGTTTTACATGTCATTCTCTTAATAGTTACACATCAGCAGAGCACCAACTGAGCGCAAATTCCAATTCTTTCATGACTCAGCAACTAAATGTGAATTTAGTGGCAAATGTTTGTGTTATAGTGAAATATATGAATTTTCTTGAGAAGTTTCTATGTGGCATCATATCCAAATTTCATGTGGCAGTTTTATGAGTCAAGATTTTAAAGTAATATCATCAAAAGGGTAACTGGTCTTGAAAAAACCCCAAAATCCAAACCCCAAAACCTCCAAAATTATACTCCCTCTTCTCCAATCCCATCCTTCCTTCCCTTATGACTACCTGGGAAGCTGTTCAAGTTTGATAGAAAAAAGAAAGGAACGAGATAGGATTTTAGGTCTGTTCACTGTAGCAGGACAAGGGACATACAGATTTTTAATGGTGTGTTTCTTCCGTTATCCATATCCTAAACATGACAGCTTCTCTAACAGAACTTTATTTTCTTCCTCTGAGAGATTGTTTGCAGTGATGCTTGGACTGCCTCTCAGCTATCAATGCCACTTTTCTGATAACGCTGCAGTCAAAAGATATGTCCATTAGAACTTGATTGAAGAAATTGGACTTTAAGGGGGTATGTGTGTGTGGGCTTGTGTCTGTAAACCTTAAAGGGGGAGGGGAGGAAGAGCGACATACTGGCATAATCTGACCAAAAGAGGAAAAAGAGGTATCTTCCATAAAAATGATTTCCAGAAAGCGTCAAAGTTTGACTAATGATCTCATTCTTTAGGATGCAAAGGCTTTGAATCAATTTTAACATTAGTTTCTTTCATTAATATCTATTAAAATAATTCCCCTTCATATCCCAGAGCTCCTGATTTTTTTTTTCCCCAGATAAAGTCATTTTGACAGAACTGAGTTAACAATTGCAATGGAAGTAACTTAAATGTAACAGTTCTGATCAAAAGACACTTGCCTTTGCTGGAAACATTTTCACTGACCTCCTTGAGCTTTGGCTGAGCTCCAAAGAAGATAATTAAAGAGTTTTGATTCAAGATCTAACTAAAATGCAGAAAATTAAGACTTGGAAGGGTCAGGTTTGTAGCTGCTATAAATTTTCATATCTCTATTGACTCTGAGAATGTTTAAATAATCTATACTAGCAGATGATTTGCTTTAAAAATTCACAAACAACTTTCAGTCCTGGTTTAATACTCTTCCACACTCCACAGACCACACTTTGGACAGTAAATATGAATGTACGGTCAGTACTTCGACTTTTCATTTTTTTTCTTATCAGTTATTAGAAGAGGAATAAGTTGTGTGCACATTGATTTCCTGCTGTTCTGTATGTGGAGCGGATAATAAATCCATATCACATCAAGAGTGCTTTAGAAAAAGATGCACTCTGGATTTTAGAGTATATAATTAGGTCAAAAAGGCAGCCTGGATAGCTGACTTGTCTGGAATCAAAGAGTTGATCTGGAAACAAATTGAATATAGCTTGCAGACATTTTCATTGACAAGAGAAGGTGACCGAGAATTTAAATTTTGCTTATATTTTAATAAATCAGTAGGTAGTAAAGAAAGTAATTTGGGGATTTGAGAGAGGTAAGATGCAAAACTTTTGATTGCTGTGAGTTATTGTGGTAGGTCTTTCATAAATCTACAGAGAAGAAAGATTTGAGGGTGCTGGTAGATTATAAAGCTGGAAGCATGCAGTTATATATCAGAACCACAGAATAGCTTAGATTTGAAGGTACCAGTAGAGGTTGTCAGGTTCAACTCTATGGTCAAAGTAGGGCCACCTTTACAGTTAGATCTTTGAATTTAGATCAGGTAATATGTAGCCAAGTTTTGAATATCTCCAAAGGATCATTCCCCAGAGTCCCTGGGCAATTTGTACAGTGTTTGACCACCCTTACTTTGAAAGGATTAAAAAAAATCTTTTCACCAATATTTACCTGGAATATCAATCATTATAACTCACGTCCTTTTGTTTTGCACCTTTCAGAGGAGACTGGCTGCACCTTTCCTTCTATCAGCCTTTCCATACACCTCATGTGCTCCATCCCCTTTATCATTTTGGTGGCCACCCTCTGGATTTGCTCTACTATGTCAACACCCTTCATGTACTGCGGTCCCCGTATTGGACACATTTCCCCAGGTGAAGTCTAACAAGTGCCAGCGGTGGGGAAATGGTCACTTCACCTGAATGGCTGCAAATAATTTGGCAATGAAATTGGGGCTGCAGTTAGCCTTCACCGCTGCAAGAGTACACAGCTGACTCAGGCAGCACATTACTGACCATGCTCAGATATAACCCAGGTCCAATCTTATAAGTGCCAGGGACTAAAGTTTAGGCTCTGTACATGTGGCTGAGAAAATGCCTGACTTACAGATTCCAGCTCACCCTCTAGCCAGCCTTTCCACTTGTGAGGGGGCTGTTGCTTCAAGGAAAAGGTGGAAAGGTGTCTAGTACTGGGTTTGCTTAGCTGAGTTTTTAGCTTTTCTTGTGAACGCAGAAGAAAAAGGTGGGTATTCAAATGCTTTGAGATACAATTATGTTTTAATGGATGTGGAAGGTTAAACCTTAAGATAACCACAGATTATTAATTCTGCAATAAAATGCTTTCCTATCCATTGTATGGGGCATGAGGTTTCTCAAAAGGGTAGGAAAAAGGGAATGTGTTGTCGGACACCGGAACTTGGATGAGCACTGGTATTAACAAAGTGAAAGAAATATGTTGGAAATGCAGATTACACCACATCTGTATATGCCACATAAGGTTATGTGGATTCAAAATTTATGCAGCTTTTCAATTTTTTTTTTATTACTCTTAAGTGTTCACATAGCAGCTAAGTAACAGTGAGTTCTTTCACCTTTGTATGGTGAGAAAAAACACATTTCTTTCAGATGGGAGTGCTGCTTCTGTTATCTGTGCCTCCGTCACCTTGAGAAAAGGCTGCCAAAATACAGCCTGTGTGAAATCACATATTTGTGAGATCATTTCAAAGCTAAAGCAAGTTATGAATGCTGTTTACTGAACATTATGGGGTAAAACCTATTGTGAACACACAGGTACAACAGTTTAGAAACTATGCTGGCTGTTAACTTAGAAGATGTATTTGAACTTCTAATGCGCTAATTATTTAGATACAGACAATCCTCCTTTTTCTCTGTAAACCATGAGCAGATCTAGGGATTGAGTCAGTTTAAACTGAGTTATATCTTAGCAGGCTTTGTATTTAGGGCTTCTCAGGTCTCGGACTCACTATTCAGGTTTGCGTTATTAGCTTTTTTTCACCCATAAAATTATGTAGGTTTTTTAGACAACATAAATATGATCAAAGGCATAATTTTTGGCAGACCTAGGAAGTTTTTTAGCAAGCCAATGTGTACGACATTGAGATGACCTATCCACTTGCCTTCTAATTTTTTTCAAAGACTTAATTACTTTAAAAAACAATAAAGGTAATTCTTTGTAAAGCTATATACGTTATTAGATTCTAAATGACATTGAGAGTGATCTAGTCATGTCAGAAACACCTCTGGTGGTATCACAAATGTTTACAAAAGGCTGGCGGGTGGATCTGGCAAGATAGACCAAATGTTAGTTGGTATAGTGGAAAGCAGGGTGAAATTCAGAACCTGGTCTGAAACTCATTGAACTTTTTGTTTTGAATCCTTGAAGACACCTAGTTCAAGAGGCTGTAGAATTGCCTTATAAAAGATGTTGTTTAAAAAAAAAAGTAATATGAAATAGCATTTTTAAAAGACGCATCATCTTTTTAATGTGTCCCAGTCACTTGAGTTATGATAAATACCAGTAGAAAGTTGCTTATAATATTATTTGCTTGGTTGAAGTATTTTAGTGTTAGTAGATTCACTTTGGGCTCTCTATGCAGTAAGGTCACTGTTACAGGAGAGTGGCACCCCTTCTGACAGCTCCCAGCAGGCAGCTGTTCAAAGGACAGGGAAAAGCATGGAAAGCAAAGCACTTTGACTCCAACAGGCTACTCTTTACATTGTTATAAATTATTAAAACTGGAGGTGGCCCTTGAGAATCGGAGGACTATAACTGGGTTTCTGAAAGCTCACACTCTTTCACTCCCCAAAGAAGAAACAGGAGATATCAATGAATCTCATTATCATCACCAGTGGAAATTTTTATTGCATTAGTCTTTACCTGGAGTGGTGACTTGATCCCTTCTAGAAATACAACCACATTGCAGAAAATTGTATAAAAATCAGGTGCTGCAGTAGCTAAAAGACAGATTTCATAAGGAAGCACAAATGGAGTCTATTTTAAAAAACTTTCTTTTCTCAAGGCAACGCTGTAATATTATGCAGATCATCCTAAACAGAGTGACTTACCTTGTAAATCTGTCTTCCACTTTTTACTGTGTGATCTGTAAGTCCACAGTAATTAAGCATCAGCACTATCCATTCTGCTTAGCTGACAACAATGCACCTGGTCTAAAGTCTGTAAACCCGCTCACCCACTGTCTCACCTGAGCTGAATCACAAGAATTCAAAATTGTCTTTTTTTTTTCTTCTTTTTTTTTCCCCAGCAGCAGACAGACTATTATTGAAAGAAACAAGCAGTTGTTGATTTGTCACTGACCCCAGGGAGAGTACACAGAAATTTGATTCAGTCCCTGTAGTCTCTTGACTCTGAAACCTTGTTAAAGGTTTGCACAGATGTATAATGTTCCATAATGTCTAGGGTAGGACATGGGTTTGTAAGATCATTTTTGAGATGTTCCAAGCTTTGGCCAAAGATTAAATATACTGGGGAGGTCTGTTCTTTAACTTCGAGTTAGCAATTAGTGGTGTTGTTTATAAACAGGACATGCATGGTGTTCTCTAAAACAGCAGAAGGGAAAGTGATGAAAACAGGAGCTGACAAGAAGGATACTAGACTGAATACACTATCTATCGTATTCCTGACTTTATAATGCTGGGGATTTTTGAGTCCTCAGTAAAATGTGTGGATATCTAGATTCTCTAGTGCAGGGTGCCAGGTTTTGTTGGTGGCTTGTTTTTTTTTGTTTTTGTTTTTTTTTAAGTCTATTTTACAGTTTTGAAATTTTTTAGTAGTAAGCAGATATTCTAATATTAGGCTATCACCAATAACATCTAAAAATTCAAACCTGCTCCTTTTAGTCTTTTCCAAGCTGTGATATTAAATGAAATAAGGAACTACTTTCTCCTCTTAGAGGCTGACACATAGGCCAATGCCAGTATTGTTTGACCCCCTAATTTATGGTTTCTGCCTTAGTCAGTGTTCTCATGTTTGATGCCATTCTAAGTTGTGAAATTTTCGCACATCCAATACATCTCACAACACCTAAAATTCAATGTATCCAGAAAATAAACATACTAGAAAATAAAGCCCTTAGAGTGTAGAATTTTACAGAATTTGTTTCAAGCATCACATTCAGGTACAGTTGGAAACTGCTAGTTATTTAGTGTGGGGAACTTTGAACATTGCTTTTCCTCCTAAATGTAGGTGGATAATCTGTCTGTGTTTTGTTTAAAGACCAACAGGGCAAAAGTTTGCCTATGGTTTGGGGAGGCCAGGTGGCTAGTTTTCAAAACATATTATAATAACAACTACACAACTGTACCAAAAACAGAAGACTGAAAAAGAATGTGAATTTCCATTTCTTCAATGATAAGGAAAAAAATATTGATTAAAGTAATATCAGGTATCTTTGGCATAATGCCAATATTTTCAAGGAAGAAAAATTCATTTGAATATTTGTCTAGTAGTGATGACATTGCTAAGAAGATAAGTCTTTCCTTTCTCATACTGCTGTAGGATAAGGGAAGTTCTGTAACAGTAGGAATATTGATGGTTTTAGAATGGAAGGAGTAGGACAATTGGAGACAGCTGGGTTATACAAGCAGCATAGTGGCTGGTGGAATTTCACAAACCATTCAATTGTTTCTACAAGTTTATCCATGTGCTGGAAGTTGCAAGTATTCCTCTACGCTTCTGTTGGATGAAGGTTTACTTCTAGCCATTTGCAAAATTCATAGCAACACTTTCACTCAAATTTGGAGTGCCTGAATATTTTACAGAATTATACGAATTACTAAATTGTTTTAGAATATGAGGCTTCTGCTCTTTTCTTGTCTCTCTTAGACTGCTTTTTAAGTTTCTCTCATAATTTCTATGCTCTATTTCCCTTCTGGATGATTCAAGGGTATTATAACTTTATGGTGCCTGGTGTGTTGGAGTGATGCTGAACTTGTCAATAGTTTTCTTATTACAAAAGTATAGTTTAAATATTATAACAACAATCATGTCCTTGTTCTGAATAGAGAGCGTTAATCACAGAGGCCACCAACTACTGTTCATGGTCTTAGTAAAAAACAAGATCCGACAATAATCTCCGCAATGCCGCATTTGCTCTACTCTCTTTCACTGCAAGAAAAATACAATTTGCTTCAGAATTAGTGACTCCTTGATCATAACTATTTTATTGCTCTCCCCACCCCCACAGAAAGGAGTAAAATATGCCCAAATAATTTTTCTGAATATAATATAAATCCATAATACCAACAGTTGCAAAAGAGACTTCCTTTCTGTAATTATATCTATCTTGTAGAAACTAAATTGCCAGAAAAAAACAATGGGTAAATTTTCAGATACAGATAGGAAACTGAAATACATACTCTGAGCCCTAGACTAGATTTTGACTGTACACTGGATTTTGCAGAAAAGATTAAAATATGAATATTCTTTTATCTGTATTCCTGTCAGAAGAGAAGAATGTTGAAGAAGAATGGAAGTAGGCAGAATTTTTTTAGTCAATATTTGCCAAAAAATTAGATAACACAGAACTAAGCAGACAGTAAAATATGGTTTACCCTTTTACAAATTAAAATAAATCCTTATTGCTTTTGACTGTAGGTAATATAATTTAAATCTCATTTGGCTATACCAAATTAAATAAGTTGTAACAAGTGAACAGGGTGAACAGGAAAGTCAGATATTTTCTTATAGAATTTATCTTACTTTTCTGCCCATTTTTCCTGTTATTCCTTCTGATATAAGCACTACACAGAACATCCTGTCTTTCACATGTCATTGTGAATTTTAACATTTTCATTTAAAGTGATTCGTTTTAACATTTGCTACGCATTTGATGAGCAAATTGTGGCATAGTGAATACAGTGTGTTAATGAGTATCCAACTGCTAAATACATAAAAAAAGACTTTCCACGTTTGTTTACTTGTTTTTCCTCAGAACCATGATCCTAAAATTAAGGGAAAATTAAAAAATAAAAGAAAAGAAGAAGAGGGAGAGGAGGAGGGAGAGGGG
>VWZZ01001870.1:146864-157350 GCA_013399095.1 Psophia crepitans
AAGGAAAGGAATATTCTGCTGTGATCAATACTTTGGCTCAACATTATTCCGCTTTGTATTTTCTGTCATCAAAGATATCAAGATATTAGAGTAATGACTTTAGAGAGCAGATTGAAAAAAAAGGAGTTGTGGTAGTCTGTCAGATTTTGGCGTGGCTGAACTTTACTGCACCAACAACAAATCAATTATATTGTCGAAGGCAGACCTAAAGCCTGAAAAGCCTGGATTTCAATTATTTGCATCTCACCTCTGCAGAATGATATGTGAGTCTGATTGATTCACAAAAAAAGGAGGTTGAATAGTTTGTCTTTGAAAGATATTACAGGACACCTGAGTTTGTAGCTGTATTCTGTTAGGTGAGTCCCAAGTTGTAGCAGGTATCTCTGATACCAGACATGAGAAATAATGTTGCAGCTCTCACAAAGAAGAAAGATCTCAGTATTTAGGATTTCACTGTCCCATACAGTACTGCTCAGAAAGTACACACAAACACCAGAAAATTTCATTCCAATATATCCAATTCAAAATGTGTCTCACCTGATCGATGGGATCGTCTTGATTAAATAGAATAGAGGTTTCCAACAGTGATCAATTTCAAGTGTTTTGGAGGAATACAATCCACTTCAGCTACATAGACACATACATCCATACATGTGTGATAAAGCAAAAGAACATTGCTTCTATGTCCTCAATTTAAATTGGATAACCTCTAAAATTATGCAAATGATAAGTTAATTTTATCTAGCTATGTTGTTTTGTTTGAATCTCACTTATGACTTCAGAAAGAAGACTTCTTTTTAAAAAAAAATTACATTTGCCAAGTATTTACTTTGCATCTTCCAACCAAAGGCAAATAGAATTATCCAGATGTGCTCATATATTTCATGTACCTTTATTATGGCTTTATAGGAAAAAAATCTAATTTTTTAAAACTTAATATGGGATTATGTCATGAACTTTGCTAAGGTATTTCCCTCTTTCCATAGGGTCTGCCGTTCTGTAAGAATAAAATTAAATACAGTGTCTTCTTCAGAAATCTGTCCTGATTTCTGCTTATCTTTCTGTTATCAGGCTGGCATTGTATCAGTCAATATTTTTGTGACAATATCAAACTTTTTGGCTTTCCCAGAATCATCTGCTAGTAGTTTTCTCTCCTTTTTAATATCAACTATTGCTTGTTAATCTTACTACAAATGTACTTAATGGCTCTTTTTTTTTTTTTTCTGACAGCAAGAAACTTTGGTATCCCTCCTAACTGTATCTCTGTGTACTGTATCTCTGTGATCTTTACTTTGTTCCTACACTTTGTTCATGGTAATCCCACCTACTTTTCCCTTTCCTCATTTCTCTGGCTTGTTTGAAAGTCATTAAACAGATTCAACCATATTGATCCCTTTCTATATTTCCATAGGAATGCAACAATTTGAACCTCTGCTTTTAAAATTGCTTGTTAAAGGATCTGCCTGTTCTGCTGAACTCCTTCCCCCTTAAGCTTATTTCTCACATCTCAGTGTTTGCTGAATTTGTCTGCTTATTTTTGTTTTGCTATTCTGCTCCCTGAGTTCTCTTCTGAAAAGCTGTGAACTCTGTCAGTTCACTGTCATTCTCATCCAAGTTGTCTTCAGCCTTCATTGTATCTTTCTGTTGACTGGAATCTGTCCAAAAAAAGTCTCCTAAATCCTTTCTTGAAGTTTTGTACCCACATCTTCTCATTGCCACATTCTTCAAAACTGCTGGACATCATACCCCTGTGGTACTCTCTATCCACAGCCAAAATCCCCAGTTGCTGCTGGGTAATTCTGCCACATACTCATAAAAAATACACACAAAAAGTCTCATCTACCCAATCTGTACTGGGTCTCTTGCCTCCTAGTGATTCAAGTCAGAAGTCAAAAGGAAGCATTTGTGGTGTACCAGACGAAGAATATTTCCCTTATTCCACTGTCTGTCCTTGGACAAGCTGTAACCTTTTGTTATAGTATTTATGTCGTATAAATTAAGAGGGGTAATTGGTATGTCTATCTTATACCAATTAAACCATATTTTGATCTTGTAGTGAGGCTTCCAGCTTTTGTTCTTTATTCATGCAATTTCTACATTAGTATATTTTTATTTATTTTACGTATTCAGTACACTGATCTATTATCATCCTTCATGTTCCCCTTATGACCTTATTCTCATTGAATTTTTCTTTCCTACTTCTTATGGTTTTGTACAGATTTCTGCTGTTTATCATTACCTTTGGGTTTCTGTTCCTCAGGCCTGTCAGTCCTATACCTGTAAAACCCTTTCACAAGCTTTGTTTCTTCTTTTTCATCCCTGCCCCACTGTTCACGGAACTTCATCTCAGATAAGGCAAACTGAAGTTCTCGTAGTAGCATCCTCTGTGCAGCCACACACTAGTCTCCAGGACACATCCAGTCTGCAGGTGGCTACTTGGGTGTTGAACACCATCCACTACATATAGTTAAATTATATATCTTTCACATCTTTTCAACAGTTCTAGATTTGCATCTCCTTGTGTGGGGGCTCATTACTTTCCCTTACAGGTTGCTTCCATTAGCTAGCTTTTCTCAGAAAACATTTTAGTTTTCTGCCCTGCTGCAATATTTAATTTCTGAGATAAGATAATCAAAAAGCAATTACTTAGAGAAAAACACAATCTACAGCTTGATTTTAATATATTCCGTATTCAGAATGCTCTCATATTTTCACACACTAGACAAACGTTTCAGCCACTTCTACATCATCAGGCTTTTATGACCTTTAAATTTGATTACACTTGTATTTGTTTGACATTCTCACAGTCCTCTGAACTCTGAGATAATCACAGCAATATATTTTATCAGAAGATCCAAAGTCAACTGATCAGTCATCAGATCATCAATTAAAAATAATCAGTGTTACTAGGCTTAGTATTGATTATTTGAAATGCTAAAATATATGCACATTCCAAAATCAATAGATATAATATAGTCATTAACTACGCTGAGAATTCCCAGCAAAAGGTGTAAAGTTTTGGTGACTTTAATGTGATTTATCCATCCCCTAGGAAGATGGCAATAATAATTGTCACCTCAAAGATAGCATTGTTTGTAAGGCACAGATCAAATTCTAAAGTCTTAACTTGATTTTAAGGAGAAATACTGAGTTCAGAACCCAGTTCAACAGTAAATTTGTGATTTTATAAACTGTTTACCTGTGATATACTGTAAGCTTGCATGGCTTGTGATGCTGGCCTGTAAAACTTGCTCTGTCACCTTAAATTTTTAGGAGGAGAAGCTAGAATGGAGAAGTAAATGTCAAGATATTGTGTGAGTCTTTGGAGTAGGTATTACTAATTAGCAGAATACACTTTCTGCCTTCTACCTCTAAAAACTCTAAAGTTTCTTAATTCTCTAGATATCCCTGTATGTATTCTTACTTTCAGACTGCTGGGTTTGTTTTTTGTTTTTTTTTTTTTAAAATTAATCTATACTGGAATATATTTATAAAGACCAAGGACATCATGCAGTTTGAAAGAATAAATGAAATATGCATTTGATTCAAATAAAATTATCTGCCCTAAAAAATTATGATTTTCTCTCTAAGATAATCTCAAAAGTTTGCCTAGTAAAGAGAGTTTCTGACAAGTGACAGGGTACTTTCTGTCCAAAGTTTGTCCCCATCCTCCTCCTCGTAAAGAAAGCAGTAGCCTGCACTCTGCCTACCTGAACAACTATGTGCAGCGCAGTGATTGACACTAGCAAAAGACCACACCTCTGATTTAAATACAGAAGAAAAAGAGCGAGAACTACTTAAAGAGGGACCCTTAATCTCAGAAACGCCTTCTTCCCTCACCCAGCATAGCAGAGTCTTGTTGCAGATCTCATCAAGGTATAATAAAATTAACTCCTTTAGCAACTTGTCACTGTGCTACTCTGAATGCAAAGAGTACTAAGTTAAAATGGACTACAAACGAAATATACAGGTATTTTCTACAGCTTTCAATCCTTTTTGAATGTTCAAAATTTATCTACTCTGCTTTCATTATTGTTTTCTATTCTGAATGGATCTTGGCTTTCAGTTTAAAGTAGCACCGGACCCAGCACCGACCCCTGAGGGACTCCACCGGTCACAGGCCTCCAACTATATTCTGTCCCACTGACCACATCCCTCTGACTTCTACCTTCCAACCAGTGCACAATCCACCTCACTATCCGATTATCCAGACCACACTTCCTCCTCAGCTTGCCCACAAGGATGCCATGGGAGACGGTGTCAAATGCCTTGCTGAGGTCAAGATAGACCACACCCACTGCCCTTCCATCATCCATCCACCTGGTTACATCCTCATAAAAGGCTATCAGGTTGGTCAAGCATGACTTTCCCTTGGTAAAACCATGCTGACTGTTCCCAGTGACCTTCTTATCCTTGATGTGCCTGGTGACAGTGCCAAGGACAACTTGTTCCATCACCTTTCCTGGGATGGAGGTGAGGCTGACCAGTCTGTAGTTACCCGGGTCCTCCTTCTTGCCCTTTTTGTAGACTGGAGTGACATTTTGCTTCTTCCAGTCCTCAGGCACCTCTCCCATTGCCCATGTCTTGTCAAAGATGATGGAGAGTGGCCTGGCAATGACCTCCGCCAGCTCCCTCAGCACTCGTGGGTGCATCCCATCAGGCCCCATGGACTTGCGGATGTCCAGCTTCGCTAACTGCTCCTTAACCCAGTCCTCATCAACCCAGGGAAACTTGTCCTTTACCTCGACTTCCTCAGGGGCTTCAGGGGTCTGGGGCTCCTGGGGAGAGTCTGCAGCAGTGAAGACAGAGGCAAAGAATGCATTCAGTAGCTTCGCCTTCTCTGCATCCTCAGTCACCAGGGCACCTGCCCCATTCAGCAGCGGGCCTACATTACCTCTAGCGTTAGTTTTATCTGCAATGTAACTATAGAAGCCCTTGTTATCCTTGGCCTCCCTGGCAAGATTTAGTTCCAGGGAAGCCTTAGCTTTCCTAGTTGCCTCCCTACATTCTCTGGCAACAACCTTATATTGCTCCCAATATCTAAATCCTCTCCTGTAGTCAGCAATTGCTATTAAATTTTCAGATTCAATCTAGTTGACATTCAAAAAGCAAAAAAAAAAAGAAAGATGCATTAAACACTACATGAATCAGCTTTTAAAAGTGTTCACTGTACCAAAACCAGTAAGTGCTGTATATTGGGCTGAGGGCTTAAAATGACAAATACTTTGTTACTGTTCTTTTTGTAGGCTTGGCATAATTAGCAGTTGATTAGACTTAGAAGGGAGGATTCAAAGATTTCTTCCAGATGTAGTTTTGAAAACACCATTAAAGGAATAAAGTATAATTCTAAATGTACTCTGAAAACGACAGTTTTCACCTTGAACTTTGCATAAAGCTGGACCTGCATTAAGAAGAACCTAAGCAGATAAGACAGCAAAATAAAGAAAAAATGTTTTAAACAACACTTTATATACTAATACACAGTCAACTCTCAGAAAACCTGCTTGACTAAGAAAATACATCAGTTCAATATTTAAAGATGTTCATATTGTCATGTAATACGTATTTTACAGTATAACATGCTAGCTTTGAACCAATATACTAGTGTTCTTAGAATCATAGAATCACAGAATCACTAAGATTGGAAAGAACCTCTGAGATCATCAAGTCCAACCATCAACCTAACACCACCATGCCTACTAGACCATGTCCTGGAGTGCCACGTCTATGCCTTTTCTGAATGTCTCCAGGGATCGCGATTCAACCACCTCTCTGGGCAGACCATTCCAATGCCTCACTACTCTTTCAATGAAGAAGTTTTTCCTAATATCCAACCTAAACCTCCCCTGACGCAACTTGAGGCCATTCCGTCTTGTCCTGTCGCTTGTTACTTGGAAGAAGAGACTGATACCCACCTCCCTACAACCTCCTTTCAGGTAGCTGTAGAGAGTGATCAGGTCTCCCCTCAGTCTCCTCTCTCCAGGCTAAACAGCCCCAGTTCCCTCAGCTGCTCCTCATAAGATTTGTTTTCCAGTCCCTTCACCAGTTTTGTTGCCCTTCTCTGGACATGCTCCAGGGCCTCAATGTCCTTCTTGTAGTGAGAGGCCCAAAACTGGACACAGTACTCGAGGTGTGGCCTCACCAGAGCCAAGTACAGGGGGACAATCACTTCCCTACTCCTGCTGGCCACGCCATTCCTGATGCAGGCCAGGATGCCATTGGCTTTCTTGGCCACCTGGGCACACTGCTGGCTCATGTTGAGTCGGCTGTCAACCAGTACCCCCAGGTCCTTCTCTGCCAGGCAGCTCTCCAGCCACTCTGCCCCAAGCCTGTAGCACTTCCTGGGGCTGTTGCAACCAAAGTCACACAGGTTAAGTAGGAATCCATGTTTATTAGTAAGCAATCACAATGACTACCCTTTTCTTCTGGACTTTTTTCAACAGCCCTATAGCAGCAACTAGGAAGAAGGAATCCTTGTTGCTACTGTTTAACTGTGAAAGTAACTTTTCTTTTCAAATACACCATGAAAGATAGCTTGAAGAAGTGACAGTGATGTACACTTGTATTGAAGGACAAACCTTGAAAATTTATGGGTAGTTGTTATGAATAAAAACGTAAATTAAAGCATTTTTTTAGTAGGAATAATCTTCTATTGATTAATACTTTAGGGCACTTAAAAGAAATTATATAAATGGAACACTTCCTTGCTTTATGAGCAAGTTATTTTAATGGTAAAATTAAACCTTTGATTTTAGTCAGAACAATACGAGAATGGTAAGCAGAACTGGACTTCGATTCTGAGAGCTGTAGGCTAACAGGGGGATGCTAAATGAACATTTCTTCATTATAGAAACATTTTTTTCTTTCAGTATAATATCTACTAGAAATAATACTGTAAGAATGTAAGTCTGGATTTGAAACTGATTTCTTTTTCTTATTACACTATGCAACGTTGCCAGAGAAAAATACAATGTAAGTACAGATTTTTTTTTGTCAATTCAGCATAAAGGACAACAGTCTCAAGATTTCAACAAGCTAGACATTTTTTTTTAATCTCATTGTATGTATAATCAGTCTTAGAGAAGGCAGGAACTCTGTAGGATGAGCTAACCATAATACCAATCTAATTTCAGCAAAAAACTTCAAAAGAGAGAAATAGTAAATCAGTGACTATGGCTAGCTATTGGTTTCCGTATGTACAGTCCACTTTTCTCAAGGAAACCAAACGAGGACAAATGTGAACTATCAGCCATGTAAATAATGATCATAACCTTTAGCTGTTGAGATTACCAGCACCATGAAGCCAAATAATAAGAAAAAAGATAATTTCATTTATCATTCATTCAACATTATATCTGATATGAAGTTATATGTATCTTCTGGTATATACATTTGTTGTGTTTTGACTAAAATTAAGTCATCTAAACACCAGGACAAATATTAAGCTTTCAGATGTTTAGGAATACAGGAATTCAAACTTTAGATGAGAAGTGGAGAAAAGAAAATCAATGTTTACAAGAAAAAATGGAACTGAAGGGAAAGGAGGATTTCAGGTGCTGTTCTCTGCATTATTCCTATTTCTGGTGCTAGAAACTCTGTAAGAGTGCCAGCATCAGACCCCAGGTTTAATATGTTAAGGCCTCCTTACAGTAGGGTACTCTAATTACCCTCTGGGTGAGGCTTTCTTCTTGGTGCTTGTCCTTCCCCAATGACTTCTGTTGTTTCTCTCACAGATGAGTAAGTCTAGTAGAAGTGGGAGGCCACCTACCTACCCAGATCCTAAGTGGGTAGTCAAGACATGCTGACCCTTATCCCAGGGAGAGACTTGGGCTCAAACTCAACTCTCTGGCTGCCTTCAGGGAAAGAAACAAAACAGGTTTGGGCCAATATTGTGCTTCAGACGCTGCTGTGCCTGTCTTAATGTTTCCTCTTTTATTGGGTTGTGGGTTTTTTGTTTGTTTTTTTTTTTTACTTGTTTTCTAGTTAGTGCATTTCTGTTAGATTTAAGGAAAATTAAGTTCGTTCTATTGATTAAACTAATGACTCTCTAGTCCTTTTTGCAGTGTGAGTACTTATTAACTGTGCTGAGCTTACTTGAAGCCAATGGGTCTAGCCACAAAAGAGAATGAAGCGTGACTGAACTATACTGCAACCCCAGCAGTCATAGCTTCACAAGTCTTCAGATTTTTCTTGTGAAAGGTCCTATAGATAAGACAGCATCATTGGCACATGCTTTATTTTGTACAAGGAATGAATGACATCTTGCTGTTGCTTACGATATAAGGGAGTTCAAGACCCCTCTGATGGGACAGCTGCACGCAGTGACAGTGCAGCATCCCGTTCCTGCCCTGCTATGCCGCAGACTTACCTGCTGCTGCTCGTGTGACAGTTTGGTGAAGCAGTGCAGCTCATTAGTCCGGCAAAATGAGCAAGTGAATTTCTGTCAGGGTAGTGACAGAAATAAATAAGTCTCTGGTGAGGCTGGAGGTGCACCAGAGCTCATACAATGGAGGGAGCAAGAGAAGTGGAAAAGGAGGCAGGGAGTAGCTGAGAATGGGGCAAGAAAGAGGAACAGCAGAGCAGACAGATAGTTTGGGAACCACATATTTCACAATATCTATGTGGTTATATTGGTTCAGCTCCATCATTTTTCTGTCATCTTTCATCCGTCATATTACGACCTCCTGACTACTTTCAATTTCCAATTTAACTTCTGATCAGGAATCTGCTGGGAACAGAGAAACATACAAGGGGCTGATCTTGCAATGAGTGACCTGCAGGCTGTAGTTTAACATTACCCACACCATTTATAGTAGCCCAAACACTATTCACCTGTTCTACTTTTAACCACTCATTCTAGTATCTCCTTGGAGATTTGTCTCCTCTCAGTTATGCTGATACAGCTCTTCATACGGCTGTGCTCTAAACTGGACCTGCAATATGAGGTGCTAAAAAAAAAGGAAAAAAGAAAGTGGTCTTGCCTTTAAATAAAAACATGCCATTTCACCAGTTCGATTTATAGTCAGGGAAAAAAACCTGCTGAATTGGCATCAATAACCATCAGGGCTCAAAGGGAGGCAGGAATGCATGGCCACTCGTGGGGAAAGGGGGGCACATCCTACTCGTCATGTGCTCCTGACAGAATAGGAGCATGAACAAACTAGAGGCTTAGTTCAGGCATTAGTTTAAACTTGTGAACAGTGTAGACAGGCAGCAGATTAGACTGCTTAGGGAGGTTGTGAAGTCTTCTTTGCTGAAGGTTTCTAAGAATAGATTAGACATGAGCCTGTCAGGATGTGCATGGCTTATCTGAGCTTGGGAGTTGGGGTGCTATAACCTTCTTTTCTACCAGTTGACAGAGTGTTCTGAAATGTTACCAATATTTGGTTATTTCTATAATGCTAATACATTTTGAAAATAAAAATAAAAAAAAAGTTAATTTATGTAGCTTTGTCTGAAGTAGCAAAAATGTGCTTCAGTTGTGCACCATTTTATTGGCTTTGTATCCCCATGAAGATTTCTTTCAACAAAGGGATAAAAAAACCCCCAAACATACAGCAGTACCTACTTCATCTTACAGAAAAAAAAATAATCTAAGACATTTTGATATATCCACATTTATGTGTACTTGGCTTATGTCAACATCAGTAGTATTAAATTGTAGAAACTGATTGGAATTAAGCAGGTAATTTGGTGTACACTGTCAAAAAGTCAGCTTTACAGAGCTGACCACACTGCAGTTGCTAGATGAGATACTGGGTGCTCATTTCAGGCTGCTTGGAGGAAAATTTCAGACTCCAAGGGGAAAGACACAGTTCTTGAAAAATCAGGCTACTTTGGAGAGTCCCAGATATCCATACCTGAAATATTCAAAATAACTGCAATAGAGTAAGACAGTTAATCATTTCAAAGTTTCACCTAAAGAGGTTTTAGCTAATTTGGACACACACTCTGCACTTCACAACTCTCATATAGGAGTTTATGAAGCACAGAGGAGTGCCTTGTTTATGAAGCTTATCTTTTTCCAGTTTGATTGTTTCTCTAGAATCTAAATCTTTTCTTTTTTTTTTTTTTGTTTAAACAGGATTTATTTTACAAGTGAAACAGATCTGGCCACTTGAAACTCCTTTGAATTCTTAAGACAGTTTCAGGAGTACTAGATATTTCAGAGTCAGATATGAATAGAATAGAATAGAATAGAATAGAATAGAATAGAATAGAATAGAATAGAATAGAATAGAATAGAATAGAATCATTAAGGTTGGAAGTGACCTCAAGGATCATCTAGTCCAACCATCCCCCCACCACCTATTACCCACTAAACCACATCCCTAAGTACCACATCTAACCTTTCCTTAAACACCCTCAGGGATGGTGACTCCACCACCTCCCTGGGCAACCCGTTCCAATGCCCGACCACCCTTTCCGAGAAGAATTTTCTCCTCATCTCCAACCTGAACCTCCCCTGGCGCAACTTGCAGCCATT
>VWZZ01001870.1:161151-213043 GCA_013399095.1 Psophia crepitans
GGTTTAGTGGGTAAAAGGGGGGGGGGGCCGGTTGGACTGGATGATCCTTGAGGTCTCTTCCAACCTTAATGATTCTATTCTATTCTATTTTATTCTATTCTATTCTATTTCAGTGACAGGACAAATCACATGTCAGAATCTCAAAAGATCTCAGAAGAAATTGCTACTATGTCCTAATTAAATCTCTCTCCTCCACTGAAAAAAGCATATTTACAATATGCAGTGGTTCTCATGGACTCCATTATTAATCATCTTCACTTAACAATTAAGTATTTTCCAGAAGAAAGTTAAACCACCTAGCAACCTAAAGCTTAATTTTGATGTTGTGTTCGGATATGATAGCAGGAATGGGGATTTATTGTGTGCAATGGCCACCATGCAAAGTGATACCACCAAAATCTTAACTTGAAATTAAGTGTTTGACTATTACTGTAGAAGAACTACAGGAATCTTTGACTGGCTTGCATGAGAAATTAAGGAGGCACCAAGTCAGACTGATTTATTCATTTTATCTTCACTTGTCGCTTTTGAGGAGTTCATGTGAGACTCCCCTGCCAAGTATATATTGCATGACAGCAGTAACACTGCTCGTGTAATGACAGGTCTTCAGTATGGGAACAAACAAGCTAGACTTACTGAGGCTCAAAACATTCAATTCATCTACAAGTTAATTTCTGTCCTTCATACAGCTGAGAAGTAGTATCCATGAGGAAACACTGTCTTCTTTAGCCTCTTAACTATTTGATTTGTTACTTGTGCCTTCCTTGAATTCACTGAACAATGTGAACTTTACAGTAGAGTAGGGAGGTAGATTGAAAACTGCTTCGGAACCAATTTAATGTTGTGTAATTTATTCAAACATTTTGCAGCCCAAAATAGTTTAATCTCTCTATAAAGCAAAAAGGTTTCAGTCAAACATGCCACAAAAATGACTGTAATATGCATATAGGATTTATAAAATTATTATAAAATTCTAGTTATCTGATCCCTGATCTCTATGCAATATCTTCAGTTTTGCAATTCACAAAATGCTGTCCGTGTTATGAACAGGTTGCATTATTACTACATTTTCACACATTCGCTTCCAGTCACAACTGGGAGACGCTGGCTAAAAAGGACTCCGAAGACTCATCTTACAGACAGTCAGTATGTTCAGGTTTTTTTCCCAGATGAGGTAGTCTGCCAAAATTCTTTCTATTAGTGGCATCTTGGCTTTTTACAACACTAATATCACAGTGCCCCATAATTAAAGGGCATTTATGTCCCCACATTGCCATTACTATAAAATTGACTTGTATGGCCAAAAACATGTTGGGCATTTGGTTGAGCAAAAATAGCCGAAGGAAGCTGATGCCATTAAGCTCTCCAGACTGTTAAGAACATTCCTAAGAGATTAAGAGTTATGTTTTACCTTTAACTGTGCTCACATAAAGTATGCTGCAGTTTAATTCTAAGGAACTTGATTTAAAAATGACACAATTTAATTCTCACATAAGTTTTAAATAGCCTATATTTTCGCTCCTTGAACTGAGGAATTCTGGACAGAGTATGAGACTTCTGCATTGTTTTATGGAAAGTATGTCTAACTTACTTTACCATCACTGCTTCCTCATGTGTCATTGATTTCAGGCAATTTAATGCCAGAAAGAACATTTGATCATCGAGTCTGACCTCCTGAATATCACAGCTTATTGAATGTCATCCATTTGCTAGTTTAGGACCTAATACTTTCAGTGGACTGATTTTTTTTATTTTTTTTTTTATCTTCAGGTGATTAATCTGTCATGGGTAGGACAAGAAGCTAGGTTATCATAGATCTTCAAAATCCTTGGAATAACAGAGCTGAAAAAGTGTGGCATGCCCAGTTAATCGTACTACAGAACTCATACCGCATAGCACAGAGAAGTCTAATGATCTCCTGCTGACCTGTGGTGGGAAAACATTCCTTTTTGGTCTCGTGAACAGTGTAGGGATAGATATATGAACTAGGCTGACCATGGAACAGTATTCTTTATCTTGTTCCAAACTACTGGACAGTAACAGCTAGCTTGCTATTCCAGTTGTGACCTATCTCCAAAATCTCAAGAAGACATGAAAATCAACCCCAAATATATGTGTTTCAGCTTTTCACTAGGGAAAAGTTCCTTTTTATTCTCTGCAAGGTTAAAAACTTCCCTTATTTTTCCATAGATCTGTATACATTTGTTTCTCAAGTGAGTCTTTTAATCAGCTTGCAAAGCCTGTAATGACTTGCTTCAGTTACCAAGTATGAAACTATGAACACTGGCTAAGTACTTATGCTATTCATATTATTGCTAACTTTGGAATGATTCAACAAGTAGTATTTTCTGTTTGTTTTACCTTTTTCATTTTAACAATAGAGCCTTAAAGTCACTACCTAAAAGTAGACAGAATGGCCACAATTAAAGCTGTTGGTTTACACACTGGGACTCCCTAGCTGGGTTCCAAGCAACAAAAAATTGTTTCAGATTAGGATGGAAAATCCCACTGGGTGAGATTCTATAACATTTCTTTATTAAAAACCAAAATAACAACAACAACAAACCTCAAAAACCCACCAAAAAGCCAAACACCAAACGAACAAACAAAAAAACCCCTAAACCTCCCATGACAGTATTTTAATCACAAATGAAAACAGTACTGGCTAAATTTTGATGAATGGTATTCGTTGTTGCCAATGAACTCATTCTTCCACATTTTCCATGCTTCCATCCAGGAGAAAAGGTTACCCACTCAAAATAAAAGTCAAAGGAAGACTAGTTGTGTAAAGAATAGAAATAGAAATAGAAATAGAATCATTAAGGTTGGAAGTGACCTCAAGGATCATCTAGTCCAACCATCCCCCCACCACCTATTACCCACTAAACCACGTCCCTAAGTACCACATACTTACTATCTATAAATAATTCTTAAGAATATCACAGTACAAATAGTTCTTGTGTTTATAAAAAATATTAAATTTACCCTTGTTGTGATCCCATTAGCATCATGTGAATGGTACTAATCTGTATTACCAAATACCCAAGCAATGGTGGCTGGCAAGTACAGCATTTTCATGCATCTGAACTGAAGGGAGGAAAAGTAGATGACTAGTTCTGAATCCTCCCTCTTTCCAAAAAGTACCCCATCTACACTTCTAATTTTGTACAGGTTATTCAAAGGTAAGTATCACTTTAATTGTCTATGCTTTTGTTCGAGTGTAGGTTTTCTGAGATATGGGACGTACATGAAAATCTAGTAACTCTTCAATGTTATACACTCAATTATAAATACATCTCTGGTATGAATTAGAAATGTCAAGATCAGGGAATCATTGTATCAGGTGATTATTTTCAACAAGGTAGAATAGCTACAGAGTCCTGACTGACTGTTCCATTGTGAAGACAGAAGATGTCCCTCTTTTGAACTTGATAAATGTGAGAACTGAGATAAAGTATCTCATCTTCCAGAAAAGCTGTGTGAAGCTAACTTGGAGTAATAACACTGTTAGCCTCGTCTGGCACCCTTCAGCACAGGAAAAACAGTGAAGGGCAGGACTCCTGAGAAGATGTGCTGAGGGAAACAACAGCTGATAAATCTTGGATAGAAATGAGCAAGAAATACACAGAAGTGAAAGTGCTTGCTAAAATCCCAAATTAAACGTGTCTGAAGAGACAGATTTGCTTTGAGCATTTTCTTCAACCATTGCAATTAAATTAAGCCTGTAGGTTGTGCTCTTAAAAAAACCCCAATAAAACAAAACAAACAAAAAACCCAAAAAATAACCTCCACAAGCAAAAAAACACCCCAAAAAACCCAAACCAAAAAACCTCAAACAAAAACCTAACTAATTTTAGAGTGCCATACCTATATATATCAATATATCTATGTGAAACTTGTTTTGCAAAGAATTTGAATATAAATTTTGAATTCTCACGTGGGTATGACCTCAGGCAAAGGAGGATGCAGCAAGGGAGATCAGAAGCTCATGCATCATCAAAATAAGATCTTTACTTATTTTATTTATTCCAGTAAAAATCAAGTTACAAGTAGCCTATATGGTATGGGAAGTTAACTGTGAGGACCAGAGCAGAACACTTAAATGCTAATCTACAAAAAAATTCAGCCACAACTTCTAAAGCAAAATATTTGGAGTTTAAATATTAGTCTATGCAGAGATTTTTTTTTTAATAGAATTTTATGTAGCCACTGCAGTAATTACTTTAACTTTTTTAGTGACAACAATATATTAGTATAAGCTCTGATAAGACCACTTACACAGTAAAAAGTTTTCTGAAGTCAGAGCTGCTATAAGAGTACTTTGTGCTGGAATATGACAAGCAAAATGCTTCTCTTGAGAAGGTAACTTAAATCAGCAAAACTGTACTTCAGTCGGTATACTTTACTCCAGCACACCTTTCCTCTTCCTATGATAAATAAGTTATCTTGAGAGCCTGGCTGCACTTAGCAGGTTTGGTGATAAGAGCTACACTGACAGAATTACACCAGCCACTCCTTTGTAGTACAGAAATAGATCACTCTGATAAAATAGCCTTCTTTGCAGGTACAGCTCAAGCCAGCTACTTGAACAGAATAGCATATACTATCAAAATAATTTTTTTTCTGTCTTTTGAACTAGCACTTCTGCCTTCATTACAGTTTTGCTTAGAAGTGTTATATCTAGAGTGACCAGAAACATAGCATCTTTGAATGTAGACTACTGCTGGCAAAAGCGTAATATTCTTGGATTAACTGCTTCTTTACATGCTTTTAGGTGCCTTTACTCCTATAGCTGCATCAAACAGAGTATGCACTGTCAGGCTTTTGGCTAATATAGCTATGCCAGTAAAATCTGTAATGCAAATTTGGCCTTAGACCGGTGTGACTTATTCCTTTTCCATATGGGATTGAACTAATATATGCCCACTTACACTGGGTGACTGTTTAAATCATAGATTGTACCAATATAGCTTATAGTGTGTACTAATGCACTAATCTTAATGTCCCGCCTGCAGGGCAGAATTGCTCTGATTTAACTTAAATTGGATTTCAATCTGGCATAAAGCTTTAACACACAAATATAGTCCTGGGAATCAGTTGCTCTGATGTTCTTAGGCATTATCTTGCTCTGCAGCATATTCTGTACGTGTCAAGAAGCTTACCCTCTTTACGAAGGGTAACCCGTATCAAATACCTCACATTTATCATGAGGAAATGGAGCATGTACAATGCATAGTTATCATGAAGCCGCTGATGCCTGGTAACATATTGTCACCCGGTCACTTGCTAATATGTCAAAGCTGATGGTTACACTGTGATAGACACCTACATGGACATTAAAAAAGGGTATGTCTAAATACTTCACATAAGTAGAGTAAATTACTCTACCCCCAGTTTTATGTTGCCACTAGCAATGCAATTTAGTAGTAGTCTACACAGTTTAATCCTAGATCTGTGTCTTCATGTTACACTGAAATTGCCTCTATAGCTCGTCTATGGACATAGCCTTTAATCTTCAAATATATGAAAACATTAATTTTTGACAAGGGATGACATCCTCACCCTGAAGAGCTTCAAACTCTGTAGAGTAATGAAGCAGCTTCCTGAAGAGGCAGGCATCCATGCTGCCCTAAGTGATGGTTAATATGAGATTTTTTTATTATTTCTTTTCCCCCATGAAGTTATTGTGGAGTGGTTTGGTTTATGCCTTGACCTCTGTGTCTGTGTTCATATGTCCATGGCTTTATATCAGTGAAAGGGCGATTTCATTCATAAATCTGGTCCCAGCTGATCCATAAAATACATTGTTAAAATGAAATCAGTGTCCACAGACAGATTTTCACCTATTTAAGCAAGGTCATTTTAATTAATCTTTTTGGTTTATACCTATGCAACTTTCCTGTGTGGCCAAGGCAAGGGAAGGAAATGCAGGTGGTAGAAAGAATTTTTTTTCCTTTTTTATTGCTGTGTTCTCTTTTTGAAGAGATAAGTGGGAAGAAGGAATTTGCATTTTTATTTAAAGCAACAAAAGTGAATTTACATTTTACCAAGAACTGCAGTTTTTTTCTCAATGCCTAATAAAGTATTGATATTAAAATAAACAATGAAGGTACTGAACAAACACAAATTTTAATTAGTGCTGCTAAATGATGAATTCAATTTTCTTTTCATATTTAGAACCTTCTGAGATGCTGCCCACTGCTCATTTTGGATTCAGAAAAATTCAGGTTTTTAACTACTGCATCTAAAACAGACACATAGCTAAAAAAACTGGAAATGAAAAATAAATAAATTAATTTTCTTCTGTCATGAGCTAGAGCTTCAAAGGTCACATCTGAGCTGCAGAGTGACTAGTAAGAATACCAGCATGGAAAAGCAGGCTGGGAGGATGAGCAATAGGTGTGGGTGACTCTGGAAAGAACTTGGGAAGCTTTGAGGAAAAGTTCTGTCTGATAGGAGAGAAGGCAATCTCTTCTTCTTGTCCTTCTCTTCTGAAGTGAAGGATTGGTCTTGGCTGAAGGTGGATGGTTTTTGCTTGGAATCCCACTATATATTTAGTAATGAGAAAGGGACCAAACGGCACCTTTCTACTCCTCCACTTTTTGTAGACTGACTTCTACCAACTGTTTCACCATAAGTTCTTCGCTTGTGCTAAAACAAAATTTCATGTTTCTCTTCACAATGCTACATGGGCCCAGCTATGCTTTACTTCCAAGAGCTAATAGCAGTGTGCAATGAACACAGCAAGGCAAAGGGCCTTTATTGTAATTGAGCTTCTTTTCTTTGCAGTACTGATTCCTCATCTCCAGATCAGTAAGAGCAAAGGGACAGATCTTCTCCAGGAAAAAAATGAATACAACAGATGATAGATGGGGAATGAATTGATGGAAGAAAAGAGGAAGCCCAAAGCAGAAGTAGAGCAGGTTTAAATAATGGAGTCTGCAGCAGTTTCTGCTGGGATTCCAAAAGGACACTTGCAGTGCACACATGGAAGCACTTTAAATTAATAAACACTGTTATAAAAATAAGGCATCTGCATCAATAAATAAATGGATAAAGCAAGCATTTAAAAGACATATTATATGCATTTCATGTCCCCTTGGAGCATGGACTGTACACTTCATGTACTTAACTTACTGTACATGGGCAAGAACAAAGACATCATCAGCATTTCTGTTGATGGTGATCCTCTTTAGAAAACTTTCCCAGATTATAACATACTTAATATCACAGAAACATCTACATGCAAATTTTCAAATCCTAGCAATGTTGTACATAAACTTCTCTTTGCCCAACTGGCACACATGAAGAAAATTATTCTAAAAAGTTCAGGACTTCACAAATAACTGGACTTTTAGGGATACTTCAAGCTGGGCATGCAGAAGACACTGGAGTTATTATTCAGGTGGTGATTTTCCAGCTGCTGTCAGTATACTGATATCCTCAATGTGAGAAAAAATTATGGATGCTTGACACGTGTGCTTGGGACAAATGTTCTTTCCAACATTTAGTGGACTTTAAGTTTACATTGACCTATGTTGCAGTTTGTGGCCTTCTTTTATTGTCTGTACCCTGAATACTTGTCAAGAGAAACTAAAACCACGGAGAATGTTGCCTCTCTTTTCTATTTCGAATCCTGCATGTTTACTAGTGAATTGCTCATCTAATAAAAAAAAAATATATTAACTACCAAGCCTACTATTTGTGAGGACATCATAAATGTAATTATTTTCCCCAGTAAGACAGACACATGACCCCTTAACAGGCAATCACTTCTTTCTCTCTCACTCATTGCTAGATAATGATAAAAATATTTCTGAAAATTTACAGATAAAACCCTTGCTTTCCCTGTAATGATATACTCACCTAAAAGCAACACCTGGTAATCTCAGATCTTGATTAAATTAGATAGTGCACAGACTACCAAATTGGACGTGCAAATGTGAAAGGATCATGTTACACACAGCTTCAAAAATATCCCCAAAAGCTGAGGAGTAGAAAGATTAAAAGTAAAGAAGCAAAATAAAAGTTGAGAAGAGTACTGAAGACAAAAAAGCAGTAACAGAAGGGGTGGCAGGATGAAAAACCTCTTCTTTGATCCCTGTAAAAATTAGCTTCAAATAAAAGGCATATGTATGTTCAGTGATCATATTCAATGTGAAAGATCTTCAGTTTTTGCCTTTGCAGTGCCTCACTGTATTTTAACTTTCTCTCTCCTCTTTGGTGTTGGCTTTTCTGTGTACCTTACAATTCTTGTAGCTTACTTCTGTCCTTGATCACTGCACACAAGGTCAACTATTATCACAACATCTTCCCAAATCCTCCCCCTCTATACTTCACCAAACTCTGAGAACACTGTGTAAATGGGACATACTATCTGAATATCTTTGCCAAACAGGACATTATACAGAGAGCCAAGTAAGCAGTACAGAGCTCTGAAGTCCAGCAATGTGCTGAGAGTGCAGGTGCATGATGGTTTAGTATTCAAATTTTCTGTGGATACACTGTAAGTCAAACTCTGAAGAAAGGCCAAATAAAGGAGCTTCATGAACAGAATTTTTAAGTTTGCAAAGTAATTTGAAAAATTGCTCATAAACAAGCCGGTAGTCAATTAAAGAAATGAAGACACAAAGGGTTTTTTTGGGGAGGGGTTTCGTCTTTTTTTTATTCTTTTTTTTTTTTTTCTGAATTCATGTTGTAGAATAAAGATCTTTCCATTGCATATCATCTTAGTGTAGAGTTAAAGAAGTCTCCCTTGATGGCAATAGGCTTAACAGAGAATGGGCACCTCAACTGCAAGCAAGACTATCAGGAATTAAGGGCTGATCTCAGAGCACATGTGATCATTTATATTATCCTTAATGTTGTTAAACTGAGGAGCAGGAAACTATGAGACTGAATTCAACTACCAAAGCTTTATATATGTATGTGTATATGTATCTATTTCTTTTTAAGGAGCAACCAGTGTATGTATGGTGCCTGACCTCTCCCTGTCTGTTTAGATTCTAGTATGACCTCAGAATTGAAGGAAACTTGCAAATTTCAACCTTCTGGGTTTGCTAAGACATTTGTGCAGAAAATCACTTCCTACGTGCTATTCCCTGAAAATCTCACAGGAGAGCTGTCTGAGGAGAAGTATTCCCCTGAGCAGTATAAAAGCATATGCCTTGAATACTTATTTCAAGGAAGGGAAAATGTACTAAGCATGTAAGAATGCAAGTCAGGCATGACTAGTTAGATGTCTTGGATACTAAAGGGAAAAAAAAAAGACCTATAAAATTATTTGAAAATTAGCTAATTGCTGTTATTTGTTGAGATCTTTAACATACAGGACTCTGCCCAGGATTTTATTGATTTTATTAGTGTTTATCATCCACCTGTCTAACGGTTGGAAGAGAAAGGGTCCATTCACTGCTGCAGCCAAGTAGAGGGCCACATCAGGGCTGATGTGGTCAGGAAATGCTGCTGACCTGGTGAAGTGAGGGAGCTTTTTGTTTCAACTGACAAAGCAGAGCTGTGTTTCCTTCCATGCAGTGTTCCAACTTCCCTCACAGAGACTGTAATGAGGCCTAGCAGAATTAAAGCAACATTATCTCATGCTGCAGTGACACAGCATTTCTCCCTATCTTTTCCAAAGCCTCATCTTGAAAGATGCTGAATGCCCATAACTCCTCGAGCTTTCAAGAGAACAGTGGTTCCTGAGGATCTCTGAAAAAGCCCATGCTTGGCCAGTCAATGCTCTACGTACTCCAGTTATCAGTGGAAAAAATGAAGCTTTTGACACCTCTGACATTTAATGCACTTTGACATTTATGGATGAATATGTGCTGTATGGATTATGTTATTATTTCTTCTGCAAACAGAAAAATGTCTAGGTTGCATTAGAGCCAGGAAAATGCACAAGGACAGAAAAAGATATAATTCCTTTGCCCAAATACAAGTCATCAATACTTCCTTTTCCTTTAAAACTTTGTATGTACTTGTATGTCATCCATACAAAAGCTCTGGAATAGACAGAAAGAAGAGGAAAGCACTGTCTGCCCTTGAAGTGACTTCTTGTTATAGATATTACAGGGTACTCACCTGTGAAGCAACATCAGTGCAATAAAGAAAGAGAACCTGGTGAAGTAGATTTTAACACTGAATAATATATTTCTAAGCATTGCAGCTGAAATCTGTAGAAATTTATTAGAGATTAATCTGGGCTCTTTATCAGTTTGTAAATAAGCACTAATTTATGAGGACATTGCTGGCTGATTTAAAGCCTGACCTTTTCTTTCTTATCCTCTGAAATACCCATTGACACTAATAGGAATTTTGGGTATGCGACAATGCCGGATTGGGTCCATAATGCTCAGGCATAATTGAAATATTAAAAAGTTATTCCAGATATGTAGTGCTCTTGACTGCAAAATTCTATAACTAGAAGTACTTGGAAAGCATTTTGATTGTAGCAAATTTACTACTTGCAGCCAGTGATTTATTTCATGCCCTAAAGTGCTAAAAGGTCAGTAGCCTAAATTTATCTGAGCGCTTTTCAACAGGTTATGGCTTCTACAATGTGTTCATACATCAGCTGCCTTTGGTTCCTAATGTTCAAAGTAATCTCCAAATTCTTCAAGTTAATGGGAGTTCCTTTAGATCTGAACTTTGCCTTTTTTTTTCTCCTGTTTTAGTCCATGCATAAAATCACCTTGCAGCAAAATGTTATATTCTCACTTTTTGGCCTTGTTTTGAGCTGCTGCTAACAGCTTTTAATTTGGAAAGACTATCTCTGAGTTTACTGCGCCTGACTGGTTTTAGCTCAATTGTTTCCCTAGCCAACAGAGCATTTCATTTCTCCTGAAGGTCACCGCAAGCTGCCAAGGCATTGAAACACACCAGCTTTTCATTCATGCTGCAATCTAATGTTGCACTACCATTAAGATAAATAGAAGCAGGCATGTATGTATGACTTTTTCAATCAACAATTACCAAATTTATTATAATACAAAATAAGTTAGGCCATCAGTGAATGAGCAACTGGTAATAACCTACCCTCTTCGACTCCAACCCTTTCTTCAAGTCACTAGAAATTAATCCTTTCATTACAGTGGTTTGACTGCATGCTGGTAATTATTTGTATAAATTACACCATCATGTCATCTGCTTGTGGAGGTGGCTCTTCCAACTGTAGCACAACTAGTTGCAATAAGCTGGTGATGCAGTAAACTGCATGGATCCAAACTATCCCATAAAACAAATGCAGTGGCCATCTGTTGGAGGAGGGCAGCCATTAACTGTTTTAAGAGCCTGGACATGGTCCAGTATTGTTCATTCTGTCACCAAAATGAAATGACCATTCTAATCAACAATATGCATTTTAAAACTGGGTCATCATGTGTCTCCAATGCCCATGTTGTTTGGAATCAATACGTACAGTGCTGACTCACACTGCTAAAAGGCAAACTATTCTAGTCTGGTTTCAAGCTGAACTCTTTTCAAGTTTGTGCGCTCTTGATTTTTCAGAATTCTTTTAATCTGAGAAATTGTTTAAAGTTTTGTTAAAAGTCAAATTCAAATTAAAAATGTGAGAAGAAAGAGTCTACCAAAATAGACTTAATTTCTTGACAGCTCTACTGGATGTTTAACTGAAGCAGTAAAATACAGTGGTCAATAATGACAATGAGAATGAAGAATCTATAAAAATTCATTATAATATTCATACTAAAAAAATAGATAAGACAAATTCTGGAACCTGTACAATAGTTACTCTAGTTTACTTAAAATTGTTACTCTCTTTTATTTTAAAGACAAAACAAAGATGGAGTTTGTTTCCTTGACCTTTCATCTTTCCAGCTGAATATTCTATTTCAAGTTGAACTTTTGAGTGAATTTGGAGATTTTTAAGGGCTTCTTGGATCTCCTGTTGCAATGGTAGGAAACCCATTAACTAGATGTGAGAATAACATAATGTAGGCACAACACTGCAAGTTTCCTCACAAAAGCCTGCCAAGAGGCATAAAATGGGTCTATCAACACCTTGGCTGTTTTACAAGTGCTACCTTGGGAAGTGTCGCAAATTATCCCTAGGTCTTTGATAGTCTTGTCATACAGATAAGTACTTACTACAATCAAAATCAATTAAGTTAATTTTATTCACGGTTTCAGTCAAAACTAAGTGCAAATCTCAAGCAGTGAATAGCTAGCATATTGCATGCAGTCCAAAGTGAAAAACCTTGGCTGATAATTACTGATACAAGGTGAAGAAAGGTGGCTTGTTTCACACAAATACTTTCTTGTAGTCATTTCTTATGAAAAACTCCAGCTAATTAAATGTTAGATAAATATTAGAATAACTAAATATAGTTTGCATTTGAATTTCAGCACAGAAACCTGGAGCAAGATTCTGAACACTGCTACTAATGTATTTATAAAGTAAACATTTAGAAAAAAATTAGCCTTTTATGGGGTTTTGATCTGTCAAAGTAACCATATTACAGATGCATTACTTCCTGTAAAGAACTAATTAAATAATTCACCAGCGGAACTGGTCTCATCCCTAACCAATGGTAAGGTCACCTTTCATATCTGACTGAAGTTCTGATATGGAAACGGAAGGCAAAACCTATACAATCACTTTGGGTCAAATCATTCTCAAAGCACAAAGAAAACTTGCTCAAGTACACCAAGACCAGAAGGACAACTCCACACATCCATTCTTTTATCTTTTTCCACAGAGGATTTATTTTTGGTTAAGCACACTGAGGGAACGATGACATTTTTCTCTTGCCTTTCCAATGGAGTGAGCTAAAGCTGAAGTCCTTGAACTTGCAGAAGAGCACAACTGTTTCTGATTTTCCAAGAGGAAAGTTTCTTGGCCATAGGCACTGAAATCCTATTTTAAATGTGAAAGCTATACAAAGAAGGCCTTTGAAGTTATGCTGCCTCAGGCACAGAGATCTTCTGTAGAGTTGAATTGCAGGTACGGATTGGAGAAGAAATTATCTGAACAGCACTGTTTTACCTAACCTATATGGCTAGAATGCACACAGTGGATGTGCAGTTAAAGTACCTGTAGGTTTTTTGACTCATGGTCGGGCTAACTCTGCTGTCACTACTCTGTATTTCATACAATTATTTGTACTGGGGCAGTGACTGGAAAATATGTCATTACAGTATTTTATATGTACTCTTGCTCTTATTTTAGGTAACTTGAATTGCTGTCCAAATATGAAGTAAATCTAGAACAGGAAGCAAACATGCCTTTTTTTTTTTTCAACAGCTTCACTGTTGTATGAATGTCCTGGTTTCAGCTGAAAGAGAGTTAATTTCCTTCACAGCAGCCAGTACGGGGCTGTGTTTGGGTTTGTGCTGGAAGCAGCGCTGATAGTGCAGAGATGTTTTTGCTGTTGCTGAGCGATGCTCACACAGAGCCAAGGCCTTTGCTGCTTCTCGCACCGCCCCGCCGGCGGGATGGCTGGGGGTGTGCGGGGAGTTGGGAGGGGACAGACAGGGCAGCTGACCCCAACTGACCAAAGGGACATTCCATACCATATGGCGTCATGCTCGGTTTATAAGGGGCTGGGGGGGTAGCGGCATTCGGAGTGATGGCGTTTGTCTTCCCAAGTCACCATTACGCGTGACGGAGCCCTGCTGTCCTGGGGATGGCTGAACCCCTGCCTGCCGTGGGCAGTGGGGAATGAATTCCTTGTCTTGCTTTGCTTGTGCACGCGGCTTCTGCTTCACTCATTAAACTCTTGTATCTGAACCCAGGAGTTTTCTCACTTTCGCTCTTACAATTCTCTCCCCCTTTTCCAATGAGGGGGACTGAGCGCGTGTTTATGTGGTGCCCAGCCAACGGCTGGAGTAAAACCATGACAATGAAAATGGATGAAAGGAGGGGAATAAAGAGACACTGATCTCACCAACTGTTTTATTTCTGTGTGTGCAATAGCTGGAAGGGGCAATCATTCAGTGACACATTCATCTCTTCTCAGAAAAGTTAGCTAATTGTAGGCAATCTCATAGCGGACACCTTAATGTTAGTGTGGACACTTGATTGCCATCAAATAGAAGAACAGCAATTATGGTAGCCAGAACAAACTCAGCACCAATACAGTTCTAAATCCAGCTTAATCGGTGTCTGATCTGTTCTGATAAAATATTTCAGCTCTGCTCCTTCTATAAACTTCTCTCTCTCAAAAAAAGAGCAGTACGAATCAGTATCTGATTCACTGGGATTCCTAGTTAAGTGATTGCCTAAAGTGGTGGCTGAGATTAGAAATCTAGCTGTGAGGAGCTGCTGGAAGATTGCTCTCTCTCTTCCACTGACTGTAGACCTGCTAGCTGCTGGTGACTGAAATTACCCTTTGTTTCATACTTCTCAAAATGACTGGCTGCATGTGGGACGGGCTCTTCTTCTTACACATATTTTGGATGTGTCATGTTTACTAAGTGCTAACCAAAAGAGACAGAACTAGTCCACAACTCAGCCATGAAGCATACTTGGAGGAAATGTTACCAGATGGACTCTGTAGAACCACGCAAACGCCCTGTTTCTTTTGGCTGCTTTTTCAACTTTGCCAAAGGTTCTGCTCCAACTGTGGAGTCAACAGCATGAGTCATACTGTTTCCTAATCCATCGCCGATAAAATCATCTTAGCTCAGACTAGCAGTTTAAGCTGTTTAAACAGCCTGTTTCACTCTGCCCGGGAAGCTGGTGAGGGGCTTCTCACAGGCACACCACTCAGTGGGACAGTGACAAACGTGAGGCGGAGATCGTTGCAAAGTTTTCACCACCGCACCAGGAAGAACCCAGCTGCCGTCTCATTTCTCTCTGGCCTAAAGGATCCAGCACCACAGAAATAACAGAAAAAAAGAAAGAAAATTTTAAAAATGTTCTTATTTTTAAGGAAAAATCCCAAGCTCCTAGCTGAACTTTTACCTTATGCTATCTTTTATTCATCATATTCTAGCTCAACAGAAGCAAGAAAAATCAGAAAGCTCTCTCCTCTCGTGATTTGTTCACATTAGAGTTCACATTAGAGAACCAACCAATGGCTAATTAAAGAGCTCCAGGTGCCAGGCAGAACCTTGTCTGCAATAACTTATCTTGTTTTGGTCAGTTCCTCCACTCTTCTAGCCAACAGCAACACAGCAGATACTTCTTTCCATTGCTGTTCCACGGTATAACAAAATTAGAGGTAATTAAACCTTCCAGTTGAATCAGCATAAGTGGCATGGCATATCTCTAGTTCCTGCTATTTTCATTGCCTAAAGAAAGCTTCGATATGTGCAGGAACTTGTTCTTCTTTCTTTGGACCCTGGTTTGTAACATTAATAATGTGGATTACACTGTTTGACCCAAATGACACAGCACTTGATGGTTATCAGTAATCTAGCACAATAGGAGTGTAATAAATTTGTTTCTCCTGACACGGTGCTGCTTATGAAAGAGTTAACTCAGAGAGAAAATAAGAGGTAAAAGAACAGGGGCAGCAAGTTATGAGGAACCTCGAGGATAATGTATGTGATGTTATGTTGGTTATGTATTAGAGATTCCCCCAGAGGAATTTTGCAATATTTAGTAATAAGAGCAAACACCATTAAGGGCTTGGCAGAAGATGAGATTTTTCTGCACACCTCTCATAAAAAAATCTATTAGATACAACTGAATGAGATCTCATTTGTTTTTTACGAGGCTACGCTCTCATCACATTGAGTTTGTGCTCCACCTTGTGCTGTGGTCCACCAAAAGCTTAGTAACTTCGTACTAAAATGCATGACTCTTAGTGAAATCTCATGTCAGCTGGAATAGTGTCATGTTTCTGTCCCACAGAACCACATCCCTTGCTCTGACTTTAGCCTGGATCATTTTTATAGATTAATGTAGAGAGCAGTAAAACGTTCATGCTGGAGTAATTGAGGAGACAGTGTAATCTGGTGGAAGAGAGAGTTCAAGCAGGTGGGAGCAGGCTTACTATTTTGTTATAGACAGCCTGTGAATAAGTTAAAAGTAAGGAGGTCGTTCTACCAGCAGAGATACTTGTTGGACTTACAGAGTACAGGCAGTCATTGAGACAACTTCATGCACAGGAGAACCTGATATAACCATATGCTAACACAGGGTACAAATCAGAATCCCCCTGAGCACAGCAGCACAGCTTTGCCACGCTCAGAAGGGCAGAAGAGGCTTACTGAGTTATAAAATATTCCTTTCTAAGGGCTTGTCTGAACACAGATGTTTTTACTTACAACATACAAGTCTTGTAAATCCTCATATGAATGCTCTTACATTGGAGTAGGAGCAGTTGTTTTGGGTTTTTCTTATAGTTTTGTGTTTTCTGTTTAAACTAAAAAAAAAACCAAACAAACCAACCAAACAAAAAACATGCCAAAAATTCCAACTTAAAACTACTGAAATGAGGGAATTTACAAATTGGATCTAGACCTGCAGACTTACACCAGTTAAAACTCTATCCTTCCTTACACTGGTTTACTTTCCCTAAGCTGACAAGACCATAATGCTCAGTCAGTGTGCTCCGACTCCAGTGCAAGCTGGTGTACTCAAACGGTGCGAGAAATGTGCTGCTGACCCACCTCTTTTCCAGTGCACAAAGCACCATTCACCTTCCTCCCGCAACGCAGCAAACAACTTCTGTGAACTTCACATAAGGTTACAGAACCAGGGACTGTCTGGATGGCATAAAATGAATGTCTTGAATATGCAAATCCTACTGTATTCTGGAACTAAATACCCTCACGGTTTAAACACGGCAGTTTCCTGATAAGTAATTGACTTTCTCCTACCCACTGAAAAAGAGAAGATAAAGGCTCTGTATGGCATATATCTGGATACATTCAGGTCATACGTAGTGACAAAACACAATATGTCAGAAATTATTAAGCGGTTTCATACTGTCCAGCAGAAATGAAGAGGGGAAGTCATAAAATTTTGGCACACGTTCAGCTAGACAGCACATCTTTATTGAATGAATATACACATCTGATAAGTGACCGCTCAAGAGACCAGTATAAATTGGCTGCATAGCAGAAAAGGTCCTTAGCAAAAGGTCAAGTGAACTTGTTCCAAAGACCACATGGGGATATTTTTATGTGGTCACTTAAGAAAAAGGTTGTTCATTGGAGGTAATTCATAAGGTTATCAAAAAGCAAGAATATAAGGGCTGATTCTTCCGAAGGGCAGAAGGTCTTCTCTAGATTTACAAGACTGTGCAGAAAAAGCTTTACGCTACGGTTGCATTGGTAAATCCTAACCACGGAGACAGAGCAACAGCAAAGGAGTTTCATTCCGGGAATAGAATAAGCTGTACTTGCAAAATGGCTTTGCTGCTGTTTTAGAAGCATTTCTACATCCAGGGAGTTGCTGTCATACTTACGTCAGTCAGGATGGTGGAAACATCTCACCCCTCCCCCATCCAGCTATGTCAGCAAATTGTTTTAAGGGCAAACATGGCCTAAGTAAAGAAATTGTCAGAGACTTTTTAAAAAGAACTACTTGTTTTAGTAAGACACATTGGAAATTATTTCAGCTTTGTTGCATTAGATTTTGTTTGCAAAATATGATGATAAATTATACTTTGGATTTTAAGCAGTTCCTACTACTGTCCTGCTTTATATTGTCACACTTTTTTTTTCTTTTTCCCACCCCCTCCGTAAGAATGTGTTATCTCTGAAGATAGGGTTCATTTGTGGGAAAAGACACAAATAACAATTATGTTCAACATTGTGCAAGAAAGCCAATTGTATCCTGGGCTGCATCAAAAGAATTGTGGCCAGCAGGTGGAGGGAGGTGATTTTTGCCCCTCTACTCAACTCTCATGAGACTCACCTGGAGTACTGCGTCCAGCCCTGGGGCCCCCAATATAAGAAGGACATGGAGCTGCTGGAGCAAGTCCAGAGGAGAGCCACAAAGATGACCAGAGAGCTGGAGCACCTCTCTATGAAGACAGACTGAAAGAGATGGGGTTGTTCAGCCTGGAGAAGAGAAGGCTCTGGGGAGACCTTATTGCAGCCTTTCAATATATATATAAGAAAGAAGGAGAAAGACTTTTTACCTAGGCCTGTAGTGACAGGACAAGGGGTAATGGTTTTAAATCAAAAGAAGGTAGATTTAGATTGGACTTAAGGAAGAAATTCTTTCCTGTGAGGGTGGTGAGTGAGTGGAACAGGTTGCCCAGAGAGGTTGTAGATGCCCCATCCCTGGAAGTGTTCATGGTCAAGTTGGATGGAGATTTGAGTAATCTAATCTAGTGTAAGATGTCCCTGTCCATGGCAGGGGATTTGGACTAGATGATGTTTAAAGGTCCTTTCCAGCCAAGCTAAAGAGAAAAAACATTCTCAAATTGGGGTTTACATGATAAAAATGTCTTGTTTACGAACTCTGTACAGAAGTGGTTATCATTAATTAATTCCAATAACTAAACTGAGATTCCTCATTTGAGTAGATGTAAAGGCAGCAACAAAAGGTTTCCATGTGATATAGTCCGTCTAGATTGCTTTTTTTTTTTTTGGTAGTTCACAGAGAGAAATGGGTACTTGTATGGCATGTTTCATCTGCTCCTAAAGTAGACATTTGAAACAGGTCAAATGAATCATACCCTAAAAATGTCTCTTTCTTTTTTTCCAACTATAAAGGCCATCTAACTGAAATACTGTAGATTGTGAAGGTTAGGTGAGATGAATCCCATTCCGATTATATATTACCATCACAAGGTAAAAGGCAACAATAAACGGAAAGACAGACTTCCTCACTGAGATTGAGAAGGTAATCTGAGCAAGCTTCATAAATCATAGAATTATAGAATGGTTTGGCTTGAAAGGGACCTTAAAGATCATCTAGATCAACACCCTGCCACCTGTGAGAACTAAGCCTCAGCTGATAACCATAATTATCCATAATAACTATTTTAACTCGCTGCTGCTTACTCATAAATGGAGCAAGGCAGATAGGAAGTTTTACCTGTGCTTACTGACCAACCATGCTTATAAGGCTTCCAGCCTGATACATTTCTTTGTCCATAACACTTTTGTGTATTGCATGGGATCAGTATTGCAAATTTGAGAAAATAGTAAATGGGCAAAAGTACATTGACTCTTCAGAGAGGAAAAAAGAAAGTGGAAAACAAGAAAAGAAAAAAACATATCATATTAGGCCTTTGCCATCCATTTACCTAAGCAGCTACAAGCACTTTTCCAATTATCTGCAGTTCACAGAATAGAGCTGATAACATAGATTAATACCTTGCAGCTCCCACCTTGGCATTAACCATCTTCCCAATAGATTTTTATATGCTGATGCTCTGTATGATATATCTTTCAGAGAGGAAAATAAAATTACAAGAAGAGGAGAGTGGCAGAAGAAGCTGCCAGAGCTATAGCAGAGAGAACATTTAGGCACATGCAGAAATTGCACCTTCCATGAAACTGAGAAAACAGGAGACCCTTCATGACACAGGAACCCAAAGCTCTAGGTGCATGAGAAAGGGTATGATGAATTTTGATATGAGGAAAGCAGGAGACCAGAGACACGCTGAATAAAAGGAAGCTGGTAATATTAGTATAGGGCAAGAGGGTCTGGGAAGAAAACAAGAGCAGATATAGGGAATCACATCCAACAATGAAAAGTGGAGACCTGGGATGGGAAGCAGTGAGAAGCAAAGTGCAATCAATGTCTCCAGGGAAACAAAACAAGGAAACAAGTGATGAGTGGACTACAAGGGTCCCTACAATAGGAGCGAGAGGTCGGCTGACACACAGGACTCACATGTTTTAGGGACAGAAAATTAAGTCAATGGTGGGAGTGTTGTACAAACTGGCAGTCTGAGAAGTGCATGCACTTTTTCTGTCTTGGGTCAGAGTTTCCACAGGACACATCTGTGGTTAAGTTTTGATTATGTCTTTAGAGGGATATCAAGAGGTTAATTTAACTTTAGCATCTGTATGTTTACAAATATTAAATGAACACCGTGCAGTTAAACATGTTTCTTCAGAAGACTGGTGACAATGCAAGCAGTTGGTGTTTTGTTTTCAGGACAGTTGACCAACTTTTTATTTGTTTATATTTTTCAGAGGATCTATAAAGATCTAATAAAATCACACCTAACTATCATCAGTGTCAATTGCAGTGTCCTCTCAGTAGCTAAAAGCGTTATTTAAGTGGACATAAAATATACCGGTCCAACCTCAGTAGAGCAGAAATTCAGCTTTAGTTTAAGGATTGCTAATTTACTTGGGAAAATTAATTCTTTTATCCAAAAAACCCCTATCTCAAATTATTCGTTGTGTATCTAATACTCAGTTGAGGTCTTACCACTAAGTTCAACGAGAAACAATGCAATATTTGGCGCATGTCCCTTTGTTTAGTATGATATAGCTTTTTGCAACCATAAACTTTTTTAACTTACAGCATGAAAATCATAGAATCTTGGAATTGCTTGGTTTGGGAAGGACCTCAAAGATATCTGGTTCCAACCCCCTTGCCATGCGCAGGGACACCCTCCACCAGCCCAGGTTGCTCACAGCTCTAGTCAGCCTGGCCTTGAACACTTCCAGGGAGACGGCATCAACAACTTCTCTGGGCAATCTGTTTCTGTGTCTCACCATCTTTAGTGACCCCAGTGATTTTTTTTTCCTTATATCTAGTCTAAATCTACCTTCTTTCAGTTTAAGGACGTTACTCCTGGTCCTATCACTACATCCCCTTGTAACATTCCCTCTTCAGCTTTCCTGTAGGCCCCCTTCAGGTACTGGAAGGCTGCTATAAGGTCTCCCTGGAGCCTTCTCTTCTCCAGGTTGAACAAGCCCAACTCCTTCAGCCTGTCCTTATAGGAGAGGTGCTCCAGCCCTCTAATCATCTTCATCGCCCTCCTCTGGACTCACTCGAACAGTCATGTCTTTCTTGTACTGGAGACCCAAGGACTGGACACAGTACTCAAGGTGGCGTCTCATGAGAGCAGAGCAGAGTAGAGGGACAGAATCACCTCCCTCAACCTGCTGGTCACACTTCTTTTGATGCAGCCCAGGATACGGTTGGCTGGGCTGCCAGCTTCTCATCAACCAACACCCTTAAGTCCTTCTCCTCAGGGCTGCTCTCAATCAATTCTACACCCAGCCTGTAGTTGTGCTTGAGATTGCCCAGACCCATGTGCAGGACCTTGTACTTGGCCTTGCTGAACTTCATGCAGTTCGCACAGGCCCACCTCTCCAGCCTGTCAAAGTCCCTCTGGATGGCATCCCTTCCCTCCAGCGTGTTGACCGCACCACACAGCTTGGTGCCATTGGAAAACTTGCTTGATCCCACTGTCCACGTCACTGACAAAGATGTTAAACAGTGCCAGTCCCAGCACCCACCCCTGAGGAACATCACTCATCGCTGATGTCCACGTAGACATTGATCTGTTGACCACAAATCTTTGAGTGTGACCATCCAACCAATTCATTATCCACCGAATGGTCCATCCATCAAGTCCATGTCTCTTCAATTTAGAGGCAAGGATGTCATGCAGGACAGTGTCAAATGCTTTGCACAAGTTCAGGTAGATGATGTCTGATACTCAGATGTCACTTATTTAAAGTAAATTGCTTTGCAGTATAAACTCTGTAGTACCTACAAGTTAAACTGGGGTTACATTCTAAAAGGGAATAATTTTAATTTTACTGTTTTTCTATTGACTTACACATCATCTGTGACCAGTTTACAGAGCCTTTGTTATTGTTCCTAACCATCAGCCAAACAAACTCACTCTGGCTTCCTAAAGCCAAGCTGTGCTCTTTCCTTTTCACACATCATCACCAGTAATAAATATTCTGCAGGCAAAATTAAACCCCAAGATAATGCTGGGCCACCCCACTGTCTTTAGATTAAGTCTGCGATGGAATTGCATAGGTGTAATTGACCGGAACTTAAGTAAATAATTCTGCTAAGAAAGAAAAAGGAGTCTATTGACTCAGCTAACTCCGTATTACCGAAATTGTTCTACAGTACTATCAGAATTAAGATAACCCTAGATTTTAATTTTTAAAATATTTTCTTTAATTATTAAGGCTTCTTTATTGGACTATCACTATTAAATTTAATTGTATACAACCACATTGAAATAATTTCTATAAGAATTTCATTTTCCACAAGGAACAACCACACCTGTCCATACACATGTCTGTGATTTACAATGAGCCTGAAGATTCATTGTGAAATTTCCATTCTTTTGGGTAATTATTGTGATAAGAGAGAAATTACCATCAATTTTAAGCATCAAGTTAAAGTGAGTCTAAATTATCAATTCTTGCAGAAATGCCCTCAAATAAACCATAAAGGAAAAGTCTTCTTTCCCAACAACTGAGTTCTAGAAAAAAAATGTTAATTTGTTGCTTTTTGCACATAGAGAGGGGAGGAAAAAGTTAGCTTCCTTGAACTCTACAAAAAATTGCACTATGTTAGGTAAAACTATTGACAACTTCAGTTCTGAAGAGCATAAGCTATAGTTCACACTCCCCCCTCCTCCCTCAAAAAAGACTTATGGGTTTCTGTCTAGATTTAGCTGCGTAACCAACACTGTCAGGTGAGTGTGAAGGTCCAGTCCAAGACAATGGGTGAACTCCAGATTTCGAGATAAGAAAGAATGTAAGACTCAAAGCATTAGGAGTCAGGAAACTATAATCTCTTTGACACATGTGGCTTCTGCATGGCATGAGGGATGAGGACATGAAAGAAAGCAAGGATCCCTGCAGAGTTTATATAACCTCATTGCTGAAGTCACTGAACCCATACATCTCCCATTCATCTTAACAGAGCAACACTACCGCAAGCGAAGCCATAGGTCTAGGGTATCTCCTGATTCCTTGCTTTTAAAACATGACCCCCTCCCCTGGTCTCTCTCTCCCTGTGAATGTCTAGGCAATTTCCACTGAAATTAGCATCTTTCTGGCCTTTAGGAAATCCAAAGGCACAATGACCCTGAAGTACAATTTAAGAAAGAAAAACATCATAACTTGTTGCTGAGGCAGTTGTGTACTTCTGGGCACTTCAATATCATTTTGTTGCTGAAGATTTCAGTAGGTACACAGGGGTACTAACTAAAGAAGGCAAGAAAGAAGGAGGAGGATTGATTACACAGAGATGTTAAATTTGAAAGAGCTGTGCAAGGCAGAATAATATGAGAGACGTTTTGTTTTTCCCAAGTAGACTCTTCAGTTTTTCCTTTCGTACCTTATTGCAACTCCTCCTAATAAAGTATTACGTTTGTGGGCTCTCCAAAATCATGAGTAAGTATTCAATGAACATATTACAATGTCCACTTTATAAAATGAGCCACTGAGCTTCAGCAAAATTTATTCTATAATGGTGGACGAAACATTCATCTAATCCTCTAATAATCTTCTGATACCTGTGGCTGATAAAACAAAATGAAAACAAGTTGATAGCTCCCATCTATTTTTAATAGTAGCTACTAAGAAAAAAGCTCCAAGAGTTAATAATCAGAGAAATTTGAGAAATTAATTGAAAATGTAGATGTGACGAAAAATGTGTGTTTGAACATAACACTTCAAGTAATATTCGTGTCAGCATCATGTAGTAGTCACGTATATGCGGTCACTGCCTCTAGAGATGCAAGGCAGACACTGGAAACACGTCAGAAGATATTGAAAGCTATTTTTATTTTATTTTATTGACAAACTACAGGCTTCCTTAGTTCAATAATGCAAGTAATCACTTTTAGGCTGGCACCTTGGTCACAAAAGTGTCCTCTGCCTTAATATTTTGGTTATCTGTTGACAGACTTAAAGTGTCAAAAAATTATTTTATGTATTGTAAAAGAACAGAAAGCACTCTCTCTACTCATAAAATCCATATTTGGGTGGAGACATTAATATGTAGAAGTTTATTTCCTATTTCTTTTGGGATTTTTGAGATGCTACCTAATATTGGATGGGGCGAGAGGGGGGGGAGGAAGAAAGAGGGAATGAAGGGGTGATATTTCTTTGGGGAGGGGGTGGATGTTAGCGAGTTCCTATAGGCATACAAGCTGTTGCCTCACAGCAGAGTGACCTGAGAGAGGCAGCAGCTCCCAGCCCCTGCTGAGTTCCTCTGGAGCAGGCAGCCTCACACTGTGACAAATTATCACTCTATGAATAACACCATTAAGCAAACTCAGAGGGAAAAAATAAATTGCCATTCAGAAAGCAGCTATTTTCCTAAAAGAAGTGGTAGCATAGTGTACCACCTCATGACAGGTTCTGTATTCACTGGAAAAAGTTTTCTTAAAAAACCCAAGACATACCTACTTAAAATTAGGATGAACTGAGACAATATATTCAATTTTATCTAATATCTTAGAACGCTCTGTAAGATACTCTGTCATAGCTAAATCCAAAAGAGTACATAATAAAAGCATATACAACTGCGTTTGCTTCAGATTAAGTACTTTCATAATGTATTTGTGAACTGCATAAATGTCTCTTCCAGCTACCAGTTATTCAGACTAATACACACTATTCCACTACTGTTCCTGAATACATAATGTAATACAATGATCACAGTTATCGTTAGAGCAACTTGCAAAATTCTTAAAGAGTTGGCATCATTCAAAATGAATATGAATTACTTTTAAGAAACTTTCAAAACTGTAGACATTTATTTTTACATTTTCATAAGACATTAGCCTATAGTGCTTTCTTTATGATAACAAAGTAGTTTCGTGTAAGGACTTACGATATGAAAATCTGAATTTTTCCAGTTTAAGATTACTTGCTTCATTGTCAATGAATACATCTATTTTTTCTTAATGAACACTCTTACGCCTACAGGGACTTCAGAAATTGGGGCACTGGTAATGGATGGCACAAAAGACAAGTTAGCCCATAAAAGTTCTAGAGAGTGATACTCTTCTTCAGCGATTATTTACAAACATTTCTGTTACTGTAAACTTTAAAAAAAGACTATTTGAAATTAATTGCTTTTACAACAATATAATAGTCATGCCACCTAAAAATAGTGACTGTGTTTTCCTGTTCTGGACTGAAAAAGATAGCCTGGCCCATAGCACTGTCATTCACCTACCACAACCTCTATATCAGGAGTGAAGAATTAAAAAGCGAAAGAAAAAATACTCAAAATCCTAAATAGTGTCAGACACTGGGGATATAACAGAAAAATCTAACCATCACAACTCATTTCCTATACACGATGGTAACACATGACCCAGATAATTATATTCTCCCCTAAACAGATGGGAGAGGAGTGAGGTGTGTCAAGAGCATTGGAACCAGTCCTTGTGAACGTTATACCTTGTGACAGGCGTCCCTAAATTGTGCAGCTGGCTTTGGACCCACCAAGGACTCCATCAGAGTTGGATTCCAGTGGCAGAGTCCTGCTCTGGTAGATTATTTCTCGTGTCAGTCATACAGTCTGTGACCTGAATGAGAGGCCCCCGTGCAGCCACCGCACTGCTGTGTAGCCGAGCTTCCCTGTGCATGACTTCTGCAGCAGGGCTCTACACAGCCTCCACTGATCTAGTTTAGACCCTTCACAGTAATTACTGCTGCCAAGAGGCTGGTTTTCAAGAGATTGTAACGATAGCGAGACTTGAGGACACAAGGTCCTTATGTCTATGTTGGAGGAATATATTGTTCCCTCTGTTGCTATCCTGCCAGCATGAGGCTAGAGCAAGACAAAGATCCGTGACACTTACACTGAATGAATGACCCTTCCAAAGGACAACATACCATAAAAAATATTTTTTTCATTTTTTTCTGAATCTGAGCATTGCTTTGGGGACTTTCAGTCAGCAGTTATGACCAATGGGTAATAATGATTTGCAATGCACCTGTGTGTTTCAAAACCTTGACATTAAAAAAAAGGCACAATATCATCACGGATCATGGCAATATTAAAACTTTTGGATAACTGTCATTAGAGTTTGAGGTGACCATGCACAGGGGTGGGGTCTCTCCTTGCCCCACTAATCCTCCAGCCTGCCGATAATCCTGCCTTGCTGCAGGCTAGGACTGGAGTAGCCTGCAGCATGATATGGCATCAAGTCCTTTATTTTTTTCTCCAACCATCAGGGTTTTAAGTCTGCTTACTTCATGGCCAAAAAAACGCTACCAGCCCAGACAAGTGCTATTTTACCTCTCGGAGTGATTTTATTTCCTGCTCACTTTCATTCCCCAAAGAAAGAAGCAATTAGCTCGTGGTGAGCTGTGCTGCCCTGCCACATAATGGGCTCCTACCTTTCTTACCTTACCTTGTGAGACAAATCTCATAACAAGGCTCCGTCTTCAAACCCTTTCTCCCAGCAAGATTCTGTCCTCAAATCACCATGTCCTCAGAGTGCTCTGTGAAGGGGAGGGGACAGACGAGGACCGAGCCGTCTAATTGTCTGTGCTAAAGCAGGTGAGGCACTGAGATTCCCCAGGATTATGCAGCGCTGATTTAACACTCGCCCTTGCCATTTGGAGACTGACTCAGATAAAATGAGTGTATCTGCAGCTCTGAAAACTCCGGTGCCAATGGGCTGGCAGCCCAAGTTGCCAGGAATGTTTTTCAGATCTCTCAGTAATAATTGATCCTTTTGTCTCCATCATGACCAGGAAGACTAAGTACCCTGGCCTTACTAAAGCATGGGGACACTTCAGGATGGAGGAACCCAATCTCCTACAAAGATCAGATGAAACCTCCCAGCCAAAGCCCTTTCATAATTTGGAAGAAGCCAAAGCCTTGACCTCTGTTTTCAGGTTGTCCCTAGCTAGCTTGATTCGAGCGACTATGTAATTCAGCGTTTCAGAGGGAGCAGCAGATGCTCTGATCTGCACAGGCCAGCTGTGCCATTCAATAGAAAGGAGAGAGTGCGCAAGACCCCCTCTCACTCCAAGTCAAGAGCACCACTTAACAACCCTGGGAACATCTGTGCTCAAAGACTTTGATCGCTCCTGTCCTCACAGGGGTCAGTAAGGTCACAGGAACCCTTAAATCCATCTTGGTGCATCTTTATGTGGTAACTTTGACACGTTACTGTACCGTATATACCACCTATGTCTCACTTAAATCTTGGTCTTTTACATGAAGTTGAATTTAACACGAAAGATCTGATATCCTGCAACAGGATATGCTTATATAGCCAACCTTACTTTGTTGTGGCATACTAACATTTCTACAATTATTTTTCCTCAGAGTTGAAAAGGCTTCATAATATTAAACTGCAATATGAAATGCAGTCTTTTCTGGAGGGCAACATACATGTGATACTATGTTTGCTACAAGTCTAAATAAAGAACAATATTTTAATTTAAAATTTTAGTGAAACTATGCAAAATATTAATTAATCAACCTGGAACATAGCCAGGACACCAGAGTTTAACTTCATTGCTCTTGTAAAAAGTACCATAGCATATTTTTCCTGTGACATGAAAGGTTGAGGACCTTGCAGAATAGTGCTTGAATGAATACAAACCAAAGTGCCATACCAGGGCATTGTTTCATTAGCTCCTTATGAGAGGGAAAAAAACCCCAACCAATCAATGAAACAAAAAATCCCAAAGATGCACCACTAGAAATAATTTCTTGGAAAACCTTGGATTTTTTTTTAATTCTTTAATTCCCTCAAAACTGAGTAATAGTTAGAAACTGATCATGTAATTAATAAAAGACTCCTTTCAAAGAAAGAACTTCTGGCAGGGGAAAAGGCCTATAAGGTAGAGATTTCTTATATGATGCATGTGGAAGCAAAGGAATGAAAAATAATTAATGAAAACATGTATTATATACACCAGTATATTGATGAAATACACCTTTCAAATACACAGAAAAAAAAGGCCAGCATTTAAATTCCCAGCATTTTGAAACGATAATAGATCTTCAATATAGATATTAGTTCTAGCTCTAGATCTGTTCTTGGTTAGGACTTTTATGGGTTCTAGTGAAATACAGAAATAAATAAATGAGTCAATCTATATTTTAAAAATTAGACTGTTGTTTTAGTAGTATAGCATATTGCCCAACCACAACCAACCTACTCATACATTTCTGAGTTGGCTACTACTTCATGGAGTAGAGAGGTAGTATTGCACTCTCCCAGCACGCACAGACTACCAGAATTACTTATTTCAATAAGGAGAGCTCTCAAATTTCTTTGTTTGGGGGTGGGGTTTTTTTGTTCTTGTATTGTTTTTAGGAAAGAAAAATAAGTTCTTTGGGTTTGATTTTAAGCAGAATTAATTTGCTCGAATAAGTCATATTCTGGAACTGAACATTTGTACAGCTAGTGTGCTTCTTCAGATTTTTTATATACATATAAAAAGATCCAGCTGTCTTCTCCACCTCCTCCTTTCTGTTTCTCTTTGAGCTCTTCATACCTATATTGCAGAATCTCAAGTTGAACAGGAAAAATCAGTTCATATCCTAACATTCAGTTGAGCTTCAGTTCTGAACTGCAAAACCAGACTAGTCATAGAATCACAGAATGGTTTGGGTTGGAAGGGACCTCAAAGATCATCTAGTTCCAACCCCCTTGTCATGGGCAGGGACACCCTACACTAGACCAGGTTGCTCAAAGCCCAATCCAACCTGGCCTTGAGCATCCACAATTTCCGTGCGCAACCTGTTTCAGTGTCTCACCACCCACACAATGATTTTTTTTTCCTTATATCTAATTTAAATTCACCTTCTATCAGTTTAAGGACATTACCCCTGGTCCTATCACTACATGCCCTTGTAAACAGTTCCTCTCCAGCTTTCCTGTAGGCCCCCTTCAGGTACTGAAAGGCTGCTATAAAGTCTCCCTGGAGCCTTCTCTTCTCCAGGTTGAACAAGCCCAACTCCCTCAGCCTGTCCTTGTAGGAGAGGTGCTCCAGCCCTCCAATCATCTTCATCGCCCTCCTCTGGACTCACTCGAACAGGTCATGTCTTTCTTGTACTGGAGACCCCAGAGCTGGACACAGTACTTGAGGTGGCGTCTCATGAGAGCAGAGTAGAATAGAGGGAGAGAATCACCTCCCTCAACCTGCTGGCCACACTTCCTCTGATGCAGCCCAGGGTACAGTTGGCTTTCTGGGCTGCAAGTACACATTGCTGGGTTATATTGATAGCCTAATCAAAAAACGCCCCCAAGGCCTCAGGGCTGCTCTCCATCCATTATGATAATAATGTATTATCATATCATATTACCATTACCAATGATAACTTGTTTCTTCTTCAGGATTTATAAAATTAATAATTACATTAGTGACTTTCACAAATTACAATGAACATTGAAAAAAGACAATGAGAAAATCAAGATTTCTGTCTTCAGAATAAGGCCTTGACAGCATGAAGTGAATGAGGCATAGGTTCACTCAGTAAACAATAAAAAGAGGGGGAAAAAAAATTTAAATTCTGCTCATTAGAGTGCCCATTCTAATCATCATACCAAATGAGTCAAGATTCATTTGGAAAAACTTCTATGCACTCATGTAATTGAAGTCTGAATCATAACGCATCCGTATAAGAGTGCTGAAAGCCAAGTGCCCTGGCTGTGATGTTTCCTAACATTTGAGCTCTTGATTTCAAAACCTGCTAGTATTTTTCAGTTTTTGCCATTTGTTATATGGCTGCTTACTTGCTCATAGCTAGGTTAAAAGGCAAGTTACTGGTTTGACGTCATGATCCCCGATTTTGGTTTCTTCTGGTTTTGGATGACTAAATAAGGTTTCACAAACTGCACAACCAAAAGCAGTGGCTATTTTTAAAATCTCTTCTCCTTTTATACAGACAAGCTGTTAGTGCAACCAACAATTAGATACAGTCCCCATCATTGTAAGATTGTGTAAGATTACACAATACAAAAAGGACTATTAAGAGAGCCAAAATTAGTATACTAATGATTCAATTTGACAGTTTTATTGTGTATAATGTGGATAAAACTGATAGAGAACTCCTTTTAAATTACTCCTGCCATGTTCTGAACAAGATCACTAAACCAACCTAGCTTATGTTCTTTTGTAACAAATTTATCATAATGGTGCATATATAAGCAGCCATATATTTTTCCTTTTATATCAAATGTTCAGGACAGTGTTTTGATCTAATTATATTTAATCTAATTAGAGTTCATCATGGTTAAAATATCAGATTTAATGGTACGTCATGGATTAACAGAATAATTTGATTTCTGCACTGTTAATTAGAATGTACGTTTACATGATTATGGAAAGTTATATATGAATTATAAAATTAATACTTAATGTTCAAAAAACCCTTTCTGCCTGTGTCTAAGGAGATCTGTAGACAAATGAAATTATTCAAAAATATGGTTAGATATTTAAAGTCAACTAGTGGGTTTCTTGGGGGACTATGTTTTATTATAGACATTATGAAAGTAAAAACCTAATTTGTAAGAAATTAGTCATTTGTGTGTAACAAACTCAAACGTAAATTCAGAACATCCCAAGGATTCTCCAGCTGATAAGCCTTCTCGCCTTTCTCTCCCAGTGCACATCCAATGGCACTGAGGTAGGAATCTCCCCCGTTCCCTGGGTGCACCCACACTGCAATTGAGACAGAAGGAGAACCAGGAGTGTCTGGATGCGTGTGGAATAAACCTTCTTCCAGGCTCCTGTGCTGCAAAACCCCACGTGTTCCATCACATCGTCATCTTACAGGCGTGGCATGACTGGCATGGACTCCACAGCTAAAGAGAGGAGATATTTTCAGGATTTTCTAGGACAGACAAATGAACAAGGCCATTCCAATCCAGAAAGAAGGTGTTAATAACTATATGGAAATGGACTATTTTGGCCTGCTGCAGACCCACAGCAGATGAGTTTCTGGTGCCTAGTCAGCTGAAAATCTTGTGCTGATGGTTGTTGGAGAGACAGGTTATTCTGTGGTGTAAGGCTAGGTGACACCTGCTGCTCTGCAGTCACGTCTGCCCTCAATATTTGGCCAGGAGATTTTTCACCTCTAACTTCCGAGCTGGAAAAAATTATCAGATTCCCTAGCTTAAATGCAGCAAGTATACACTTTTCATGCCAGAAAGAGTATGTCAACTACGTAATGGTGACAGACACTTTGTGGACTGCAGTCAGTCGTAGGAGCAGTGGCATATAACACTATGAACTATGCAGCAACGTGCAAAATGCTGAAGAGAACCAGCACTCATCTGAAGGGACAGGCAGGGATTTAATTCCTTCCCGGTGGCATAACCATCAGCCCTCTTAGCAGACTCAGTAGAGGAAGCAAGAAAGTCCACCAATTATTACAGCTGGTGAGGAAGACCAGCAAAGGAAAGGAGGTGTATTCTATGGTTGGTTCCTTTTCTAAATGCATGGCAGGTTAAGCTTCTGCGGGAAATGACAGCTCCACTGTCACGTGGGAATGCCACTATGAGAAACACACCCATTCTGGAACGGTTTGATTTTGGATCATTTTAGAGTACTTTACCTCCTCACAAAAGCAATTTCCTTCCTCTTCCTCCTTCTTTTTATTTTTATTTTCTTCACAAATTGAAGTGCCAACTTACAGTGCAAACCTATTTACTGCCAGGATTTAGCAGGAATATCAGTTAGCTGTGTACAATTGTAGAAGAATTATAAATATGCAAAGGAAATTAAAGTTCACATTTTCACAACGCAGGGAAAAGCTCAGCTGGACAGGCATTGGAACAGGCTCCCCAGAGAAGTGGTGGAGTCACCGTCCCTGGAGGTGTTCAAAAAGACTATAGACGTGGCACTTCAGGACATGGTTTAGTAGACATAGTGGTGTTGGGTCGATGGTTGGACCTGATGATCTTAGAGGTCTTTTCCAACCTTAAAGATTCTATGATTCTATGATTCTATTGACCCCTGACTGTCATGACCATTTTCTCAGTTCAAGACCTCAGAGCAGCAACCTAGTATAAATGGCATCAAAGGAATGAGAAACATAGTAACTTCCTAGTCCTTTAATTTCCATTTTTCTTTCAAAAAAACAAACAAACAACAACAAAAACCCCACAACCCAAAACAACACTAAAGAACAAAGAAATACAGAATATCTCCTCCTTGTATTCAATGTTAATAGAAAGAAAATGTCACTTCCACCAGGCTGATACGCTTTTATTTCTTCTTCCACTGCACTGACTGCTCTGAATTCTTCCTGGGAAAGAAGACTGAAGGAAAAGCAAGGTGAAAATTTAATACAGTTAAAAAATAAAAAAATTGGGAGGCATCTGGTTTGGGTCCTAATAGTACAAAATTGGAGTCCTTTAAATAGTATCAGTTCAAACACTAAGACTTTTCATCATGTAGTGACTGAACCACATATCAAAGCATGGATAGAGCTAATTAGCTACTAAGGCAGCTGTTGAAAACATGTCCTACCTGGGACCTCAAAGCAATGTCTATATTGCAGTCATGCTAGGAGTGCAGCTCCTGTCACACCGCTTCACGTACAGGAGAGCCACCACTGCAGAGAGCCCACTGTCTTCCCATGTTTTCACCCAGGGTGGGACCTATCTCAGATCACAGACACTAGGTGTAACGGGCAGAGAGAGGCCTGTCATCAAAGAGGGTTTTAACCGCTGGTATGAGGGGTGTTACAGTCTTGAGCTGAGTTGACTGGTTGGTTGTACATTAAAACTCCTTCCCTGTTACACCGCAGGTTATCTTGAGAGAGTAGTGAAAATTGTGCAGTTCTCACCAGCAGATTACAAATCTGATTTCTGTTCCTTTGCATCTTTTTTAACCCAGCCTCAAACTGTACTTGGAAAATTGCTCTTAGTCAATACCTACAGGTCCAGCTAGCTATACAAGCCAATTTTGAACCAAAAGACTCGCTGCATGTTCCTTTGAGTTGACACCCTGCCCTTTTCCCAGCTCATCCCAACATCCTTAGAACATTTTCACCCTTTTCCTTGACCACATGTGTTCACAGTTATACCACAGAGAAGGGTGTCCACCACGGGTCTTTCTCCCTCGATTGCAGTCTGTGCTGATGCAGGACACAGTTCTCCTTGAGCCTTAGATGTGGCGGTGATCCTGCTGCTCTTCAGAGCTGGGCAGAGGGGAGTGGAAGAGACCCTGGGCATGTGAGGGTTTAGGTGCTATACAAACATACAAACTAGTGGGCTTGACAAGAAAGGAACGTGTACGAAATGATGCATACAGGGTGCTGTTGGAAAATGGCTGTCTACAGATTGTTTTACTGGCATCCTTAAAGACAGTGAGCATTGGCATGGCTTACTTATCTATTTGTCTCATACACCGGTCATAAACCTGACAACAAAGCTTGGCATGAAGGTACCTGTGGATGGACTTCTGAATTATAAATATGAACATTATTGCAGTTATACCCACACACACACTCCACTTTTCAATGCAATCAAACTTAAAACCTTAATACAGGATCAGATTCTTCAAAAAACTTATAAAGAAGCCTATACATCTTGCCCCTGACTTCACCTTTACCTGTACATGGACTTACTGTTACTGATGCTGCAGAAGCTGTAATTAAATTTTTATATGATAGATTAAACCTTTAGATCTCAATGTCCTCCAAAAGCAAGGCAAAGGTTCTACATTTACAATAGCAATACTCTGTCATGGGACCATGCTGGGAATGGGATATACAGCGTTCTCCTTTTTACCCACCCTTAACAAGCAAATACTGCAGAGTACTCAACTTTAATAGAAAAGGTAAACAGTTAGTTCTTTTATGTTAGATGCAGGAAATACCTAAAGAGTCTTTAGGCTGGATAGGGTAGAGTGTCTTTTTTCCCCTATATTTTTCTTTAAATTATTTTTTAACGTTCATGTTGTGAAAGAACGTCCTGAAAAACAGGCCCCTTATTTTGGAAATCATTATAGTTTGTTCTAATTATGGCATTATGTCCAATAAAATTAATTTGTTCCAGCCATTGGCCACATATTCAGCTGGTAGGTGTGTGAGCTGAGAAATTAGAGAGTTTTATGAAATAGTGTCTGTCTTATCAGGGATAAGCCTGTGGTTTCAGTCATATTAAAAAATTACAGGAGCTGCTGACCATTTCTAGTACAGACACCTTCCTCCTACTAGTGGAGTAGTGTCCTTTTTTACTGAGTATTTGAACACCTTCAGTCCCATTAGGAGCCTTACGTCTTCTTATAAATTATTTGGAATAGCGCATTTCAGAAAAAGAAAATGCATATATAAAAGGTATATAAAAGGGAGTAAAATAAATTATATAACTCAGATGGAAACCTAATTTGCTCAAATGTACATTCTACAGGAATGTACAAAGTAATGAGTTTTAATGATAGAAAAGCATAAAATTTTTATGCCAATTTATACACTGGAAATACTTAAAGATATCATTTTTAAAACTAGTATTAAATATTAAAGTAGCAGTAGTTGAACATCTCTCCAAAACCCAATCCATGTTGAAATTTAAAATAAGCCTCTGTGTGAATTGGTTTATATATGTAAAGAGAGGAAAAAACTGAAATATGTGACTAAGCGTTTAATCTCATGTAAGGGTGTTCACACTGGCAGAGCCCATGGACATGCTCCTGTGAAAAACACAGATGTGACAATTTTCTGAATAAATGATCAATTAAAAATGAAACGCAGCTGTTTTTATAGTTCACCGGGAAAAGCACCTTGTGCAGGTGCAGTTTGGAGACACCCTCTCCTTTTCCCCTGTTATGATACTGCACTGAATGCTGCAATAGGATTTGGTAATCTGTAGAATAATTAAACTAAAATAAAAAGCTGATTAAAAAGAAAAAGAAAGAAAGAAAGAAGAGGAAGTCCTGGAATATGGCAGAGAAATAAACTGTAACGGTTTCTGCAATAATTTTTTGAAAGTATTTTATTACCTAATTCCCTACTTTTTTCTCTGAAATGAATGCAATAAAGATTTTTTAATTTTTTTTAATATTTTTTTTTTAGCAATAATTCCTTAGGTCATAGACTATTTAGCCATAGATCTAGTTTTGGAAAATTTAATGAGTATACTTAGGAAAACATCCTGCGTATGAAAGCAATTCAGAGATGATACTGAAAGTCATGCCATAATTTTATGAACTTCTATCATCAGGAAAATTATTTAGATGATGGGATATCAATTATTTTCAAAATCGCTCCTCATTTAAATTATCCTTATGTCATATTTCTTCAAAAAGACTCCTATAGCACAGAAGTTCTTTCTCAATTAACTGGAAAATATATGGGATGGCATCGTTATGTAGCAAGGTTCAGGCAGTCACAAATGGAGCCAGAATTCTTGTACATCACAAAGGCGAATTCAGGCCCAGTGCAGATACAAAGAGCTTTGTGATATGACATTCACACCTAAAATTAGACTACGTCAAGTAGTAAAAGCCAAGTGCCAATCACTCTCTCTGAAAAAAAGACAAAATCTTAACTCTTTTTTTCTTTTTTTTTAAGGTTTTCTTTGTCATGGTCACAGCTAGAGACTTACACACTTTTTTCCCCCAGATTTTCTCCTTTTATTTAAAAATAAAAGATAGCACCTTCAGAGAAGCACTAGTGAAATGCCAGTGCCAGGATCCGATAAAAAATAAAACGTGCTGACACAGATGCTAAGGTCAGGAGGAAACAATATGATAATTTACGCTGACTTTTTTCAAAACACAGGTCACATAAAATTGGGATGTAATACTTGCAATAAAAGTTATTTTTACCTAGTTCACATTTTTGCACAATGGCAACTTTAATTTTACCTCACTAGATGGACTTTTAGTAGGATTTTTCCAAGGTTATCTGGTGAAGTTGTTTTAAAAGAAAACATCAGAGGAAGGTAACAAGAGAAAAAAGAATTCTCGGTTTGAAATATGCTGACTGTGTATTACACAATGTCATTTGGCTGCCTCTCTCAGATATAGACTCTCCCACTTTGTGCAAGCTATCCACAGGATAGCATTCTTCTTCAATGAAAAGCTGAAAATGTGCATTAGGACACCCTTCATGCCAAATACAGAGGACGAGAGATCCCTCTCATTCCTTTGAATGCCCAGTATATTTCAAATAATTACAAATATATATATAGCACTACATTTATTTATAAGTTTAGAAAAAGATCTTGACAATATACTTTTTGAAAAGCTGAAGCTCAGTTTAATGTCACTGGAATGACCAAATACATTTTAAGAAAGATTTATTTGGGCCATAGTTTTGGATATAGCTTTTTTCAGTTTTCTGGCCCTGTAAGTTTCAGTTTTCACAGGCATTAAAAATACACAGTCTTTTGCTTCTTAATAATTAACATGACTGTGGAATTTTCCTTAAAGGTAAAAAGAGAAACCGTTTTCCCTGAACTTTGTAGGTACCTACAGTAATATGCCCATCTTGCAAATTTTGGTCCAGGGACATTTTCAGAAACTTATAACCCCTTCAAAACTCAGTGTTGACTCCTCACAGTTATTAAACATAACTCAAGTAGTTAGAACCACCCCAGTGACGGTATTTTTACAGCAGATGTCACCAAATCTTGCTATTCCACAAGTGTTCAGCTTTAATTATGCCAGGTTTGATGTAAAGGGAGTCACCTTTTTCCAGCAGCTTTGCATGAGTAAGGAGTTAGTCAATGGCAAGGTCACTTTTTATTGCAAAGCTGGCTCATAAGGACTAGGTAGGAGCTTTGGGCTGTGTCTCCCAGAGACAGTGCTGGATGGTTCTTTTGCCCAGGAGACATAGAGCTTCTTTCAGGAACAAGTTGCACATGGAATGGATCTAGATTATCTGTCATTCACATATTTCAGCTAAGCAAGCAACCACAGAGCTCCAAACAGTTGTAATTCTTCATAAGCAACAGTCATGTCAGCATGCATTCTCCCTGCCTGCTTACATGTGCAAGAACTGTATACTTTATACCTAGTGACATCTTATATAAAGTTTGAGAGAACTCGAGTTAATTAACAAAGTTAGTCAGGATCTGTTAGATTTATAATGAAATCTTTTGAGTAACAATGCAAAATCATTCTGCAGAAATCCCAAGACCTCCACATAAATGAACTCAGTATATAGTAGTTATTGACAGAACAGTGGCATAATCTCATTAATATTAGCAAATTTCAATTACAGGGAGGGCATGAGCACGTTAAGTAGTCACAGTTTTTCATTATGATTGGAACAAACACCAATTTATTAATCCATCATCTAATTTTGAAAAAGGTGAAAGTGTGATGCTACTGAGAATGATATATGATAAAGTAGATTATTTTTGCATAGACGTAATGTTGTTATTTTCTTCCAGTGACATTGAAATTCTGTGTCAAACTCAGAGAGAGGAAAGGATAAGAAAGCATAGGTCATTCTTCATATAAGTGAAGAATTGAGATGGATCACTTAGCATGATGAAAGCAAGTGATGCAGTATTTCATTATTCAAGACCCGAATCTGTTGGATAACAATCACAGTTGCAGTTCACAAAAAGAGAGGCAACTCCATGTGCATTTCCCAAGAGGAAGAAAAAGGCAATCAAATGTCTTTTTTTTTTTTTCAGCAAGGATATCCCCAAATGAGAAAGTGGACAACTAATCATGCAGAATAGTTTGACAGGAGGACTCTGTCCTCCTAAGGACCCCAACCAGAACTCTTGAGAGAGATCTCTAAGCATCAAAAGACGTAGAGATTTCTTAACATACCTTTACATTTTCTATACAACTGCATGCTTATCTTTATTAACAGAACAGTTTGGATACTGAAGTAATGGATTATTTGTGGAGTTGCATAATCTTTTTCCTTCTGTTTTGTTTTGTAAATAATACAAGCATTATCATTACTTTCTTATTTGCACTATTTGGAGCATATTTGTACCAAAAAGCTACTGTGGGGAATCAGAACCATTATCTACCTCAACTAACAACCGAAAAAAATCACTCAGTTCCTAAGAAACCAATGATTTTAGGCCAGGACAAGGATAAAATAAACCCTCTGAAGCAAACCCTGCCCTCCTTCACTCAAAGAGCAGAATTGGTGTATTATGCATCACATATCTAGCACAAAAGCAACCATTCAGCCCCAGAAAGAATAGCTTGCAGATGTCACTGACAGGCACAGTTTGCTGTCAACCTAAAAATAAGACACGATCTTAGAAGGAGCCAAAGAAGCATTCTAAAAACTCTTTGCTAACTAGCAAAGGGCTGGACACATGCTGAAGTCAATAAGCCTTTTTCAACAGAGGGTAGATGAGCAGTCGTTAAACCTTCTTCCTAGAGCTTGCTGGAGCACTCAGAAAAGACGGTGACTTATCTGGGAAGCCAAAGAATATCTTTTTTCTCACAATCCAGGTACATGGCATGCTGCAAGATTTCACTGTAGCGGCTATCCCAGGCTTTTTACTTCATTCTGTTCCTGAAAGCACAACAGTGAAACACATCTGTTTTGGCATTCTTCATTAGATGTGCTTAAAAAAAAAAGAGGTTGGAATCACAGCCTCATCACCTATCATGGAAGATGTCAGTCTGTCTCATCAGGGTGTGCAGTGCGAATGGATCTGGACTCACTGTTCCTTGGAGGGAAGATGAGTATGTTTGGTGGCAGCTGGTAGAACAAGGAATATATTGAGCTCATCCTTCCTTTCCCTCTGGCTCAAAAAGACCTCCTCCCAAAGGACAACAGCTCCAGTCAAGCTGAGTAAGATGTGCTGTGAGCTGAGAACCGTTTTCAGCTTTTCAAAATTTGGTTTCAATACAGAGAAGGTTAGATCTAGTATGCCTCTAAGGCTGTTAGTAAGAGAGGGTTCAGATAAACCAGAAAGATAGACTTGCTCAAGGCCTTGCTAAAACCTACCTCTGGGTAGCCTTTATCCCTAACGATCAGGCAGAACAGATGGCTAACGGGTTGCAGTCCCTGCCTAGAAGCAGTGGGGTTTATTTTGTGCCTAAAAGCTGGTCCCATTCCATGGCTGGATGCCTGCTGCAATCTGCAGTTTGCAAACAGACTGAGGGTGAGGGCAAGGTCAGACCGGGGAGGTAGTAGGGGACCAGAGGAAGAGTCCAATGGGTTGGGCTGGACATGCAAGGATCATCAGATTCAATTCCACAAAAGAAGAAGCTACAGCAGAAGAAGCTGTACAACACAGGGTGGAGGGCATAAGGGTAGCTGCATGATGAGAATCAGTAACAACACAAGTAGAGCACCGGGAGAAGCAACAAGCAATGGATAAACTACATATGAAATACTTACATAAATCTTTCTCAAGACAAAGAAGTGGTAATCTTGTTTTTCTATTATATACATGTAAAGGAATGGATTAAGGAATGTCATTTCTTTGAAAAATAGACCTCTATCTTTCACTTTGCCTAATTCTAGATTATAAAAGGATCACTTCCTATATAGTTTTCAAAATAATCCCACATATTTGAGTAGGCAGTCAACTACAAAACCAACAATGCAGAACAGTTAATTCAGATGCATATATTAACAATTACAGTAACACGAAACTCATACAGTTAGCAATCTACAGGCCACATACTCAGATAATGAAAGCTAAAATAACGGCGTGTATCTATAAATACAGAGATTCTTACCGTGCATTTTTATAAATTTCAGCCTGCATATCAGTGTACTATTGACTGAACCGAGCTTAAAATTCTGTGTGCAGTTTTAAAGATAATTTTTGAAATAACCATACTTCTGAGGATAGTTATTTAAAATTCAGAAGGCTGCCCAGAATATCAGAGTAAGTTCAGCATTAGTGTAATTTTTCAACCTGACCCTAGAGGCCTACGAACTAAAATGCCAGCAGATTAAAATGCCTTTTAAGAACCATACTGCGCTAAGTGTATGGATGACAGAGTTATACTTTGAGTTATAAGCGGACAGTCTCACTTTTGAGACGGCAGCTGACACAGTCAGGCTAGAACAATTTTGCTATAGCGTGTGCCAAATGGTTGCAGGACCAGGCTAATAGTGAGGTCTCCATTACCGTAACAGCAGCTTCAAGGTTACTTTGGGGGGGTCAGAGTCAGGCCTGCCGCCCGCTGAAAGCAATCAGGAGGAAGGTACAATTTTGGCCAGAATAACAGCTGCTTTTCGTAGTTTATAGAAAGCTATTGGCACCGGTACCAAACTGTCACCAAACGTGTCACGATTTTTCTCCCTGGATGTCTCAACCTAACATCTGTTCAAAGTACCTTTATAAAGTAGGCTGAAATATTTAATAGACGTTTACACTTCTTGACACAAATGCCAATGTTTTGATATTGAGGCAGTCTGCACAGAGATTTGCAGAGCTGGATCATAATTTTGGGGCTTTTAACAAGAAATAGGCTGGATGAAAAAGCCTCATCTTTGAAAGAAAGACATCTAAAGAAATTTCAGACTTGTGATAAATTCTTTGTCTGACCCAGATTTGAGACTGGCTGGAAGATGGAAAGAGCAGGATGCTTTTTAGAACATCATTTACAGCTGTAGTTAGTAGACGTGCTTCAGCCACACACCAAAGGTGGTCCAGGCCAGGGTTAGATCTACTTATTTAACTAAGTATCACTGATAAAGAAGTTAAGTTCTCCTTATTCATTACATTCCACACCTAGTGATAAAACGCATTTATATTTTGGTGGGAGTTTGTACAATCATAGAATCACAGAATGGTTTGGGTTGGAAAGGACCTCAAAGATCATCTAGTTCCAAGCCCTCTGCCATGGGAAGGGATACCCTCCACTAGACCAGGTTGTCCAACAATATATATGTAATAATAAACTAAGAATCCATATCTACATGTATATCATAAATAATCGTACAGTACCTTTCACAAATTTTTATGAGGGGTCTTTCAATATCTGTTGCTATCCTATTATTTTAAAATATATTTATGGAGTTACATATTACACATAATTTTCCAAGCATGAAGAATTTTAGGGAACTTAGTGATTTCAGTAGGAAGGCAAAGTAAGTAAATTAATGTCATCCCAACTTCTAAATCAAAGCTGAACTCAAAGTCCTAGTGTGCTTCATTATGTTTCAGTTTACTACAAAAATCTCCACTTCTTGGTGGGTCAAGCCAAATAGTTCCCACCGAATAATGAAACTGACATTGACTATTGTTTATTTATCAGTTCACATCCAATTTTTTCTAGGTTGAGTCCATCAGGTTTGTTATATATATACTTATGCAATAGTTAAATCAGACTCCTTGAAACTCCCGTGAGAGATATCTTAAAAGCATCACTTAGAGGAAGAAATGGCTAAAAGATTTAGGTTTGTTCTTTCTCTCAACTTAAAACCACCAAAAGTATTAAATCAATGCAGCTTGCCGGAGTGCCAGCTGAAAGCATTGTCCACAGAAGGCACTGGGTCCTCATGACTTTCCCCCTGAGATTCAGTCTTACCACACACCTGGGGTCACGGCATTTGGAGGTAATTATTTTACCATTGGTAGGAAAGTATTATCTTTCTGCGAGGTGACCTTCCCCCAAGAGCACTGTAATTTATGTGTGCAACCACAGAACTGGTACTGAAGGATTACAGTGAGAAGCAGGATCTCTCCTAGACAACACTTTTATTTAACCACACTCAGATTAATTTTCACTGTTTTTGAAGTTGTGCTAGCCTGCGTTGGTGAAGGAATCCCAAAACCTTCCAAAAGCTCGCCAGTAAAAGATGAAGAAAGAGTAGAGAAGACGACTTGCAAATGTTGCAGAAGATGCAACAGTGATGCTAAATACCAAGAAATAAAAACCTGTGATAAGAGCCACTATAAATTAATATGGTTCAACACAATTAACTGGGTTTTTTTTGTTATGCAATTAGTGCACTGTCATACAATTACTTACTAAAATTTTATCCAACTATCCTGTGTAAGCATAGTTTTCAGTTAGCTGTATTTTAAAGCTTAAAGGAGTGTGATTTCTGAGACCACACCCTAAATGGTTTGTCATGATTTTTTTTTGTCACACAGAATACTGAATATTCTACCTGAATATTCTGAATACACCTAACAAGGATTTTTGTCTCCATTTGCATTCTCTGGCAAAAGTGAGTAATGCATCTTTGAGAAATGCTTGTACCTTTACTTTTCTAAACCACATTTTTCAATACTTTACAAACTTCTGACAACAAATGCACTGTAAGTAGATAGTAGCTTTCCTGTAACAGTGATTGCTGAATAAACTGACCCTATGAGAATGAGAAACGTAACTATAAATAACGAAAGTTATGCAGAAAAGTACCTACTATTTCCTAAAAGAGTTTACCATGTTTAAATCTTCCACTACTTTCAGAACATTACTGCTTATACAGCAGTTAATACGTGCTTACAAACAGATTATTACAAACAGATTACAAACAAACTTTACAGTACTTGTAAAAACAGCATGCTGTGTTGTAGTAACACCACTTAAATCAGTGGCGTTCATTCCTAACGAGAAAAGTGAATAAACAATGTGTATGTGTTTGGAGTCATACTGACCTAAATAATACTAAGACTACATCTATGCAAGTGAATTAAATAGTGCTACGGCATGAATCCATGCCCGAAACTACTTTTTTTCCTAAAACATAAAATCTCAGGGCAGTCCCTGACAGTCTTTTGATCTCAACTACTTGACCAGCCATCTCCCAAGGGTTTCCTGGGCACGGCTAGGGCAGCAGCCCAGCCTGGGGACCATTCCTGAGAGGCAGGCTAGCTGCAGCCTGTGCTTGGGAGGCTAAGGGAGCTTAACCATATGGAAGTGGCCATGCTTAGCTGGCCTCCAGGCTAGAGAGAGGCCTTGCATCATTCAGTTTATTCATAAAAACACAGGCAAGGAGCAGAAATGCAGCTGTAATAGGAAAAAAAAAACCCCAAAACAAACAAACAAACAAAAACAAAAAAAAAACAAAAAAAAAACACCAAACAAAAAAAAAACCCAAACCAACAAACACCCCGGAAAACTCTGAACAATAAATATTCCCAATTAGTGTCCCAATAGTAAATATTCCCAATTAATCTCTCATTATTACTGGAATAAAAGAGACAAACCCTGACAAATCTGTTCTCTTGTGTCCCCAGAGAAAAACCAGAAGTGAGTGGCCACCTTCTGTCTGCCACCATGCTGGGGATTTGCCCTGCATCTCCATGCTGTGCTTTCTGTATCAACCCAGTGCACTGGTGCTGATATACGCACAAGTCCAGAGGCAAGCTGTCTCATCCATAAGCACTACTTACTGATACATGTCAAGTCACATAAACAACATATATTAAACTTAAATTCCTGAAACAGTAGACTAAGTAAATTAGATTTCTTTCCAGCTGGCCAGTAAATGTCTTCTAAACCTACATTTTGAGCTTAATTATAGTTTGATCAGAGGATGTTTTCCTCCTAAAGTTGTTAAAGAAGACACACCTGATTTCCCACTCACTATTTTCGTTAATTACGGCAAAAAGGCACTTCCTTCCCTCTTTCTTTCTGTTTTCACCTTAAGTCTGCCTCAATGCATGAGCTGTACTCAGGAATAAAATAATAAGCAGTTCTCCACTAGTGAGTGCCTTTCCAAGGAAGCGCCTGGTTAGCTTTCCAATTCTTCCACTTTATCCGCTAGACAAAAAACATGATCTACCCAATGGTACGTGCTCTAGCACTGGGCTAGAAGTGTTCTACCCATCAGGAAAAAACATCGGGAGCTTTTGAAATTGTTTTTTGAAGTTAAAAAAGGAAATTAAAAATGTTAAGTTTAGATAGAAAAATATTTTGATTAGGGACTGTTGTGGTTTTTACCCCAGCCGGCAGCTGAGCACCAGGCAGACGCTCGCTCCGTCCCCCTCATCGGAAAGGGGGAGAGAATCGGAAGAGTGAAAGTGAGAAAACTCCTGGGTTCAGATACAAGAGTTTAATCAGTGAAGGAGAAGCCGTGTGCACAAGCAAAGCAAAACAAGGAATTCATTCCCCACTGCCCACAGCAGGCAGGGGTTCAGCCATCCCCAGGGCAGCAGGGCTCCGTCACGCGTAATGGTGACTTGGGAAGACAAACGCCATCACTCCGAATGCCACTGCCCCACCTTCCTCTTCCCCCCAGCCCCTTATAAACCGAGCATGACGCCATATGGTATGGAATGTCCCTTTGGTCAGTTGGNAATCAAGAGTTTCATGTCAGTATTTTGGGTATTTTTGGGGGGGTTTATTTTTTTATTATTTTTACAAAAAGTCACTTTGTAGATGTGAAAAAAGAAAAATATACCTTTTAATTTATATATGATCACAGCACAAAGAAAATGCATGAAAATACATCTTCTCTAAAGACAACTTTGATTTCAAGGAGCTTATTTGTCTGAAAAACATAATTTTCAAAGAAATTTCAACCAGCTTCAAGTTTCTCATGAAAACTGACTGAAATATCTTCAAAGACAAGATTTTTGTAATAAAAAGGTTTGATCCATTCAAAAGTGACATTTTAAAAAAGGATTTTTTTTTATTTAATACAGAATATTTTCAAGGCAATGAATAATAAAGAGACATTAACCAGATATGTTTACTTTGTGTAAAAGAGAAAATTGTTTGAAAGCTTAAAAATATTTTTTCTTTTTTTTTTCTTCTCCCCCCGCCTTTTTCTCACTGAAATTCTTCCACACTTCCCCCAAAAGTAAAGCATAAAAGAAAAAGGACATACATATATTTAAGAAACTTATAGGTTGTTTGGTTCTGAAACAAACCAACCAAAAAATTCTAGTTTGCTTTGTTACAGAAGAAGAGAGATGAAAAATCTGAATGGCAGATAAATTCTTTTCAATCTATTTCTGTTAAAGAAATAGTTTCTGTTCAGGGATAGTGCTGAAGTGGTAAGTAAAGCTTCTGCCATGAAATTCATCCTTTGTTGTTTCTTGCTATTAACTTGTGTAAGGTGGTGGTATACGAAAATGTCTCTGAAGCATCTGCACCATAGTCTCCTTGCTAGCCTCCAGGAGAGAAGCAAAGGCAACGACAACGCTGTGGGTCCAATATATGAGGGAAGAAAGATCGGTTGATTCATATTCGCCTGGATCTACCCCACTAGGAGCCAGGCAGCAGTCATGAAGGAACCGCTGGGAAAGCAACCACAGAAATGAAATAAGGTTTTAGGTAGATCTGAATGAAGGTCTGGGTTTCCATTTTCTGCAGTTGCGCAACTCGGCTTTTGGAGCCCTGGTTGTTCAGCTCTACCTGAAGGTACTGAATGTCATTCTTAGGTCAGAAACCATGCAGTACAGGGTACTGAAAGAAGGGCTAGCAAGGTCAGTTGCAACGGTAATTGTTTGTTACATGCAAATGGAGAACTTCTAATCCTAGAACGGATTTTCACTATTTCTCCTCAAATCTTTTCTATCTCTAAGTGAGAACTGTGTTTCATAAAAAGCTTATCAGTCATATCTTCTTATTTACCCAAAAGATTATAATGGATTATTTTAACCAGACTGTACATCACCATTCAGAAATGTAATTTTTCACCAGAAGACAAATAAAGGCATGTTGTTTGACTATCCTGATAGACTCTACACTGATAGACTTTTTTCCCACTACAAATCTGTTTTACATTATATTGGAGATTAATCCCTTTATAAGAGGCAGGAATGTGAAATTATAAATAGGAAGGATTTGCTGCCACCTCTGACATTATTTATACTTACACAGCAATTACAAATGTGAGGACATGCAGCAGCAAATTATCTAAAATAATTTCCCCCAACTCTTACTTCTGACATCACGCCAAAGTTGGCTCCGCTCAATCCAGTCAAGGGTCTTTTCAGCATAAAAAGCTGAAATTAAAAAATGGTATATTTATTTACTCTACCAAATACAGTGCTGTATTAGATACTCCTCTGCTCTACTGTCATCTTCTGTTTTCCTAAAGCTCCATATTACATTCACTGATAAACTTTTCTGGTACTTCAAGGCAAGACTGCAGTGGCTTTTTCAAGTCCTAACAGGAAGATCTTGACTGTGATTGTAGATGACACTAGTGTGTAGCTGGCAAAGTATCTTTCCAATTCATGTTTTTCAGGACATAATGTAACATTGGCTTCAGACACTGAAATGAAGATTCATTTTGTTTTCTCCTTTTTCAGGATTTAGCTAGTTTTTGGTTTGTTGGTTGGGGTTTTTTTTTGTTTTCTTTTTTTTTTTTAAATTTTTCTTTTTTTCTTTTTTGGCAGCCACTGGCTATTATTTATAGCCTTGGGTTTAAAACATTCTGCAGGAGAACCATTGGACCCTGCTGTTTTACCTTCAGGAAACAGTTTAACCACTCTCAGCTATTTATTGTGCTGTCATATCTTCCTCTCTATCTTCATGGTCAGAAAGGAAGAACAACCTGCAAATCCCTGCTGGGGTGAGGAAACCAGACAGGAACAAAGTAGGGCATTATGCGGATTTTGATATTAAAAGAAAAAAATTGCATATGTATGCACATGTATACACACAGATAAATGTGTATACAAATACACACAAAATCTGCTAGGGCCATCTGGATTTCTAACATGGGAAATTGTTATTTTCTGGCTTTTGTCTTCTTTTGAAGCTCTCATCCTATCAGTACGTCAGCTTTAGTTACTTCTCCCGTGGCCAGAACACGTTAGGTAACTCAGCTTTCGTAATTTTATTTTTAACCTCAGTTGCACTTATTTTTATGTTTCACTTCTGTCTTAAAGATCTTTCATGAAAGAGTACATTTTTTCCTCTCTTAAAAAAAAAAAAAAAACAAAAAAACCAAACCAACAAAACCAAAACACATCCTTACATATTTTTACTTCCTTTTGCCATGCTTCCACCATTTCCAGCTTTGTTTCTAGGTTCATTTAGAGTTTTGCCAAACTCAGTTTTGTCTGTATACCTGGCAAAAGTCGTATCTTCTATAAAAGTATCTCGTAAGAGAAAAAAATCAAAACAAACCTGTCTGCACAGAATCCAGGATGCAGTGTAAATCCATTTCCATTGATGTAAACTCACTTGTCTCCCATGAGATGTCAGTTTTCTACTGTTGTCATCATAGTAACAATGCCAGGTTGCAAAGGGAGGTTTTGATGTAGGTTGAAAGTCCATCAGCTAGTGCAGAAAGTTTACATGCTGCTGAGCAAGCCTAAGTACCTGTTGTAGAGGACAAATCCCTTATTCGTTGGCTCAGTTTCTACTTGATTCTCCAGAGGATTAATCCATTAATATTAATATTTCTTTTACATAATTTCAAAGAAAAATATTTATATATATAGAGAGAGATTATAAATTGGTTCATGAAGTCCTTCTGCCAATCATTTTTGGTATTCACAGACATTTTTTTTTAGCAATTTGTGCTGTAATGTAAAACCCTGTCATCCCTTGGTAGACTCTGAATATGTGTCTACTATAATACAGCCTAATAGTTTTATTTATGACAGTCCTTTGGAGACTCCAGCAACTGTGTGCAGTCAAGATTGTTCAAGTCATTATAATACAAGATTGTATTACAGTGATTTGAATGGATAAAAGTTCTGTCATCTCCAAAAGAAAAATGGATTGATAGACACTGTTTTGTAACATATCAGAACAAACGAGTTACTTTAATCCCCTAGACAGAGATCTGTATTTTCTCAAGCAACACTGTTGCAAGCAATAAGATGCATAAGGACTGAAGATGCTCATACATGAAAAGTACAGGAATTATCTTTTTTTTTTTCTTTTGTAGTGCCAAACATTCTATACCAGCTCAGGTACCTTAAAAAAAAACTTTAAAAATGTTTGAGGATATTGCACAGTTCAAACATGGGGGTGTGCCTTCAATTGTGTTCCTTGAAAAATGGCTGGATCTTACAAATTGACAATTAAAATCTACCTAATGCGGTGTTAGTTCCTGATATTATAGCTAGAGTTCATTTTGTGGTAGTCCTTCATTATAAACTTCATCCTTCACATCTTATCTACAAAAGTTTATTTTGATTAGAAATATCAAAGAGTACAGCTGTGCAACTCTTTCTAAAACAGCTAATTGCTTGCAGTACTTCTAAAGTATACAAAACATTAAAAAAAAAAAGCAGCTAGAAATATTTAAAGATTTTCCCCTGGAAGTTAAAAATTAAAGTTGTCTGATGGTGACAGTATTTTACAACCACAGATTTAGACACTTGAATAAACTTGGGGAAATTATTACTTTTCATGGTCATTGATCAGGAAAGCATCTTTGTTCAACAAAACATGTGATTAAGTCCCTTTGAGGCCAGCACATGCTTAAAGACTAATATTTATTTAAGGGTTTTGCTGATGTGAATCTTTCTGCAATTACCATTTCATCTGATTGTGTTAACAATGCACAGTAATGCTTGTTTGTTCAGGAAGAAATTTTGTGCTTACAGACTTGTAATACTTGAGAGTGTGTGGAGCTAACACGGTATTTATGCAACAGGACAGAAGTACTATTAAGTGCTATTGCTAGGCTGGGCAAACCAAGTGCATAAATTACATAGAAAAACCACAATCTTGGTAGCAAATGGTGTCTGGCCATTTTCCTTAGAGGAATAAAAGTTCTGTTACTGATTTTATTTCTTTTTTTTTTTTTTTCATTTGCATGCATTTTTATTCTGAACCCAAACTAAACTAAACTAGTTTTTCTTGTATATCCATCCTTATTTCATTTAGCCAGTAGCGTATCATTTCAGTCTGCATGCTTTTCTAGGGAAGATCATATTATCAAGGAGATGTCCTGACTGAAGTCAGGGAAAACTGAACACACACACGCACTCACGTACGTGTGCAAAATCAGAGTGCAGTTGAGACTAGACACGGGCCAGTAATTGATATTTTAAGTTGCATGTGACACTCTTTCCTTGTTCTGTTGCACTGCATTTAGATATTGTATGGCTCTCCAGACATGCTATGCATAATTTTACGTACCATCTGCTTTACATGCCAGGTTCCATATGTACAATGTATAACCTAAACCCAATATTTTGATTGATTTGAGCTACAGTGGAGGCTTTTGTTCTTAAATTGCTGGATGGAAGATTATAGTCCTAAATAAATAATCTGACAAATGTATTCCAGGATTAACAACCAACCAAATTTATTTTGAAAAATTTTTTAAAGGTGTAATAATCACAAAATTCAGGTGACTTGCAACAATCCCAATAAATATTGCTTCCTAGATTCAGATACTGGGAAACTTGCTACCATTCACTTAACGACCATAGCAATACAATGTCATAAACACATTTCAGAGTCGAGCAAAGGACAACAACAGTCTAGAAAAAAGAGATATCTGAATAAAGATAGACAGCGCTTATTTCTCAAAATGGGTGAGGTTTATAAAGATACTAAAAGGGAGTAATGGTTATTCAGAATCATCTTCTGGAGTTTCCTGGTACTTCATTATCTGGCTTCTTTCAATCCCATTTTAAGTATCCAAATCTTGTATACTCTTCAGTTACAGGTAAGCCTAAAAAACCTAACTTTCTATTTTGGAGGTGCTTTCCGCAAGAACATCTGGCTGCATTTCCATATGCACATGTGTACAATAAGTATTAGAACACCAAAATTAAAAAAAAAAAATACAGAATTTGAAACCAGTGACTCTCAGGACAAAGCTGAAGATTTATGCAAATACATATTGTCATTTTTAGTACTGCTGACTCTCTTCATCCAAGCAAGCAAAGAGGATTAGGCATTGCTTCGGACCTTAAAAAACAACCACCCCCACACCCCAGTCCAAAACTCTTAAGATGGAAATAATCACTGTATTCTTCACATTTGACATGAAATGGAAGTATTATCAACAAAAATAGATTGTGGCATTACAATGTGTTAGCAAAACAGCAGATAAAGCGGAGAATATGTGAAGCAACAAAGCAGCTGAAAGAAATTTTTTCTCCATGCAATGTTCCGCAAAATATGTATCCTTCACCTCCATATATGGCACATGATAAAAGGAACATTTGAATTCACAGGGAAATTAGAAAGAAACCTGTAAGATGATATTTTAAAAAGGAGGTTTCTGTCTTGCCTATGTAATTGCAAGGAGAAAAGAAATAACCAGTGAAGCATTTGTCCATTTTACAGAGGTTTTTTTTTCCCGTTGTAACATGAACATCTTAATCTGTTCACAGTTAAATATCAATGGCAGACATAGTTCAATTCAATGACAATTCTACCAGGTCCCTACAAATAAAGCTGAACAAGAGATGTAGCATCTCAAACTTCTTTTATACTTGCCTATTAACACACACTTGTGCTTAGAAGGGAAATATTATTGGACCATAACTGAGAAAGGTTATTTTTCTTGTCAGTGTAATAGTCACATTCTTCATTGAGTATAGGCACAATTCTGACACTTGACAAGTTGTTGACCACATGCGGCATTTTCAGGGTTCTTTCAACACTCAATTTGAAACAAAAAACCAAAAACCCAAACCAAACTTAAAAGCATTTTCCTTTTTACGGCATTCCAAGCAATTGAAAGTGATTAGTCAGGTTACAGGAACAAGACTAGCTTTTGCCATTTGAATATAAATATTTTTATTTGGTGTTTCATTATGTATCTGGCTGCTCCCAATCTAAATACTGCACTGAGCAGAGAATGTTCTGTGAACTAGAACTTCCATTTGCTAATGGATTATTTTTTTTTGCATAAAACCTTCCTTGTAGTTCATATGAATATAGGCATTTTAATTATTAATCAGACACATACTTTCTTATTTGTATCTGTGTTGTGAAAGAGTTCTTAAAAACGGAATAAGAAATTAATGTACATTTAGATTTTTCTCCTCCCTAGAGGGAGGCTGTTCATGAGTTAATGCTTATGCAATACCTTTCCTTACAAACTGTAGCACATTTCTTGTGTTACTTCTCTATTGAGCCTTTCTGGGCCTGATTCACAGGCCACTGAAGTCAATGGGAGCCCATCCAATTGTCTCAGTGGTCTCACTCTCTGCTTCCAACTTCTTACTGATACAAACAGGTATACAGCATCAGCAAAGTACAAGACACTAATCTGGTAATACTTTACAATGTCTGTGGGTAAAACAATGGGCTTCAAGTCCATCGTGGTATCAAACGTGTCAAGAAATCATTCCAATGTTTCTCCACTGCAAAGTGGGAGTGAAAATCTAGAAGACATTTTTTGATACAGTGCCCCTAAACCTCTTCGGTTAAAAACCTATCTTTTGAAAATGAAGTTTCTTGTACACATCTCTCTCACTTTGCCACCTCTCAGCCTTCTGCCCAGTCCCTTTCATTTGAAAAGTATTCGGTATTGGCCAGAACCTTCTTCCTCTGAAGTCAATTGGGAGTTTTGCCATTGACTTCAGTGGGAGAGTTATCACACCCAGGATGCGAAACACAGTGAGAACAGATATCATTGTTAAAGTAGACATCATAAAAGTAAGAAACAAAAATTTAAATGATTTAGCAAAACCCACTTAAAAATCTCCAGCAATAGTCAGCTTTTATGTACGTTTCCCACAAGCCGCACCAGGCAGTCAAGGCGAACAAAAAGCCCCTTGCCCGGTGTCCCTGGCATTCGGCAGTAGGAGCCGAACCCCAGCCCGAGAGGAGTTACTCGTGCGCAAACCCGAGCGAAACAGAGCCGCGCGCTAATTTGATAGCAAACATTTTGCAAACATTAAGCCTTCCCTAAGGAACGAGCGCTTTGCCACCACTGTAGAGCACGGGAGGGAGGCGCCGGGACGGGGAGCGGGCAGGGGAGCTGCGGGCACCCTGCCACCGAGGTGCCGGGCACCGGCCGGGGCTCCGCTTTCCTCCCCGCGCCGCGGCGCGCAGCACCTGGGTGCTCCCCTCCGCAGGTGAGGCGCCCCGCGGAGCTCGCTCTCTTCCCCGGACGGCGGCACCGCGGCTACCGAAATACCGGGCAGCGCTGACAGCCCCCGGGGACGCTGCCAAAACCGAGGGGGAGAGAAGCCAGGACACAGTCCCCGGGGCGCGCCGGGGGCACCGTGCCCTTCGCGCCCCGGCCCCAGGAAGGCGCGGAGCGGAGCCGCCGAGGAGGGAGTCCCCAGCACGG
>VWZZ01001870.1:223892-267826 GCA_013399095.1 Psophia crepitans
GATAGGACAAGGGGCAACGGGTGCAAATTGGAGCACAGGAAGTTCCAAGTTAATGTAAGGAAAAACTTTTTCACTGTGAGGGTGACAGAGCACTGGCACAGGCTGCCCAGAGAGGTTGTGGAGTCTCCTTCTCTGGAGACATTCAAAACCCGACTGGACGTGTTCCTGAGTGATGTGCTCTAGGTGGCCCTGCCTTGGCAGGGGGGGTTGGACTAGATGATCTTTCGAGGTCCCTTCCAACCCTTGTGATTCTGTGATTCTGTGACTCGATGATCCTTATGGGTCCCTTCCAAGTCAGGATATTCTATGACTCTATGATTCTCTGATATTCTTTTTCCACTGAATCTGTAAACCAAAACTCTTTAGATTAACAAGGACTGGTTGATAGGGGTGGCTCCTTTTTCTCTACTAAAACCCACAAGTGGGGACTTTTATCTGTGGGAATTTTTGCAAGAGTCACCACAAGAATATTTCCTTTGAACTGATTTCTTGTTGGTGAGGATCTTGTTGGTCAGGAATCACTTTGCTAGACCAAGACTGACAATCATCTAATTCATCTCTAATATTACTGCATCCAGCTCTGGGGACCCCAGCACAAGAAAGACACGGAGCTGTTCGAGTGGGTCCAGAGAAGGGCCACAAAGATGATCATAGGGCTGGAACACCTCTCCTGTGAGGACAGGCTGAGAGAGTTGGGCTTGTTCAGCCTGGAGAAGAGAAGGCTCTGGGGAGACCTTATCGCAGTCTTCCAGTACCTAAAGAGGCCTACAGGAAAGATGGAGAGTGACTCTTTATCAAGGAGTGTAGTGATAGGACAAGGGGTAATGGTTTTAACCTAAAAGAGGGTAGATTTAGATTAGGGATTATAAAGAAATTGTTTACTGTGAGCATGGTGAGGCACTGGAACAGGTTGCTCAGAGAATCTGTGAATGCCCCATCGCTCAAAGTGTTCAAGGCCAGGTTGGATGGGGTTTTGGTTTTGGTCTAGTGGAGGGTGTCCCTGCCCTTGGCAGAGGGGTTGGAACTAGATGATCTTTGAGGTTGCTTCCAACTCAAACCATTCTATGATTCTATTCTATGATTCTGTGATTTCCAGAACAACCTAGTTAAAGTCAGATCTGTGGGGAATAACACTAAGGACAACGGTTTTTTCATCATCTCTGTAACCACCAGCAGTTTCTAAGGTTATCAGTTCTGTTGGAGCCACAGTGCAAACTGCTGCTCTGAACTTTGACTGAGCCACGTGCTTATTTGAATCCACAGATCTTGATCACAGTGGAGATGTGCTGCAGAGCTGGGCCCTCTGCTCTTCTCTATAGAATTCAAAAAATTCATCATACACAGCTCGGCACTTTCTCCTTGCTCGTGTGTTTTCCTCCTTGAGCTGTCAATCCACAAGCAGCTCTGGACAATGGAAACAGCTGAATTTCTTTAACTCAGACTCTAGGTTTATGGGAAAAAAAACCTCAGTAAATATATACAAGTATGTGTTGAATAATGTATTTCAAAAGCTGTCTGTGAGCACGACTGTTTACATTTACTTCCATATTTAATAGATATTTTTTTGTAACGAATCCAAACACTCAACATCACATGCTTAGTAAATTTGCATTTCGTGATACATGTAGCTGACAGAAATAGAGATAAGTGGCACCTGCATTGCAGGTGACATCCTATATAGTGTATATTGTCCTTCTAGATTCCATATGTAGAAGATGGTGTACAAATTAATCTTTCGAGTCCAATTTTCAGAATCTGATCTTTTGTATTACTCAATTTTCCCTTAAGAGATATACATGACTAAATGCATGGGTTCAGTCTCTATACATTTAGGTATTACAGAACCGCATATTACCATTTTAGAACAATTTAGAAGCAGTGATGCCCCTGGAGTTTTTCTGGTGAGAAGGGAAGGGATGTGTTTCATGCATGCCATTTCCATCCTGGCTCAAGCATATGCCATATAATTCCATTCACAATAGGGTTAGATCTACCAAGATCTCTTTTAAAAGCTTTCTTCCTATGTAGTCTGACTGGAATGCCACTATAAAATTTTCTTGGTGTAATGGCTAAAAGCCTTTTTCACTTCCATCTTAATATCTTTATGTCCATCCAGAATGTTTTTTGTTTCAGCACTGTCATTTAATGAGCTCTTTCTTCTTTCTTTTATTTATCCACTGATGTATTTGTGGACCTCAATCACCTCCCTCTGTGCTTCATTTTTCTACACATTTTCCTACCAGGAAAACAGTTTCAAGCTCAGCCTGAAAATTTGGCCCCTACTGATGTTTTCTTCCACAGACTTCTCTGCATCTATTCTCTTTCAAGATTACCTTTCCTGGCCAGAAACCTCAATACTGTATTACAGGTGAGGTTTAACCAGGGCCTAGTATAATGATACCTCTGCTTGCCTGTCTCTCATGGATTCACCTTTTGTAATACATCTTCAGTTTGTATTTGCCATTTTTACACTGCAACATACTGGCAGTTCATTGACTACAACATCCCATTCCTACAAATAATTTCCAACTCATGAGCGCTCAGCATACTGGAGAACTTTTTATTATTAGCTTCACATGGATGACCTTGCATTTCAATCTAGTCCTATTTCTGTTCATGCAGATCTTCTGGTATTCCGTTCCAGTCTCCTCTGTCCTGCCTTCCACATTCGTGGCATTGGCAAACTATAATTGCAGATCTAAAACTATGCCAGATTGAAAACAATAAACCCGATGAATTCCAAGACCATGTTCTGAGGAACTTGACAAGGAACCACCTTCCTGCTACTCTCTGAAACATCTGTGTGCTGCTCTCCCTAAAAATGCGTCTTTGCCAATTTTACAGTTTGCCTATTAGTTCTAATGTTTTTTCAAGATATACTAAGAGTATATCGAGTGCTACTACGTCAAATGTACCTATTCAATGACTATATAGAAAAATCTACTACATTGTCTGGGAAAAAAGTTACACTATCAAAAAAATATATGTATAGGGGAAAATTCCATAATAGCTCTCAAGGAGAGAAGGGGCAGTTGCCACATTATTTTTATTACAATGAAAATGCTTTTTCAGCTGTTTGTGGGTTGTGGGCTTTTTGTTTCTTTGTTTGTTTGTTTTTTTTAAGAAACAAAACCAAAAGAAACTTATTTGTGGCTGTTTAGATATTCAAGCAAAATAAAAGTTATGATTTTGATGCTAGAACAGTTAAGGACTAGATGATATCTGGGGATTCCATGAAATCAAAGTGATCCTTTCGAGTCCTCTGTCTGGATGACTGTAGCTTTCTGAAAAAATCAACCTTTTGGGCTCAACTTTTCAATGGGTTAGGTGAACCCATGATCTTTCACTAAAATCCGAGGGTGATTTTCTCACCGATTTCAGTGGAATCAAGATTAACGAGTAGTAATACATAAGTCACTTTTTAAAAAAGTGACTAAATCAAACCAGGTCTCTTGTCATAAGAGGAGAGAAAAGAATCAGGGAAAAGATTAATTTCCCCAGACATCTAACAAAAAGACCATTTGACTTTTTTTTTTTTAAGAGTTCTAGAGCACCTGTGATACAAAAAGTAAAAAAGACATAGAAGTAGATCGTAATGTAACCAAGAATAATTTACAATATGTAATAATTTCATAAATATACTCTGAAGTCCTGTAGACAGGATTACTATGGTGGACCGTGATTGTCCAATGTTCCTGTAAGACCTTTTTTGCCAATTAATTATGCATCTCAGAACACACTTTTCATATGATGTAGGGTATATGTTGTTTCCTACACATTTCCATTATAGTTTCTGTCAACATAATTCATATACCTGTATTTCTTTTGTGACTGACCATATATATTGCATAGATTTTGAAATGGGTTATTAAAGTATTCGTATATGTTGTATAATTTCTTTTGTACACAGCTGCATGAACTGCCAGTATTACCAAGTCTTGAAGAGGTGGGTTTTTTTTCCCCATAGCTCAGGCTTTCTTTTGTAGCTTTATGCAGATATTTCTGACAGAGAAACAAATGTTCTCATATTCAGCCTAAATAAGCATTTTAACAGGCATAGGTTTTGCTTATTCTTGTCAGAGCAAAATTAGATATTAATCCAATGCCAAACAGAGTTTACAAGAATGTAATTCAGACACCAGATTGCAAAGTGCTTTTAAGTACTCCTGCACTATTTCCCTAAAGAGATTGGTCTCTTAACATGCTGAAGGGGAAGAGCTATAGAATGTGCAGTGGAAATATGGAGACTATTTCTTCCCTGTTAATTTATTATAGTGAATTGACATAATGAAGGATGACAAATTGGGCTTTGCTTTTTTTTTTAATCCATATAGCACTTCCCATTAGAATGCGAATGTTTTCTGTATGAGTGTCAAGAGCAACGCATTTAATTACCCAAAAGCCATACGTCATGTGTTATGAATGTAATATGGAGCGCAAAAGAAAATGTACTGTGTATTGCTGAGTAAAGTGTTAAAGGGGTACTAGAGGCCTACACTTTAAAAGCGAGCCTCTGCAGTGTTTGAACTCATTGAAAAATGAATACTTTTTTTCTTTTTAGAAGCACTTTTCTTCTAACCAATAGGATTGAACTTGTTACTGCCATTTTAAATTAGAGATTGGTACACTGAAATATTCATACCTAATATATAACATTAGTATGTTCTGTGTAATATAATAGCGTATGACAATATATACTCTGGTTATAACATGTATAGGCTATTCATTGTTCTCTATATATACATATAAAATATATATACCCATATTAATAAACACCTAGTAAAACACATCTAATTGAAAACTTCACTGAATTTGATGAAAATAATGTGGACATGAATTCCACCTTGTTCATTTTAATTCCTCATCTGGAAGCTCATAGAATCATAGAACCGTTTTGGTTGGAAAAGAGCTTTAAGACCGTAAGTCCAGCCGTTAACTGAGCACTGCCAAGCCCACCACTAAACCATGTTCCTAAGCACCACATCTGCATATCTTTTAAATACTTCCAGGGATGGTGACTCAACCACTTCCCTGGGAAGTCTGTTCCAATGCTTGGTAACTCATCTGGTGAAGAAATTTTTCTTAATGTCTGACCGAAGAAGCATATTTTTTTTCAGGCTATATGCAATTACATGTACTAGATACTTATCTTTTATCAGCAAGCCTAATAGAAACAGAGTCACAATATAGGCAAGATTTCAGTAGTTAAAGCATTATTAGCATTGTTAATTAAAGCATTTTCTTTGATTTTGTTGAGCATGATGCAATTTTTATAGTGGTAAGTCCAAGAGGAAGTGAAGCTTACCATACATGATGCAACACAGTTAGATCTCTGTGAAGGTTCTTTTCCATCATGCTCCTTCCCTCTGTTTTGTCTTCTTTAGATTAAAGAGTATCAATAATTTTAATATTTATAGGGCACTACTTCATGAACTAGTTAGCTTAGATGAAACCAAAGCTAACACCATCACAGTTGCAAACCAAATGCACAAGATTACACAGAGTTTAAAGAACTACTCGGATGCCTGTTTTCCAAATATACAAACATCAGAAATGTTTTATTTTAAAGAATAAAATTACCTTATCTCAAAGAATCAATCTGTTAAAAAGCTTTACCATCCACCAAGATCCACTGGCACAGGAGTTTATCAGAGGGTGGAGGGTTTGGTTGAACAAAATAAGGAAACCTAATGGTTCTAAAATCACCATTTTCTTTCAGCAGCTATTTCTGTTTCTTCGCAGAACCCAGCCTTTCTGTATTTTACTGCTCAGGGTCTTTTATTTAAAGTGCTTTGTCATGTGTGTCTGTAATAAGACCCTCTGTTTTGAGTGCTGAGCCTTTGTAATTCATAAACCTTTTGGATTTATGTTATAATTTTCTTTGAAGTCATCAGACAAATTGATATCTTTTGGTTTAATTCAATTTAATAATACAAATCCTTTAGATCACTAGTTCTTATTAACTTCTTTTGTGTGTCCAGATCATCTTTTAGTGCCTGCATTTAGTGGTTTTCACTGGATCTGAGTGTATTAAGTGAATGTACTACTACATAACAGTGGGAGTCTATCTGAATGGCTTTCTCTCTCTAAAATGCAGGGATCGGGTTCATGCCATGAAACCAAAGACAACGTTTGAGGCTGTGCCTGTGTTTGAAGGTCAGAAAAACTTGGGTTACACAGCCAAGGTGGCTGGGGTAACCCAGCCTACCTACCTGTGTGGAGCCTCAGACTGGGAGATGTCATCTACAAGGAAAAGAGTCAGTTAAGGATGACTGTGAATGAAGTCTCCCCAGTAAAAAGTTGCTGATAATGTCTCATGAGCAGGGTACCCTTCACTGAATGAAATAATCCTGCTGTTATGAGAGGGTTGTGTGTGCTGCCCAGCTCTGGCGAGGCTGAGGGTGAGGGGTTGGATGGGCGAGCTGAGGCACCTGAACAGCCAGACGTGAGGATGGTTGTACAGCCCGTCGAGGCACTGTTCAGCTGAGGGAGGCTGTCAGAGAGCACCTGAGAGAGAAATTCTGCATTTACAATCCGTATAACAGAAGGGTGGTTTTGTCCCCACTGTTTCTTGACAAATTAACAACTAATCTTGAAAGGTTTTATTCCATGTAAGTAACACAAAGAATGAAGGGTATTAATTCAGCATCGTGTCCTGCTACAGTAAGATATATTGGGATTAGGCAGAAATGGCGGTGTGGAAAGTCACTGATACCTTGGAACACACAGCAGCTACCGATAAGCCCACGTAGTATTTGCTGCTAGATCAGACAAATCAGAGTTTTCTCTTGCAGTCTGAATGCGATGGTGTCTGTAAAATTTCACAGGTGCTTACTTATTTTTCTAAATAAGGATATTTCTTCATGAGTGTTAGAATTGGTAAATCTATTGTGTTTATTTGGCGACACATAGTGCGCTTTTATGTGTCTCTCGCTTTATCTGTTCACTCCTTCAATATTTAGTATCAACATATGAAAGTATTAGAGTAACACAACAATCAGAGCAGAAAGCAAGCTTTTGAAACGTAGTGGCAGGCACAATAAGTACTTATTTTTCATATTAAGGTAGTATGTCTTCTTGAAGTAATTATATACAGTTTTCACCCAAGGATGTGATAGGCTGCTGAAATAAGTCCACTAGGGCTTATTGTAAGTAGTATTTTTCCAGCTTGTTTCCGTATGCTTTTGTCATTCTGCACTTGATTTAGAAAGAGATTCATGGAAAGTCATAATTATTTTAGGAAGGCAGCAGGGAAAGTGTTCTTTCACCATGTCTATAAATCTTTACTTATGCTCTACAGAGAACTCTGCTCCCTGTGTCTGCTTTAACAGTGTAAGAGGAGTATATCATAATGCCTTGAGTTGTCAGAGCTTCGGGAATCTTTATAATATGAGATCACAAATGGAGACAATTTCATTGTAATAGTCCTGGCAACAAAGAAAAAGGATACCAACTCAGCTGGCACACTGACATGATAGCAAGGATATGTTCTTTCGTAGAGTTAAAATATGTGTGGGATTGGAATGTGTGTGTATATATATATACGTATAAACACACACATATAGATGCATATATATGTTTAGTGAGGAAGCTAGTAAATCTGAGACTTAGAAAAGGAGATGACTACTGAAAATATGGACTATTTTTGGGGTAGTATTTCTAGAGGAAAGCAGAATGTAAAAATCACTCCCCTTGGAATGGTAAATGACTGCCTTTCAGAAGAAGAAAACACTGTTTCTCCTGATGAAGTCCACGGTAGATAGAACTTGGCTTATTGCTTTTCATTCTCCTAAACACACCTTTTCAAAAGACAATTTTCCTTTTCTTTTTCTCTTCTGCAAGGAACTATCCCTTTGTAAAGCTTACAGCCCATCAGAGAAAAAGTGTAGCTCTGGCAGTTAAATGTGGACACAGTTCTTGTGGAGGTTAGGGAATCTTTTTCACTGGAAATTTGGAGAGTGGCATAGGGAAATAATTATCAGGACTTTTTTTTAGGCACAGCTAATTCTGCTTTGGGTAGCAGTTAAGCTAAATGATTTTTTATGGTCCTTCCACTGGTTTGGTTTTTTGTTTTTTTTAAGCTCCCTATGAGATCATGCTGGTAAGCAAAAACACCAGAAAGCTATTAATCAAAACCACTTTTTTTTTTTTTTTAAAGACCATCACAATATTTACTGCCTTTGTTTATGTACAGTCACCTTTCGGTCATTTGTAAGGAATTAGTGGTCCAAGAATGGATGTCTCAAGGACCTGTCTATAGTCTTAGAGGATGTTCTGCAAGATGGGTGTATTGCACAGTAAACACTGTATTCTGAGTACATATTAATGATACGAGGTAAGAATTAAATGAAAAGAACATGAAATATTCAAATTGTTGGATTCTGACATTCAGATATTTAATTTTCATGCATTATTTTTAAAAATGGGATATCTGCATAATAATAATGATGATAATGATAATGATAATAATAATAATATAGAGATAGCTAAGAAATATAAAAATTAGGTCAGTCAGAAAGAATCTCTAGAATGCCAAAATATTTTTGATGGGTTCCAATCTACAATTTTCAGACATATAAAAAATTTTGAATATGTCTTAGTGGCTATGTGAAGAAAGCTTTGTCTATTGCTATAGCAGATATTTAATGTATAGCCCATTCTCTTTCCTTTTCCTTTTAATTTCATAAGCAATATGACTAAGAAAAATTAATTTCTTCCACACTCTCACCTCATCAATTCTTTTTATTCAGTAAGTATGAAATGCATATATAGTATAAGTGTGTATCCTTCCTGAGTGAAGAGTTTGCAATAAAATTTCTTTTATTTACACTGGGGTAAAATCTAGGAGCATTCTTTAATGTCATTCTTTCATAATGGTTTTACAACAGGAAAAAAAAATACATGTAGGAGATTTATTCTGCAGATTAAATCACTTATTACTTTTGTTACCTCAATAAAATATAAACAAGTAATAATTTTGCTGAGGCATGTTATACTTTACTTGACAGTTTAGGAAAATTTGAAATCTTCTGGTTATTACGGTACTATATTTTTAAAGTATTCAGTATTCCAACATGAAAATGTCCTCTTTGTAAACTGAAAAACAACCTTTTTTTACAGGAGGTCCACACAAGAAAATATATTTTTCCAACAAATTCTATTTTAAAAAATATTAAATATCTCTAATGATTTTCTCACTTCCAGGTATAAATATGCTGTATATATTTTATGTATACTTAATTTAAGAAAAGACTATTATGACTATCAAAACCACTAAATATGTATCTAGAGTTACTGAGTGAAAATAATTATTTTTGTTATTTTTCCTCTTCTAAATTTCAGAAGTTTTCCAAAATCTCAGTAGAAAAAGAAACAGCTGTTATGCCCTCCTTCATGATTGTGTGGCTTGGATGCATCAAAACCCAAATGAGTTCTATCAAGTAAAATACCTTTTCCCAATTAATACTTAACCCAACTACTGCCAAGACAGGGAATTTGTCTCCAAAGAAACTGATTGACTGACAGAAAAAAAGTAGAGAAAGAATGAAGCACTTGATATCAGAATAGAGCAGAAATTTGGTTTTATGAGGGCCCTGTTTATGTAACAGGGCTTTGCTACACAGTCTTATAACAGTTTTTGTTTCCAGCAATGTGCAAGTAAAGGTGTTGGTACCACTCACTAGAGGACCTAGAATGTCTAAGATCTAGCCAAATGTGATTGCCTCAAACTTGGGAGAACCTGCTTTTGTAGGACTGTTTCTATTATTTGCCAGCCTAATTTGTATTACTGGTTCTGTAATCCTCCTCCTCCTATTGTCATTGACTTAGTTGAACCTGGTCACTCTTGGGATCATGAAAATGTCCTGAAATGCAAGTAAGGGTTGTTGGCATTAGAAATATTCTATGTGAATCTGGTTGTTTTTCCGTGTTCCTTTAAGAAAGATCATCCTGAGATTCATTAAAAAATTTCTTACATCAAACTTAAGTAGGTTCAGAAATAAAGTTTTATTGTTTCCTCTAGATGCCAGCCTGACGTAAAACAGAGGCAAATGGAAATCTCACAGATCCGTCTGTGTAGTGATCCCCAATCTTAAGCATGAAATAACAGTTTATATCAGCCTTAGCCCTGGTGAAGACAACAGGTAGAGTGAAATCGATCCACCTGAGGATTCTGGTGTAGCTGCCATTCAGGTTAGGACATAGCCCTTCTCATACTCCAGACAGATGTGTCAAAGAATTACTTGTTCATTATGGTTCAGAATTGTTACTGAAACACATTGCTTGCCAAAGTTAAAAGAAATTGGATTTGTCTAAGGACTATATACATGTCACATGTGCAGGACGAAGATATTTCCATCTGCTCTCAATGCTTAGTACTCAGCTTCCAAAAAGAATCAAACTTTGCAATATATTTTCCTTAAGATCTGTCTATGTGAGGTTTTCTTAATTAAAAAAGTACAACCCGATTATATTCTGTATGTGTGGGTAGTTGAATACATAAACAGAAGAGTAAAAGCTTGTATTCAACCATAACAGGCTTTCAAAGCAATTTCAAAGAAACAAACATCATATGTTGTGGATTTTTTTATTTTATTTTATTTTTTTTTTGAAGTGACATGCCAAGCTGTTGAAGCTTGGCTTTTTATTCCTCTGGTAGTAAAATTGCTGCTATGTTAGCTAGGTCTCCCATATAGGTGATTTAATCAAGATTACAGTTTGGTGCATTCAAAATGGAATTGACAACCAGTTCAGAGAGAGGAAGAGTGGGTTTTTAATATGAAAAATTGTCTTCTTCCTTGAATTTTACCAGTCATGTCATGTTACATTAGACAGAGCAATAGAACATTAGCTGTGTAATGAGACATGACTGCTAAAATGTAAAGGAGAACACACTTTCAGATTGGCTAGTTCTGTTGAAAGTGATAGCTTGCATCTAATCTGCAACGCTTGTAGATATTATGCAAACCAGCTGTTTGTGAATTCCAGATCGCTTGGAAATTGGAAGAAATGTCAGATACATTATCAACTTCTCAAAACATTTCTGTATCTTACTTTTGGTCTTTAGATAAAAGGAGGGATTTGAGAAACACAATTATGAGTTATTTTCATGTAACACTTGACAGTTTTTCTTAGATCCTTTGGGGCAGAACTTAATTGAATTAAAAGGAGTTTTGTTTTACTGAAGTCAACAAAGCTTCAGACATTTAAACAATTTTAAATCCCATCTGCTTTACAAAGGTGCATGAAGTTTTATAGTATTTAACAATGTCAGGCCACATTTTTTTTCCTTGTTATGAGATAATGCTTCATTGCAACTGAAATATTTCATAGAAAGTCTTTGCAGAAATTTTATCAGGAGAGAGGAAGGAGGAGATTTAAATTTCAGATTATTTTCAGTAAAGATCTGACCCTTGAACTTTGAGATATTAGATGTGTTCTCTAACCACTGAGATGCCAGATATTTTGAGGTGTGCTAGATGGTCTCCTCTGTTCTGTGACAGATTTCAAAAGGCTTTCTTTCTTCACCTTTTTCAACCACTAGTTGACAAAAGCAAATTTCAGATTTTTTTTGTGTGCTGTAACTGTGGTTTTCAACCATATCTCACAGCAAATCAAACCAGCTGTTTCAAAATCTGACTATTTCTAGTATTTTTTTCTTTGCAGTACTAATACTTGTCACAGCAATGCTCTACATCACACAGAAGCCTCTCAAATTTGATCACATTCATAAATTGCATTTATTGGAAAGGGGAAACAAAATGGTTGGCATCTAATAATGGACCGTTAAAAACTAGGCACTAGATTTATGTTTTGACTGTGTTGAATAACAGTGACACAATAAATGACGAAAATAACCCCAACAGTGGGAATGTGAGATTAATTTGCTCAGTAGAAAGAACATTAGAAAAAAGGAAAGATTACACATATGGAAATGCACATCTAGAGAAAGTCAGGAGATGCAAGCTTCTAATGCTATCAAATCAATCTCCTCATTATGTTCCTTACATTTAATATTTAGAAAAGTGATTCTACTTTCAAGCACTCTAGTTTATTCAGAGTGCTGCCATTTTATTAAGATGTGTGTGCTAGGCAAATCTAGCTTCCTCTGAAATCGGTAGGAATAGTCAATCTCATAAACAGCAACTCATACTTAGAACAGGAAAAAAAAAAAACAGAAAAAAGATTGATTTTTGCAATGCTGATTGAAGATGAACATTTAGAAGGAAAACGGAACAGACTAAGTCTAAGAACTGTTATGTATGTAGTTTTTTGTAAAAGTTTCTCATTTATTATTACTGTGCAATTACAGTCATATATCTATACCAACCATAATTTAGCATCAGTGTAGATGAATTGCCAATACTTGGCTTGCTCTGAGGAGAAAATGCCAAACTACAAGAGCTGAATTATATTACCAAGCAATGTACAAGTTTTTAGCTGTTCTGCCTTTATTTGCATCTTGGGACACACATTGCTAAATCCTCATATGGTATCTTGAAAGAGCACCCTTTTATGACTACATTTATTCCTACATATTCTTTTTATTTAAATTGAAGATGTCTCTGCTTAACTTACATTTCTAATAGCAGTGAAATCCTTTGGGTTCTTATTAGACGGAATCTAGGCACAAAATTCTCTCATCTGCTCTGTTGTACAGATCTTTTATTTGAAGGCTAAAAAATATCTTTTATATTTGCAGTTGTGATTACAGACTGATATGCTGATGTCTTCGCATTGTCAAAATGGCCAAGTTTTACACATGCAGTTGAAGTCACATCCAAACAGGCGAAGAATGAGAGGAGAAATTAACTTACGTTGTTTTTTTGGATCCTGTTATAAAGTTCTGCACTTACAGACCTCTTGGAATCTTTATTCACAGAACAGATCTTTCTCCAAGTTCTAGTACCGTTTTTTAATATATTTTTCTGAGGATTTTGCATTGATCTTCGTTAAAGCCTTGCACTGGAAACAGATCCAGAAGCAGGACTAGCCATCAGACTGTGCTTAGGACATAGATACAGATACTATAGTTGTAAAGAGAATTTCATTGTAAAAAAATAGCTTCAAATGATTGCATGTCTGGCCTTACTTCCAGCAAGCCAATTTGTTTACAACTTCTCAATATAGATTTTGTCATGGAAGGCATGCAAATATATGAAAGCAGAGTTTGGAATGGTATTGTCAGGACAGCTCATTAAAGCCAAGAAGGAAACCCATTATAGACCCTGCTCAAAAGCCATCTTTCCTAGTCTATTGACTTATGATGCTGACCAGAAAATGGCTAACTATGATGTCTACACTAAGTGAGAGCTAGAGACAGCTGTCATTGATGAAAAAGAAAAATGGAGAAAGAAAAAAAAAAAAAAGTGATACTGGAAAAAAGATAAAGCATCATTAAGTTATTAAGCTATATAATTGTGGGATCTCTTGTCCATCTAAAATCTCATTGTTGTTGTTATTATTATTATTATTGACACAGGTAGATGCACACACATTGTAGTTGCAGGGGATTCCATTGTAGGATTACTAATGAAATATGCAGTGATTTTTGTGGGAGTGCAACATCTTACAAATCACTACGTAATATAGAGATATAGAGAGTCTTTCCCACTGCAGGCAATAAAATATAACAAAAACAAATATAAAAAATCTAGGCTACATAATTGAAGTTCCTCTTCATTATTCTGACATTAGCTAGCCTCAGGCTTTAGAATCTGCTCAACGTAATGAATCGTTAAGATTGCAGTTGGACCAAGGAGAAGATAACACCTCATTGTACTTCATTGTTTGCAAGATTTTAACAAAATAACAGCTGCTATCTTAGACTGTGGATGATTTAATTTTTAAACACTTGTTCCCAACCTTTAATTTTGTGCAAAACAACCACATAAATTATTAATTCATCTATATTTCCTCAAGGCGAACTAGACTTAAGGTCCTTCATAAATATTTAAAAATTCTACTGCAAAATAAACAAAAACTTTCACTTAACTTTTAATTGCAAGTCCCAAAAACCAGAGACAGAATCGTCAATAACAGTACAGATGAAGATTTCAGGTAGACGTACATTTTTGTGAAAGGATCCAGCCTTTTAAATTTGTGGCGATTCAATGTGCTTTTGCACCAGATTTGCAAAACATGCATTTCATTAGCAATAAACACCGGAAAAAAAGGGCCCGTGTTCAAATCTAATCCAGCCTTGACTTGAAAGGCTCTCTACTGGTTCCCAGGAGCATGAAGTGCAACTCACATGTACACCTGTGTATACGCTTTCTCCGGGAAGACATCTGTCGGTATTAATACAGTGTACTCTCCAGGCCCAAATCTGAGTTGCTATTTAATTCTGGCGCTGGATCTGAGAAGTGAAGGTGGTCTCAAGCTCCAGGGCTAACCTAACGTATTTCCCAGCTGCCAGCTTCTCCCCTTTCCCTAAAGCAATTGTTCTAATAGCTATGGATCACTGCGTGTGCTATAACTCATCCCCTCACCAGAGCAGTCCTCACCTGCTGAATAAAACAGCTCTCTGAAGCATTTAGAGTGATGCAGAGGTTGCAGCAAAATTAAGATCTGGGTGCTGTGAATGAAAACAAATTTAATTATAACTTTTTAAAATACGTATTTTTCTAAATGTGTACTTTTCCATAAAATTTGTCAGGATTTTTTTCCTATGAGAAAAATACTTTAGAAACATATTTCAATGTTTTCATGTTTCAGTATTGCTTTGAGATAGATCTAATATTTTGAAAATATTCATTAGTTCAATTTATGAACTTCAGCATAAAAATAATCTTTAGAAACTTTATTTTTTACCCCCTAAGATAAAATCAGTGAATTGATTTTGAAGGTTCAGGTCATTCCTCACTTCATTTAAGAAATACTTGTATGGAGACAGTAATTAAATAAAAGTTTTAGTCATTATTCTAAAGAAAGGAAAAGAAAAATACTCTGCCATGCAATGCAAAAACTCGGTGTCAGCATTTTCTGTTTTTCTCTAGAAATGTAATAAAATAATTTCCCTAAAAGGTAAAACTTGATAAATATCCAAGCCTGTATGAAAGCAGAGAAATCAAAATACTCTGCACAGCAGGGAGGAGCTTCAGCTGTAACTACTTTTGCTCTTTGCTTTCTCTTCCAGTCCCACGCAGAGCATTTTGTCCGCTATTCCTCACAGGTATGGACTCATTGGGTCTGACTGTGCTTTCATCTTTCCGGTGCTGTCCAGAACTAATTCCAAGGAAGCACACAAAATATGGGGATGTGAGAGTGGAGTAAGGGAGACTTAAGCAGGCCACTGAAAGTATTCCTCCTGCCTTGCCATATGGATATTGATTTCTCTCCCTCAGGCTGCATATAATTGCCTGCTCTAATTTAGCATTGATCTACCCACCCAAGTTTCTTAAAGCACTGCACAGGCATCAATTAAATTGTTCCTAATACCACCTTTGTGAAGTAGGATAGCTATAATTATTCACACTTAGAAGATGGTGAGGGGTGAAAAGTGATTTGTCCTGAGCTATGCAGTGAAACAAGCCAGGATTAAAGTATGAGACAATTATACCATGCCATGTGCCCGTTATCAGATCATTCTGAGTTTTTCTAAAGGCAAAATATTTGTTCATCTAATGATTTGGGATTCCAGTGAAACATACTTGGCTAGATAATGAGCGTACTATGACTGCTGCTGATCATATCAGATGGGCCTGTTGCCTTGACTTCTCTCCTTTCTGGGATTTTTAGACTGTCTTATTTTTTGACATTTTTTTTCTTCTCTCCACTCTGCTTTTATTTTATATACTTCAGCTCTTGGCACTTGATTATTGGTTTGTTCCCTGATGAGAACTTCTATGCATTATTGCATGCAAGAAATAACACCTCTTGATGTTAAGCATGACAAACATAGCTTTGCCACTCTGCTTTTTAGTGTTATTTAGTCATTCAAGAGAAATCAGCTAGGGTGCTAATGAGGAGAAACAAGTACAAAGTATTTCATATACACATCTAAGAGTTCAGAAAAATTACTAGTTCTAACATATTTACTGGGAAAGCTCGATGCTGAAGCAACACATGAGTTAGATAATTCTTTGAGTCAGATGATAGCGATAAACCAAAGTTAGACTGGATATTGCATTGAATTTAGCCAGCTTCTCTATGCAATGTGTGACTCGTAGTCAATGAAGAGAGAAACACAAACAAAACCCCCCTCCCAGCACACTATTACAAGGCTTGTAACCTGTGCAAGGGCAAACATTTACAGATATGTCCAAATATAGGGTGTACATGACTTTTAATATGCTGATTCTAGCTTTATCTGAGAGAAAAAGAAAATCATACTGATATTGGAAATCTTTACAATATGTACAAGTTTTAATTATCAGCTATGCTATGCTACCCAATGCTTACAACAGAGAAACCACAGGAAGGTCAGCTACACAGTACTTATTGTTTGACCTCATTTTACTACACTGTTTGACTTGAACAACATAAGTCTTTGCATTTTTGGCCAAGAATTTTCTATTTCAAAGATTTCCCCCTGGGCTGAACTTAGGCTCCTGAATTAGTTTTAAACATATTTATAATATGATCCAAATTGCTTTAGGCTTCACTGTTAGCATTCTAGGAAACTAGAAACATAGAATATAAACTCCTTAGGCTGTTTCTCCTGAAGCATACATTTTTCAGCATAGGAGAAGCAGGAGAGGTTAATGAATTCACTCTTACCTCCCAATGAAGCAAGATGATGGAAATTAGGCAGTGTTTGCTTACTCTGTCCTTACAAATATGTAACATTAAAAAACAAAATGTGTGATTTTTTTAATTTTTTTGTGTGTGTGTGTGCATGTGTGTGGTTTTGTTTAGTTTAATTTTGTTTTTAATAGGACCTAGCAACACAGCCTTCTTCCAAGAGACTTTAGTTTGAAGAGCCAGGATAAGGGGAAACGGTCACAAACTGGAAAATAGGAAGTTCCATCTGAACATGAGAAAAAACTTCTTTATTCTGAGGGTGACTGAGCACTGGCACAGGCTGCCCAGAGAGGCTGCAGAGTCTCCTTCTCGAGATATTGAAAACCCACCTAGACGTGATCTTGTGCAACCTCCTGTAGGTGAAGGCAATCCTGCTCTAGCAGGCGGGTTGGACTAGACAGTCTCCAGAGGTTCCTTCCAACCCCTAGCAGTCTGTGAATCTGTGAGATGTACCTGGCTGAGGCTTTCCCATTAAGGTAATGACATACAAAGCATCAAAGAGATCTAGGCCAAAAGTTTTTATTCCCTCCACTATATTCACAAATATGCTCTCTGTATGTCTCTTATCTATATGATGATATATTCTACTGCAAAAACTTTGGACTCTCCAATCCTTCCAAACAATGGGTCTTGGGGCAAACTGTCCTGCTTGCCTATGAATAGTCTACAAGTACAGCCTGACAAAGCTGCATTATGCCAGAAATATAATTATTTTTATACACTTATCCACGTTAAATGTCCGACACTAAGCAGAAAAAATATAAGCCTATCACAATCTCTCAGCATTTACTACATTTTAAGCTCTCCTGGAAGCACATCTGAGTTCCTAGTTGCACAATTACCAAGCACTTCTTAGTGAAGCCATTTCTAGGAGCAGGTGCTGCTTCTCCATGGCTCCAGCATCACCTCAAAAGAGAAGAAAGCTTTTCTTCCACTTTTCTGTGTTGACACTGCCTGTTCCCTTCTCCAGGTATGTGGAGCTAGTACTGCCCTTACACAAATGCTGCTGTCCCACTGACCCTAGTGGTGCAGGTAGCCTCTAAAATAAGTGGAGTAGAAGAGTCGACACTGCACATGAATTTGTCATATGGAAATACTACTTTTGCTGTCATTTTTTTCCCCTCCAGTAACAATGAGTTTTGGGGATACATATTATTGGTGCTCAGATGGCACATTTTGCTTTGTCCTGGTTTCAGCTGAGAGTGCTAGTTTTCTTCACAGTAGCCAGTATGGGGCTGTGTCTTGGATTTGTGCTGGAAGCAGCGCTGATAGTGCAGAGATGTTTTTGCTGTTGCTGAGCAATGCTTACACAGAGCCTGGACAGGTGACCCAAAGTGGCCAGGGGAGGTATTCCATACCATATGGCGTCATGCTCGGTTTATAAGGGGCTTGGGAGGAAGAGGAGAGGGGGGCAGCGGCGTTCGGAGTGATGGCATTTTTCTTCCCAAGTCACCATCATGCGTGACGGAGCCCTGCTGCCCTGGGGATGGCTGAACCCCTGCCTGCCGTGGGCAGTGGGGAATAAATTCCTTGTTTTGCTTTGCTTGTGCACGCGGCTTTTGCTTCACTTATTAAACTCTTGTATCTGAACCCAGGAGTTTTCTCACTTTCACTCTTCTGATTCTCTCCCCCTTTTCTGATGAGGGGGACTGAGCGCGCGTCTACGTGGTGCCCAGCCGATGGCTGGAGTAAAACCACGACAGCTTATATGCTATTTAAAAAGGGCTCTGTGCCTGCAAATACAATTAAGTAAGAAATGGAGATAATTGCTATTGTTAATTTTTCATTTGCAGAATGAAATTGGAAGCTTTCATTTATATATGTATATCTATCCATAGGCACAAAGGGAAGGATGAGTAACTACAAAGTAGCAAGTACTTTGTAGAAATAGCAGCAAAGAATCTTTGTGGTGTTGTCCGGGAGGTAAGGCAGATAATAGCTTTCTCTGATAAAAGTTCCCAAGTCAAAGAAAAGCGTTTAATAGCAGCAATACCTGAAGCCCATACTGTGCAACTTTAAGCATCACCCGAGCTGGTGAACAGTTGGACGTATTCACAGGGGCTTTTTGATAACCCCAGGACATAATGTGTGCTCTGATCATTTACAAGAAATAGGAATGCTTTTCATATGCATGACCTGCTATGCATTTAAACTGGGAAAGGCAAGGTACTTATCAAGATAACACTGACAGGTGGCAGAGCAACTTGAGCAGTACGAGACAGAAATTCTTAGCCAGTGGGTGGCGAGAGGAAACGGAATAACGCTGAGTGGTGTAAGCTGATACGTCTCCAATCACAGCCTCCTGATTATACGGAATAGGACACTGGGAGAGACCTGGACTGCTAACGCTGCTAATTCTTATTTTCCCCCATTGGAGTTCCTTGATTTTCCTTCAGCATCCTTTCACGCTGAAGGTAACCATGCATTGTGCGACTTTATTCAGGATTACTTTGAGATGAAACAACAGAAAATAACAAGTCTTTTCCTTGTCTGTTTACAAAAGAACAAACATTAGATTGTGGATCATGTAGCCCCAACTAGTCTGCTTGAATGAAGACAGGTATTCTTCAGGCATCCCGAGTGATAGTTTCCTTTTATATAATTTTCCCTTTGTCATATTTTGTTTTACCTTCTCCATAACCTGAATAAGATAAAAATAACCCAAGGTTGATTTATTATCCTTAATTTGTTACCTGTTAAGTTTAAAGTAAATTCTCTTTCTTAGATATTTTCACCACCAAACAAAACAGGAACCCCAGTTAGACTTAGATCTGAGGTTTTTATATGATATCAGGCTGGTTTTTTTGAGAGGAGGCAAGTGTTTTATGGATATAAAGAGATGGCTTTTCCCAAATTTTCTTCCCTTCAGTCTTACTACTCTTACTACTGTAATGAAAAGGGTTCACTAAAATTGCTTGCAAATATCAACAGCACGTTTTAGCTGCTTTGGACTATTTTTCTAAATCAAAATAGCCAGAAACTCTATCCCTGTCCTTTGTCAGTTATTCCAGATTTACAGTTCGTTCGTTTTGCCATGGACTACAGCAGCTCATAGCCACATGAGAAAACAGGTAAATTTGATCCTTCATGTTTTCTTATATTTCTCTAGATTAGTCAACAGTACTATGTACTCAGACTCAGTACTATGCCAGTATCAGTGGCAACAAAACAGCGGGGGTCAGATTTAAAGTTGCCTTTAACTTCATACACACACGTACATGTGCGCACGTGAACTATAAATACACAGACATCTCTCGGCAGATGGATACGATTGCTAGCTTTAATCGCCTCTCAATAAACTAAAATTGTTTAAAAAACGCCTCTGTATTATCTGATAATGTATGGGGTTTGCTGCAGTTTGTAATAAGTGTGAGTTAATCTCTCACAAAACAATGTTTTACCAAGTCTCAAGGTTGGCTGTAGGACACACCATTTTAGCTAATATCACACAGGAGATCAGTTATTTCCCATTGTGATTCCCAATTGGCATCTTGCAGTGAGCTTGTTTACTGCTCCACAGCAGAATAGATTGTCTGTCGTTAAGTACGAAAAAGCTGCATAAAAATAGTGTTAAGTCTCTGGCTTAAGCTGGCAAATTCTAGGGAAAACTAAATTAAAGATGAAGTATCAGAGCAGCACTTGTTATGTGCAGTAATATTACCTTGGGATGGGAAAGGAAGACAGGGCAGGCAACAGCTTTTTTTCTAGCCATTACCATGATGGTTATTTACTTGGTTCAGAATAGAAAGAACTCTTTAAAAGTTCATTGTTTTAACTTTTTTGATTTGAACAAAACAATGTAAGGGGACCAGTACTTGTAGGCCAGTTTTTGGTCCAATTGCCATTTGAAATGGTTCGGTTATAAGAAGGATTGCTAATGGAGGTGTTGATGGAGCAACCACGCAGTGCATTTATATCAGCAAGATGATAAAATCAGTTATTCAAGAGAACAGCAAACCTTCTTGACTTGAGGTTTATTGGATTAACTGGTTTAAAGGGCACTGGTCTGATATAAGTAATCCACAAGTAGTATTAAAAATCCAGTATGATGAAACTTTTGCTTTCTTTGTGTCAGCTGAATCCTTAAAGACATCCAGTGAGATAAATATCATTTAGGCATAAAATTAAAAAGCAACCATGCCAAAACAAACACAAAACAAAGGATGTATTCTGGTTGCTGAGACAAGATGAAAATATAAGAATAGATGGATGGATGACAAGGGGAAAAGTGTTTTTCCAGAAAGGCGGCCATAGAACAGAAGATGTCAAAGGAAGGTGTACATGGCTATAAAACAAAAACATGCCTATCCCACCAGTCACATCTCCTTCCAGTACTGTTTCCAGGGATACAGAAACCTGTGTCAGTCAGAAGACAAACTCCTGAGCAGCTTACTTGGGAAAAAGAATAATCTTTGCACTCTCATCCAATTGAAAAAAAATGGATGATCTTATTTTAAACTTAAGCACACATGGGTGGAAAAGAAGAAAGATTTGCAGAAGCGATATTTCTACCAGTTACTATTTTAGGTTTAGGTGAAATCACCTAGCATGGGCCACTTAAATCAGGAGAATAGCTTAGACTTTGTGTATGGATAGGAGAAAAAAAGAGCACCTCCAGGCCAGTAGTTTTCTAATTTATTTGTGGAAATGTCTTTCTCTGGTGGCAACTATGCTCCTAAAATTGACATAATCAGCAATGTAAGGTGAAGGGATTTGAATCTGTGGTCTAAATTTAGCTAATTGTCCTTGCTCTGTGTCACCATGTTTATTCAGTACCTCAGTAATAGTAAGATTTTCTCTACACAGAGAGTCTTCTCAATAAAATTCTATTTCTGTGTAGCTGCACAACTTCTGCACTGGCTCTGCATGGAGTAGTTGCTATTTTTCAGCAAGGAAGTGGGTTGCAGCTAAAGAAAACAAAGTTTGGCTTCTATTTTCAAAGCCTGAGGCTCTGGTCTGCTGTCAAAGCCAAGCTCTTGCTGCTTGAGTTGTGCAGTGTTTAAACAGAAGTAATCTCAGTGTTAAATTCAAGCTCCCCATGCCATAGCAATGAAAATAACATACTGTCCCCGGGAAGTGCCTGTAGGGATGGAGCCATGCTGCTGGAAGCAGGTGTGCGGATAGAAATGGCAAGCGGGGAGAGAGGAGTCTTCAGAGAGCACTGAACTTTTTGTGGTTCCTGGAGATCATGTGGTTCAGCAGTTCAGTTGTTGCTGCAGCAGTGGGTGGCTGGACGAACCCACCTCTTTCTATACATAGAGCCTAGGAGACAAGTAAGAGAATTTTTCTTCATTTTTTCTGGATAATTTTGCATAGGAAGCTTTGAGGCACAAATAAACCACTGTCACTGAACTAATATGACCCAGTTTCATATTTATGAATAGATATTACATCTTGCTCTTACTGAAATGAATAAACCTATGTTAATAAGAATTTTAAGTACTTGAAGAGCACAGCTGTACATGTCTGTCAAAATATAAGAAAAGTAATTATGTTATAAGTACATCCCAGAAGCAGTGTACTTAACATTAAAAGAAAGAAAAAGAGGAAGGTCTCTGTGTCAGGGTCCTGAGGGCATGAATAGACCTTAGTGGCCCTGGTCAGCCTCACCCGGGACCCTCACCCGCACTCTACACATGGACCTGCGTGCTCTCTTTCAGCTCAGCCTGAAGTTGTTGCTGAGTAGTGTTTTAGATTATCTGTGCCTTATCCCCAGCTGAGGTTGGCTGAATTTCCTGGGTTGACTTGACCTTGGATCTAATTCATCATCTCATGATCATCTCATTTTCATTGGGCTGTTGGTAGGATCCAGTGCTGTGACCATCCTGCCCTGCTTGCCTGCTTGGGTAGTCCAGGGTGTTGCCTGTTGATGAGGACATGGTCTGTCTTGCAGTCACCCTCGGCTCCTACTTGTCCTCCTTTGCAAAGCAGCTCCTGCTGCTCCCTGACACCCCCACTCTTTAAAAATCTTTACTGATATGGATGGTGTACAAGGTAGATCATCCATAGGGATGAATGTATGGGCTGCTTTCTTACTAGAAGAGGAGTGCAGAAGTACAACTGTTCTGAAGCACTATAATTGCTGTAGAAAGTGGTAGTTGGCTACGGTGCTCATGATTTATTTGCACTTCTATTTTGAAAGATGCTTCTATACAGCACCATGGAGTTTATGATAAAACTTATCAAAGGAATTCCATTAAAAATATTTTAAGTTTTATTTGCATTTTTAAATTATGTAGGTTCATTCTTTTTATTGTTAGTAAACAGGAAAACTTATTAAGTAAGATATTATTTTCTGCTCTTAGGCATCTACTCTGTGAGGAACTATTAGGAATATCGATATAAAATGTTCTCAGATCCCCTTTTGTTCCTTCCCATCAAACAAGAAAAAGGGATTATTTTGACTTCCTAGTCCTTATATTTTGTTTGTCTTCTAATATCTACTGAATTGACAATCCAAACAATGTTTTTACAAGCAAATGGTGCTGTCAATAGCCTTGCACTATATCTTTTCTTGACACAGGAGAGGGAGGTTTTGTCGAAGTCTGTTAAAGCCGTCTGATTCTGAAGGCTAGTCTTATTGCCAGGCAGCCCTCACTTTCACATGCATCAGTGAATCATTTACAGCAAAGGAAGGCTAGCGTAGTGTAGCAGTGTGTCCCACTATGAGAGGATGCTCATGGAATATGTGATTCCTGGAGGTCAGCAAAATCTCAGATGCATTGACTCTAATGATCTTCTGATATAAGGATCCCTCAGGATTGCTAACTAATTTGAAGAAGAAGCCTGACTTAGACATCTAGACTTCTGCCTCTAAATAATTCTCTTACCACCATTTATTAAGACTCAGCTTAGGCTTCCAAACACCTGGAGAGTTATGTCTTTTGGTGTAGACTTTTAAACAAGAGACGGGAGTACAAGACCAATGAGTATACTAGGTTTCATGGTACAGGTGATGCAGAGGAAAGCCATCTAACACCTATTACTGATTTTTATATACCCTTTGAGGGGGTTTTCAATAGGTTCTTTGCTGTTGAATGAAATTCTTATAAAGTAGGATTTATTTTTTTTTTAAGTCAGCAGCAGTGATGAATTTAGAGTAACAGGAATATAAAGGAAACAAAACGGAGACGTGGTTGAACCAAACACTTTGAACTATAATGTGTATGCTTTGAGGTCAGATTTATTTAATAGAACTTCATTGACTTCTCAGAACTACAATTGCATTGTTAGTGTATTGGGTTTGCATGGCAAATTTTGGTGGGCAGACTACAGGGGAGGCTTCGGTGAGAAGCTGCCAGAGGCTTCCCCCATGTCCAGTAGAGCCAATGCCAACCAGCTCCAAGACGGACCCACTGCTGGCCAAGGCTGAGCCCATCAGTGACAGTGGTAGCGCCTCTGGGATAACATAGTTAAGGGGGGGAGAAATAAAAAAGAAAACCCAAACTATTCAACAGCAATTGCAGCTAGAGAGAGGAGTGAGAATATGTGAGAGTAACAACTCTGCAGACACCAAGGCCAGTGAAGAAGGAGGGAGAGGAGGTGCTCCAGGCACCAGAGCAGAAATTCCCCTGCAGCCCATGGTGAGGCAGGCTGTCCCCATGCAGCCCATGGAGGATGATGGTGGAGAAGATATCCACCTGCAGCCTGTGGAGGATCCCACACTGGAGCAGGTGTATGCACCTGAAGGAGTCTGTGACCCCATGGGAAGCCTGCACTGGAGCAGGCTCCTGGCAGGACGTGTTGCCTGGTGGAGAGAGGAGCCCATGCTGGAGCAGTTTTGCTGGCAGGACTTGTGACCCCATGGGGGACCCACGCTGCAGCAGTCTGGTCCTGACGGTCTGCACCCCATGGGAAGGACCCACGCTGGAGCAGTTCATGAAGAACTGCAGCCTGTGGGAAGGACTCATGTTGGAGAAGTTGGTGGAGGACTGATTCCCATGTGGGAGGGACTCCACACTGGAGCAGCAGAAGAGTGTGAGGACTCCTCCCCCGAGGAGGAAGGAGCGACAGAGACAAAGTGTGATGAACTGACCACAGCCCCCATTCCCCCTCCCTTTCTGCTGCTGGGAGGGAAGACTCAGAAATCATGAGTGAAGTTAAGCCCAGGAAAAAGGAAGGCATGTGGGGAAGGTGTTTTATAAGATTTCGTTTTATTTCTCATCCCTCCACTCTGATTTGATTGGTAATAAATTAAAATTAATTTTGCCAAGTCAAGTCTGGTTTGCCCATCACGGTATTTGGGGAAATGATCTCTCCCTGTCCTTATCTCAACCCACGAGTTTTTCATTATATTTCTTCTCCCCTGTCCAGCTGAGGAGGGGAATTGTAGAGCAGCTTTGGAGAGCACCTGACCTCCAGCCTGGGTCAACCCACCACAGTTAGTAACACAGATTTCCTAATTGAAAGGACTACAACAGTGCTATTTTAGTTTGGAGTCTTAATGGGGACTTAGTGTGATGGGAAAAATCGTATGATAACATACTTCTCGGTATCATCTGGTAAACCTTGACTTTTAGCATTATAATTTCATTATTTCTGTTCATATTCAACATTCATTATCTCCTTCTTGTGTGGAAACCCTCTCCCAATATTCCTTTTAAGATGTTTCTAGCTAGTTTATAATCTCGCTTAACATTCACAGAGAACATTCTTCCCATCCCTGATTCTGCATCCCAAAATAAAGACATGGATCCTTACACCTACAGTTAGGTTAATAAAGACTTAATTTAGAAGTTTGAAGTTTTGGTGTACCGAAACATATATCATTAAAGCTCTTACATGCAACATCTGCTTACATCCTATAATGTCATCCCATTATAAGTGAACATTTAATCCTCTCTCATTATGCCTCTCCAAGCAAGCTGCAACTCTGAAACCTAGGAAGGAGATTTGCTTCTGTTCACAGAGATTGATGCAATCTGTAATTAGAACCCCATACTCTTCCCAGCTGCTGTTGCTGGCACAGTTGCATTTGAGAATGATGTAATATGTCTTCTATTGCAGTGCTTCCTACTCTTTTCAGTCAAATGAACAAGCTCGCTAGCTTGAAACTCACCCGTGCCAGTCACTAGCCCTTACTGTATATTTAACTTTGCGCAGAGTTAAAAGGAGCTAGCTTTAGATATTAGTGCCATGCTAGCATCCAGTATAGAAGTTCATTGTTACGTGGAGAGGGACAGCTGAAGATGACTAGAAAATGTCTTAAAATGCATAGTAGTAGCATAACTTAGAATCATATTTGCATGGGCCTAAGTTATACATGTAAAACTGAAGTATGTAGATATTATTACAGAACGAGGGTCTGCAACTCTGGAAAGCAATGTCTCCAAGAAGTGGTTATAGCAGACAAAAAACCATCCAGTGTTATACTGTAATGAAAGGGCAAAACAAATTTTAGAGTTACCGATAAGGAAACACTGACTCATATTTAGGCTACATTTAGGTAATTCTGTATGAATGTGGCTTAAATCTGACAGTTAGAGTAAAACACTCTTTTATTCTTGTTTCTAGATCCATGTTAAAATCTGTGGAAGAAAAGGAATGGAATATCTGGTGTCTCATACAGATATATGATTTTAAACTAGGGAAACTATTTGAAGGTAGCTTCTAACTAACTAGAATTAGATCAAGATTTATGAAGATGGAAAAATCTGATCTTTTTTATTTCTTTGTTTGTTTTTAAGGAGGGACTGAGAAATTACTTATTTCCATGAATAAGTTTCTGAGGAAAATAGTGGGTGGTAAAAGGCTAAAACTTGATAGGAAGGACAACAGCCAATTTCTAGAAACATAAATCAAGCAAATTCAAATGCTTGAAAAGCACACGTTTGGAAATGTTATTTTCTCACAGATTTTAATCTCTTGAATGATATATGTATTGATGTAACTAGTCCTTCAACAGCTAAGGTCCTAAAATCAAGATTAGATTGATTAATTTAGTGAACACACTGGAAAGCTAATTGGATGAAAATTTATATAAAGGGGTTCAGATTAGAAAATTAGCCACAAAATCTGTGAAGCCAACTAAAAGACTCCAGTTGACCTCAGTAGATTTTTTTCTGTAAAGATAACTAGGAGCATTAGCCTTCTTAGGCCATGCACCAATTATTTAATTACTTTTCATTCTCAGTAAACTTCCCAGAAGAATCACATTCTACCGGGATTAAACACATCTATTTTTTAGCGAAGAGATAACAGACTTCACACAGAGGAATACAAGAGATATTGAGCTGTATATACACAAGTGAATTACAGCGCCTGGTATCAAATCAATGGACCATCTCTGGTATATCTAGGTAGAAATGACCTGATGGCCTTCAAGTGTATGAAGTAAGTTAGAAACACATCTGTATTCTACTGGCAAAAAGAAGAGATCGTTGTTCAGGATGTGTTAGCTAAACAGAGTGATTGAATTTAATTGCCAGTCCAGCATTTCTTGTTTAAACTGTTTTGAAAGCAGCCCTGCATGATGGCATATCTGTGGGGGAGGTATAATATTTTGCCCATCAAAAGAGCTGAGAAGGCAAAACCTTGAACATCTTTCTTGTCAGCTGATATAAGGAACATGAGTTAATGAAATAGGTTTTGAGATTGTTTCAGTAAATGGCTTGCTAAGATAGGTTTCCTCCCTTCTACAATGTGGAAAATTGGAACAGAAGTAAGATTCTGTAATTGTCTGAGAGGTTTTTTTTACTGGAACCCATATCTGCATATAGATATTTCCATTTTCATTATTGTTACTGCAGAATATAGACCTGGAAACAGTCCGTGGAACATTAGTCATAATGACATTTAAGAAAACAAGGGGACAAAATCAGTTTTCAATTCCTCTTCCTTTCCTTTTCCCATTCTCCGAAAATACTCCTGTATGGTGTTGCTTTAAGGAGCATAAATTGGACAGACTCTGTTCCCTGTTACATCCTTATAGCCCCCTTGCCATCTGTGAGATGGTCCACATGGGTATCGCAGAATTTATTTCCACATATCTTGCAATTAATATCAAGTGGTTCTTTAAACATGTGGTGCAAATTCTGTGGGGAATTTTATAACAAGATTTTAGTTTCGTGACAGCACTTCAAACTAAAATAGTTTCAAATATGCAGTAAAAGGGAAAATAGTTGCTGTGGGATAAACTTAAGGGTCATTTTTTTAAAGGACACATTCAGATACAAGAGTAATGCTCTCTTCTGAGCTAAGGGACCTATTCTCCATTCTGTGAGTCTGTGTTTCCCGATAACGTTAATCAGAGTTATGTATGCATACTGAGTGGAGGCTAGTTCCTTAATTGTCCTAATTACATTGTTTGGAGTGAGGTGTTTTTTTGGTGGTGTTTTTGGTTTTTTTTTTAAATTTCCCCTTTGATGCCTAGGTGTTTCTTCCATTCTTACAGGGTTTAGACAAATACATAAAAAGGAAGGGCAAAGATGCCCTATGGTACTTTAATTTACTGAAAATGATGCCGAGTGCAAGAATCAAAAGAATGAGAATACAACCCTGGCACTTACTGTTAATGAACAGAATTTCATACAAATATAAAAGTAGTTGTGTTTCCCTTGTAATAACATAGTAAACTCTTGTGGAAATCTGGAGAAAGTGAAGACAAATGTTTTGTTATTTGGATAATGCTATGATTTCGTTCCTTAGATAAATGCTAAGCACAGCATCATTCCATGATTCCTCCCATAATCCATAGAAAATGATCTAAATGAAAATAAAGCCATGTTATAGCTAACAACACATGCATTACATTGATCCAACCTGAATAAGAACATACCACAGTCTTTTTCTTGTTACTGGTCCTGATGCATGGAAGATATTTTCCCTGTAGAAACAATCCCATAAACACCAATCATCCTACCGCTCTAATCATCCTCTCTGTAGTACTAATGGCAGGGGAGACTAAAGCCAGCGTGGATATGTGTACATGGAGCTGTCACACCCTGGCTAGGTCTATGTGCAAGCAAGGCACGAAAGGACAGTGAAGCTGGTGTTGGTTTCTGACTAAGGGTCATTCCCAGCAGCTGCTGCCTTGCAAAGAGATGGAACTCAGAGCACCAAATATCTACCGTGAGTTGCAGAGGTAACAGGCCTGATTTACAATGTTATTTCACTTTTATGGTGATATGGCACAACTGGATCACTGCATCAATCTGAGCAGTTCTTTGCTTTCTTTTTGTTGACAGAAGACAGATTACATTCTATATCTTTATCTATATGGAATACAGAATATTTTATTTCTCCTTTACAGTTTATTTAAAAGCAATTAAAATTTATTCAAAAGCTGGTTGAACCATGTGCTCAGACATGCAGTTTTGTTAAAGATCAATGCAATAGAGAAACTGCTATGTTTGACCCAACAGCTGTGTCACTCTTGCTAATTTTCTGAGTTTGATTATACAGTTCTTTAAAAAAATGCAGTTATAGTATATGTGTTACTCAAAACCACCACCAGACAGGATGCAGTGCATGTATGCAGAGGAGTGATGGCTGCTCTTGCTACCTCTTTTTTCCCTGACAGGTTCTTGAACCAGGGGAGCAGATCATAACCAAGCTTTATTAGGATGACTATTGTTTATTATTTTTTTGATGTTAAAATAATCGAGCTGTTGTTATTAATACCAGATAGCTGTTCACATAGTACATTTACTTATTTCCTCACACAGTTCACGCGCACGCGTGCGCCTGCGCACACACACACACTTACAGTTACCTGGTGTGTGCAACAATGAGGAGGCCAGCTGAGAAGTCCACTTAGAAGATGCACCAGTGACATCTAGGTACAAGATCAGAAAGTCTATCAAGATGCTGTAAACTTGTAATCCTGTTGCCTTCGTCTAGCCATAGCCGCCACCACATTCTTTCATGTGGGCTGAGTCATCACACAACTTGTTGCCGATGTGTGTGTTGGTGGCCTTGCACCAATGTTGCTAACTCTTGGTGTCCTGACTTTACCAGGTCTGATTCACCAGAATCATTGGTCTCCAGTGCTTATCTCTGTGCTCTTAAACATCTCTTGCACCATCCTCCCCACCACCCCAATGCCTTTTTATTTTTAGATTATTGGGAAATAAAAGCAAAGTCGTACTATTGCGAGATTCTTTTCCTCCTAGCAGAAAATCTTTTTTCCTTTATACTGGAAGCTATTTGTTTTATGTCACTTTAGAATTTGTTACTTTTCAGAAATTCCAATACAATGGCAGTATATGGAGTTAATGTAATGTGGCCTGGTAATGTGTAAGTATCAGTTTGTCACTATTAAAAAATGTCAAATAGTCCCCCAACATCTTCTGCATTCAGGAATCATGGTGAAGTTTTTCCAGCTAGGGAGCTATGAATGTCTCCTGCTTCCCTATTCTGCAAATTACTGAACACCACTTTTCTGCTTATAAATGTGAGAGAAAACGGAAACAGCCAAAAAAAATTACACAACTAAAAAAGGCCCATTGTTCTGAATCGTAAAACTGCCAAAAAGGTAAATTGCGGGTCTGAAAATGAATTTATTAAAAGAAGATGGAAGACCTGTTTTTTTCAAGCCTTCCAATAGAGGCACTAAATCAAATCCCAAATCTTCAGTAGCAGATATTAGACGTCAAGCTTACAGCTCCCACATTTATCTCCCCATGCTCTGGGTGTAGCTTGGTTCAGTGCTGGAAAGAACAGGGCTGTTATAATTAAGATGCAAAGACACTGTCTTTGTGTTCTTTCTCACACTAACTATATCATTAGTTCTTGAAACCTAAGCATCTGAGACTTAAAAAAAACCCAACAACTTCATGTTGGGAAAAATAATATTTATTAACGTAAAAATTACAACTTATTCAGGATATCAGAGCATTTCTCAAAAAAACTTTATTAAGTTGTTCTTAAAAAAATTTTCAAGTGATTCATCATGTCTTCTACTAGCTCCTATAGTATCCTTCTGAAATTTTTTCCTTTTAAGATTCAAACACAAAGCTAACTCCTTTTCTGTCAGCTACTGCTGTGGATACTTCTGAAGAGTGATTTATAGGCTGTAGATTCTCTTACAAGTAACGGGATTCAAAATGAAAAAGGATCACAGCAAATTGCAAAGCTGACCTGAAAAGGTAAAGTTCAGGCCTAAAACTTTGATTTGGTAGGTTGCCCCTCATGCAGCTTACAAATTGTTAAAGCACAATTTGGTTTCTCTTCAAAGAAAAAGAAATACTCTCCAACTCTCTGTTGAAAAGTCTGGAGTCGGGATGTGGCTACTCATTTACTGGCATGGGTCAGTAAAATTAAAGCCCCACCTATGGTATTCTGGCAAAACCAAGCAAACAAACCAAGAAGTGTCACAGCAATGACAGCCTTGCAAATTCATGGATAAGTGACATTGACTCTAATATCAAATGAGTCATGTCTATACAAAAAGAGTTAAAGCTTTACAGAATGACCATCAGTAGTAAGGTGAAGGGGCCATTTGGAGACAGTAGCAGGAAATTTTGAGTAACCTGAACAGTGCTGCAGAATAAATGCATCTTTTAAAAACAAACGGGATGTATCTGAAAGTGCAACAGGTTTGTGAAAGTCCTCGGTATTTGTTCTGGGTGTATGCTATAAGAATTAAAGATGGATAGGTCTTAGTCAGTTTTGTTTTACTATTTTGTCCTGATTTTACGTCACAATTGTTACATTTAGAATGACCTGATTTTTAAGTAGCAGACCTGAGGAGCTCCTCACCAAGAGACATTGTGGATGCATGGGTCCAAGGAAGACTGGATAAATTCTTGGAAGAGATATCCATGGGAGGTTACTAAACAGACAAACCCCATCTGGCTCAGGAAATGACCTGAGCTGAAAATTGTTGAAGTCTAGGGGATTAGTTAGGAGAAACAATGGTTACTAGTTCTTACTCCCTCTCTGTCATTAGCTTTGGGTTGCTGCTGGAGACAGCATACTGGGCTGGAGGCACCTCTGATGTTCCATTCTTCCTTTGGGTGCTGCCAATGCAGGACACTCTCCAGAACATACTTTTGCCCCAGCATGCATTCATGTTTGGTTTTGATTCTCAATTGTTATTTCTATATACCTGCAGCTATTGACATATATTTATCTTCTGAGCTACCATTATGAAAAAAAGCAACTTTCAGAGTAATTTCTATCAAGAAATTACTGGATAGCATTTATAACTGAATATCCTTTCCCTAGCAGAATTTAGTTCCCTTAGACTTGTCCTCTTTTTTATTTTTTTTTTTCGTTTTCTTCCCCCCCTTCTTTTTTATACACATATACACGTATACACACAGAGAGGAATACATATTGAAACAGACTGAAGGAATGACTCCTTTAGGGGACTAAGCTGCTGCACACATTGTGTGTAATGAACAGCTGTGCTCTTTCCTCTCAATTAGTGTCCGCAGTGCAGGTGGAACTGGAAACAAGAGAGAAGACAGAGGGCTGCATCATGGGTGTCAGGAAGTTCCCATATTTGAGTCAAAGAAAAAGGTCAATTTATAATTTTTATCAGTTTCTGGTTTCAAAAAAAGAGGAAGAGGACTGAGTGAAGTTGTGAAAAATAATTTTTTTTAAAAAGGCCAAGGAGTATCAGCTTGCAAACAGAGTTCAAAAAAGAATATGAGAAGTATAGTTAATGGCTATAGAGAAATGGTGAGGAGTGAAAGCTGAGGGCACCCTTAGGAGGGTTGTACAGGTCAGCCTGGTGATGACTTCTGCTCAGAGTACAAAGGAGGAATGTGGTTTATAAAAATCATCAAAATTATAGTTTTTCACCTTACAACATAATTTTCTGTCATTTGCTATGGACCTAGCTGAAGCATTTTTTCAGCTTTATGTTTTAGACACAGTTTTATTCTTTTTATTGAATTTCCCCCCTCTGTTTTTCCTTATGACCTTAGCTTGGCATTGTTCTTATTCTACTATATTGTAAATAATGTACTATAATTCTTTCAATCAGTACTCCTCCCATATGGACTTGTTGAGTCTTACAGGATTTACCTGAGAGTATAGGCTGGGACAGCAATAGTACCCAGCTCAGGCTGGTCATCAGAGAGAGGTGTTTTTGTGCACAGCTGCCCAAGGAGATACAGCTGGATGACTACTGGGGTAAGAGGGAATTGTAAGCATCTTCAAGTGTGATTAATGCTGAGGCAGTAGGGTATTATTCTTGTCACCTAAAGGTCAGAAAGTACAATGAGGACATCTATGTCTGAGTTGTTCACTTTTAAGCTTGGGAGAGAGAAACACAGTGGAGAGAGATAGGCATTTTTATTGTATGATCCATCTGACCAAATGTAGATGTTTAGTTTAAAATGAGTGAAATTTCAGCATAGAAATGCCTGTTTCTCTGCAGGGACTAAAAAGGAAGCCTTACTCAGATGTAGAGATCTACATTTGTTCAGATGAATCCCATGCAGAGTGCCCGCTATGGCAGAACACTGAAGGGTATTTTCATCCTGATTTGCTGCAGAACTTCCTCTGAGCAGTAGCTGATGCTTGGATTTTCTGCAGAAGAAAGAAATAATCTCCAAGGGTTTCACTTGCTGATTTTTTTCCTCTAATATGCATTAGTTTTGCTTTTATATTCCTGCTGCAAATGTATATTATGTGTCAGTCATACTGAATTAAAACATTGTAACCATGAAGAGATTTTAGCAAACACTCATTCTTTCACTTTTTTCCCCCATCAAAAACTTCTTTAAAGCAAGTTACTCTATTTCATTAGTGTAATCAAGTCTGTGGGTTTTTCCTGTGTTCTGAAGCCAGTGAGGAGCTGTAAAGTTATGTATATCTGCTCCAACATGTCTGCTGATAGAAAGTTCCTTATATACATTACTATACTGAAAATGGAGCAGCCTCTGGAGAGTTTGATTTTTTTCAAAATACAGGCAAAGTGTTAAACATATAATCCTGCTCCTGTGTGATTAATTATATCTCGAGTTGTGCGAGACAGGCACTCTGAACCTGCAAAAACATGAAAACCAGCACTCAGAATGAATAGATTAAAAAATATGTATGAAAAATAAATTGGCATCTCCTGAAATTTCAAATGTTGAAGAGATAAAATGAAACCGTATAAATTTACTTTCAAGAACTAACATCGTATTTGAAACAACAAGGTAGATGCAAACAATGTCTCCTTGTTCCCTCTTGCATTTTAGATGAGCTGTTGCCTCTCTGTGTGACCTGAAGGAGTTGTTGTAGTATAGAAATAGCACCAATACAGCCAACTACGACACATTTCTTATGCAGGCACATAACACTCTTTAAATGTTAATATACATGCTAATTGCCGCTGCTATATTCTACTATATTCTACAGTTCCCTGCTCCCCAGTCTCTACTTCCTTCATGTCAATAAGCATGACAGGCCAGGTTCTAGCAGCAAAATTGGAGACTATTTGATCTGTTAACAGAAAAATATTACTCTGGAGGGAGAACTGAAATCTACACTGGCTTCAAATAACCCTACACTGGTTGCCATTAAATAGTAAAGAATTTTAAGGAAACAGGCATTCATTGTTTCATGCTTTAAGTATATAGAAAATCCAATATTTTTGATGTTTATATTGGTGTCAGCAGAAAATTCATTCTTCCAGAGTACCTGCACAAATGTCTAGGGAGAGGGTACAATTCCTGTCTAGTCAAGAAAATCTGCGCTATAATTTAAGGTTATTTTTAGCATATTCTAATTTACAGTGTTGCATGCGCTACTCGTGGCCAAGGTTGCAATAGGGCACTGCTCACACCATTCTATCTTTTCCCACCCCCATTTTGCCCCTACACTTCTTTCCTCAGTAACACTTTTGAGAAAGGCTGAGGACTGGGAACAGAAGTGGGTCAGCTTTGCACCACGTCAGCAACATAAAGACTCTGGAACAAAAGCCAAGAGTTCTCCCCCAACTATCTAACCGTGACCGCGGCGTTCGCTATCAGGAAGACACTCATAATTTCAGGTAATTAAATGACTAGAAAGCTCATTCTGTGCTTGGCAGCCAAAATTAAACATGTCAAATGAACAAAACCTGCTTAAATGAGTGAAATACTGAGGCTACTATTGATTACAATGGGTTAATTAGTTTTAGGGAATATTTTGATCAATGTTTTTGACTGCTGAAAATGATATTGTAAATGCAAAGCCAAGATTCTCTCTCTTCTTTTTTTTTTTTTTTCTTTTTAGGATTGCTAGGACTTGAGGAGGGGTTAGTTTGTATTTTTCTACTGCAAGAACAAAGCTACTGCATGGTGGGTTTGGTTATTTTTGCTTCTGATAAAAATATCTATGAAAAATTAAAAAAAACCACAGACAAATAAGAATCATTATTTGGTAAACACTTCTCAGAAAATATGTACGTTTTTCAGTTAGTCTGCTACTTCAAAATGCAGATACATATTTTTGAATAATTCTTTTAGCTATAGCTGACTTAGCATGCTCTTTGGACTACTGCATTGTTCAGTGAAAGAAAAGGTTCTTCTATTCTGTAAGTTCATGAAATAAAGCACTTCAGAGCCTGTGTGCAGTTATGAGATCTGTTCTTAGAATAGTAAATGCTATATTCTGAAGAAGTGTTGTAGACTCTGTTATGTCTAAATAACAGATCTTGATATTCGTTTTACTGTGTAGTGAAACAGATCTTTTAAGAGACTTTTGAAGGTTAATATACGTATAATGGTGTACATAATATTAATATGTCTATATGTAATAATATTTATTGATCCGAAATAAATTAATTCATATTTAGCACAGTATTAATGATCTTGGTTCTTTTATTTCTCAGAAAATCCAAAGGGTTTGGATTCTAAGCATTCACTAAGGTTCTGTTATAATGAAAACTTTGATGGAAACAAACACACACAAAATAGATTGCCAGTAGAACCCATTTTCATTCTTTGCATTTTTATTATTTGAAGTTTTCTTTTAAGCAGAACTTAAGTGTGAGGGAAATGGAGACTAAGAATATTTCTACAGCTACCACTGTTGTAACTTCAAGTAAAGCAGTGCATTGCAGTAAAAGACAGACTCTGGTTTTAAAGTATTTCTGAGATAGGATGGCCCAGAGGTGTCTAGTCTGCTGACAATTTATGGAGACTTAGTTTCTAAAGGTACAGTGGAATGATGAGGAAGGAAAGTGAAGGCAGTCTCTATTTGCTTTTGATTGCTACATCTGTTCCCCCAAACCTTTCATGTCAATTGGCCTTTCATTACCATCCAGCAAATCGGATGGCAGTGGCCTACTTTTCAAACTTCATTTCTTTGAAGTGGTAGAGATGATTTTTACACAGAACGTGTAAGTAGATGGGAAACTTCTTGTGTCCAGCTATTCCCTACAATTCCAGAAGAGCCTCGGGAAAGCTTGACCCTTAATGTTTACATCCTCTGATCTGGTAGACTTTTCAGTTTATGTAACAGATAACTCTCATAATTGTTTGCACTGAACCCAGTGGTCTACAGGCACGTGTAAGAGCTTGAGGGGTTTGGAACAGAGGGCATTTAAATACACTTGTCATCTGATTTCACACCTTCCCAAATGTGCTTTGCTGAACACATGATGAAGTTCGGATGAATCCCTTTGACACAATGATGGAGACAATTCGAGCTTCACCTTGATATGGATGCACACAGACAAGAGATTTTTTTTATATCAACTCAGCTAAATGAAAATACAGTGTGTGTCCCCTGCAGAGCTACCAAGGTCAGTCAGAGTGCTGGTAATCTGCTGCATAAATGCCAGATGCACAAGGTATAGTGCCTCCAGGCATTTTTAGTTCACATTGTTTATAATGGAAGTCAAACGCCAAGCTTCATTACAGTAAAAAGTTTAGTGTTTCTTCCTGTCTTGCTTTGACATAAATCTAGGTACAAATAAATAAATAGTAGTCTAAAGGTTTAGTCAGTATCCTTTTCCAGGCTGGCACAACTCTCCAGTAAACTTTAAAGGAGGTGTGTAGGAACTTTACTTCACTAGATTTTTTTTTGGTAGTAGCTTTTTGGTGTTTTGTTTTGTTTGTTTTTTTTTTCCCCCACAGCTTAGGCCACAGGATTTGCTCTCTCCTATTAAGAGGAGGTTTAATAAAGCAATTTGCAATTAGGCATCTTTACCTTTTACAAAACATTTTTTTTTCTTTTTAATTCGTCCCTCACACAGTTTGACACAGTAACCTGCAAAGACAGAGATTCCACTTTTTTTGTTTTGTGGCATGTGCATCATATTTTCTTCAGTAAGATAGGAATGGGCATTTAACCTAGACTGGAAGCTCCTGAATCTTTGGGTCTAAATCTCAGCTGCTGCAAGCAGTCATTCTTCACAGACCCTTTCATAAACTTATTGAGTGGGGGAGGCAAGAAGTCTACTGGAAAGATATTACACAGAATATCTTTCTCCTAATGACTAGAAACCTCCTTCTGATTTCCACACTAGAATTATTTATGGCCGGTTTCTATCCATTTGTTCTTGTGCCAATGCTGTCCTTTAGTTTAAATAGATCCTCTCTTGCCCTGGTGTTTCCCTGTCTGTGTATTTATAGATAGTAATTCAATATCATTTAGCCTCTCTTTTATTAGATTATCCAGAACAAACCCAGTTTTAGTCTTCTTCTAGGACTCGTGGTTCTCTGATCATTCCAAGAGCGTTTTTCTTCACCCGTTCTTTGCTGAGTGGTCTTAAATACTGGATAATTCTCCAAAAGTGGTAAGCAGTAGCTCATGTAAAGTCAGTCAAATGCTATGGCTCCTTCTGGAAATACCTCACCTGATACAAGTATGGATTACATTTGCCTTTTTACATTTATCACTACAGTTCACAGGCATCACTGGGACACACAGATCCTCTCCTTTTCTAATACTTCGAGCTCATAATGTAAGTTTTTGATATTAGCCCCTAAGTATATGACACTGCCCTTCATATGATTGGATTTTTATCTCATTACTATTACGCAAATCCCCAAGCTCATCAGGTCTTTCAAACCTCTCTTGTATTGAGGATGTTTCCCAACTTCATGGCATCACTAAATTCCATTCAAACAAGCTTTCTTTTTACATCAACATCACTAAACAAAATATTAGATAGCTCCCTGTACTGATTCTTTACTAGTAAGCTTCCTTCAGCATGTTCAGCTATTTTTTCTCTTTCCTTTACTTTTTGTCTAACTTTGATACTAGTCCTAAACTTCTCCATGCTAACCAACTTGTTCTCACAAAGCACCATATAAAATGCTTAAAGGAATATCTCAGAGAAGTTCCTTGCATCTGCAAAGCAAATTACCAGATTAATTTAGCATAATCTGGTAAATTTCTGCCATGTTTTATGTCATTTTATGCCTTTGAATTCTTTCTCCCTCCCCTTTGGTTTATCCAGGGGGAGGGATTTTATGGATTTTCATTCCATCCTGAAGGCTTACATGTTATTGATATCTGATCAGTAGGTCAGTATTTGTCTGAAGAAAATCTCTTCGCCACTATACTAAATGATTTTAGAGTTAATCCATGCCCTAAAATGACACCTAAGTGAAACAGAAATTCTGGGAGTATGTTCCAGATTAAGCTCTCAGTTTGTGAGTTAGTGCCCTACGTTCATAGCACGCAGCTGGAATAACTCGCAGTAACCATTAGGAAAGGAACGCAGTGGAGAAGAACCAAGACTCTTGTTTAAATTGCATTTTAAATGAGACCATGCCATATTCAATTCACATTCTTAAACTTTTGTTGTAGATTAAAATTGGTAAAATTGTTGTTCATACTTTCTTTAATTGGTTTTATAGTTATTAGCAGCCTCAGGTTTTAATGTAAGCTTTATTCTTATACCAGAGAGTTTCATATGTAAAAGGCTTGCTAGAAAGTTCAATGCCCTATTACCATTTTTAGCACAGAGCAACACAAAATCAGTAAATTATCTTATTTATATTTAAACACAGTAGTACCTACTGTAGTTAAATATTTTAGCTTAGTCTGTGTTCTTTCAGGGTGTTTAAAGTCATCTGATTTGAGCTTCTCTGTAATTTGTTTAGTTACAAATAGTATTTTTTAAAATGTTTGTAAATTGTCTTGCCCCAGACTCAACCTTTCCAAACTGTTCACTTTACACAAGCCCTTGTAAGAGGCAGGTACCAGACAGAACTCAAAGTTTGTTTCCATTTGTATCTCACTGATTTTGAGACATCCTGGAGACCAGTTTCTCTCATACAATATGGAAAGCAATAGACCTACCTTAATCTTTACTTAACTTGTATACGGCACATTGAAATCAGTTATGTGTGATTTTCCCTGGAAACGCTCCTGACAGTCTCCAGGATGGCAGTGGGAGGTAATGGAGGCAATTCAGAGAACTCTCCTCTTCCTGCAAGCTTTCCCATGTTGGGGTATCAGAATTCAACTGAAAAAGCTACAGGGCAGTACAGAATTCGGCTTCAAATTAGCTTTCATTGTGATTCTGATAAAACATACAATTATATCGTGGGGAAATAAGTTGAATTTGTGAAATGCATTTGACAGCATCACAGTTTTCCATAGAATGTTGACTTTCTAAAGAAAAGAAAGACTAGGGCTTTTTCTTTTTCTTTTTAGAGAGAAGGTTTGATTTTATTTCAGTTTGGAGCATACTGTGTACATGCTGTACAGACTTGGATCTTGACATTGATTTAGGTGGCACATTTAAAAACAAACAAACAAACAAAAGAGAACAAAAAAACAACAAAAAACCAAACCAAAGCAAACCACAAAACCATTTCCTTATGCCATTTGAGTAAAATGATAAGCATAGCCACTCTCTACCTTGACAAGAGAGGGATGCAATACGACAGTTTAGAGAGGGAACCTTGCATAATTTGAACAAGGAAATGAATTAACAAAAACATTATGACTTCTTGAAGGGAAATATCAGAGACTGGTAGGCCAGAGGAAAAGTATTCTGCAAAGACATTAATGTTTTTAGACTCAATGTTTCACTTTTGCAATAATTCAGCCATAGATTTTGATTACTGTACTAAACAATATGAACTCTAACCTCAGAATTTATGAATTCTTCAATTATTTAATCATCTAGTATATATAAATTTATATGATCTATAAATGAACAATACTTGACAGTCCCAGAGCTGAAGAATTTCACAAACATTTAAGATTTGCATTGCTTCCTTATAAAATACTGTCATCTCTTTGGCTCAGGAACTTCCTTGCTCATACTGCAAGATGGAAAAAAAGCGAACTGCTTTACTGCAGTATTTTCTCCATGGCTGAGTTACAAGTCTGTTGTTTACCAAATGTTGAATGGTCTTGTGGCAAAACATAGGGTGGGAGCGAGGAAGTTTGTATTGTAATCCTGGCTGTGCCTCAGGCTTTGTATGAGTCCATGGGCACAGTAGTTTAACCTCTTTGATCCTCAATTTATTTTGTAGCAAATTGGGGGGAAAATGATACAGTCTGTCTTGTGAAGGTGTCATGAGGGTACCTTCTGGCACTTTTAGATGGAATTGAGTGCTCCAGAAAAGCAAATCTTATTACCTTTTAACCTACTGCTGTCTATTAAACATCAGTGGAGATAGGATCAGGAGCCTGACCATTTGCCAAGGGAGGTGTACGCATAACTCAGCTGGAAGATTTACCTAAATGTTCAACATTAACTATTGAAGGCTTCAGTAATGAATTTCAAATAGGCAAAGATTTCTTTAGTCCCATAATTCACTTGCCCTTTTAATTATGATACCTGTGACCACTCAAAATAAATTTCAAACAGGAGGTTAATTATTCCTGCTGAGCATCTCCCCTCTCTGACAATTGTCACTTGGAACGTTTTTTTCTAGGCAAAATCCTCATTTCAAATAAAGCTAAATTCATAAATGAATGCCAATACTGGAAAGATAAGCTTGGCATCTGGACATTTGAAGCTGCCAGGTGTATCATATATGTGACCACAGCTGTTCACCGTGGTAACTGAAGGGAAAAAAATGAGCAAAAGAGAGATAGGCATTAGGAAGTAGCAAGAGGCAGTGCTATGTCATTATTTTAATTACAAGGAGATGCTGATTTGCTTTGTAATTGCAATGCAAAGTTGCTGTTGAATGTCCAATATGTGCCTGGAATGATGCTTTGGTGCCAGTTTTCAGTGAAAATAGAGCTTGCTAGCATGAGAGCTGTTTAAAACCACTAAGAAGAAAAGAAAAGTAGAATGATGACTTTTTACTCTAATTTTGAAAGGAGAAGAAATCTGTAAAATCACTTTCATAGTCTATGACATAACTGAAATATATCTCAGTCATAAGTTACTGTCATAAAAGTAATTTGTTAATGTAGGAGTTTTTAAGGGTAATATTCTGGATTTTGCAGTAGTTTTCCCCTACATGGAACAATATCCAATGCTGTATATGTATGCCTTGGCCCATCTTAAAACTACTCCCCCCCTCAAAAAAAACCCCACAAACAAAAAACCAAACCCCAAAATGTAATGCATCAGTGATCAGTGTGCATGAGTTTATTTTAGTTGCTTTGCATTTTTTACGACTTCCTGCAATTTCCTAATTATTTTGTCATGGCTCTCCAAAATGCTAACCAACTGCACATCAAGGAAACATGCACACCAACAAGGGCGAGAGCTAGGGTTAGGACCTAGGGGTGGAAGTCCTGAACCCTCCCCAGCAAAGGGTTCCTGGAGGGCGCAGGCAGAAGCAAGCCCTACTCCCTGGTGCTTCTGGTGCCCAAGAGGATGGCTCAGCAAAGCCAAAGCAGCACTGGCTGCTGACGTGGGAGCGGAGTGTGGAGAGAAGGACATGCCTCATGAGGTCTTGTGAATAACCTGCTATAGCTCTAAGGTGAGTCTGCAGGTGTAGCACTGGGTGACCAGCTTTTTTCTCAGTGCAGTATCTGTGTCGGGGTCACAGCAAAAGTGCACCTTCCTGTTTAACTGTTTCAATGTGCACCATTATGGTTAGCAGCTGAGAAAGCAAGGGTTATCGTTTTAAACAAATATGAATAGTCCAAACATTTCCCCTTCCCAAGCAGTCCCCCAAGTAAGTTGTCCCTTTGGGACCTGGCCACGAAGTGCCTGGATCTCCTTGGTCATCTGAACAAATATGCTATTTTGGTGAGTATACTGAACATGTTCTTGTCCAATTCTTCGTTTTCTTTCAGATTTTGGCAGGGGTGGGGCTTCAGGAAATTGTAGCAACGCTGAAGTGAAAGAACATAGGTAAATTTTAAATGCACACTCTCTTTGCAGGAGAGGATTTGTACTGCTGAGGTGAGGAAGGATGGTCTTTTGACTGGAATTTCAAAGATAAATATTCAAGTCCCAGGTCTGCAACTTCACATCTTTACGTATGTCCTTGAGTAAGTCATCTGATTTCTACAATTCAGATCATTGTTTCTAAACTCATCCTTTGTTTTCTTTGTCTTTCTGACAAGGAATATTTATCCCTGTGTGTTTGTACAGTGCTTATCGTACAGGACTCCCAGTCTTTGAACAGGTTAATGAGGTGTAAGTTATAGTTTGAATTTATGATATCAGCTACTCCGCAATAACTGCCTGGTTTTATGCCATGGTAAATGTAGGTAGTTTTCTCCTTCAGTGAGGGGTAAGCTGTCTCAATTTTGCTGCAGAGTGAGAGCAAGCACTCAGACTATTGTTAGAGAGTAGTAAAAATGCAATAAATCTACTTCTCAGCTTACCTTGTGACAACTTACTCATGTAGCTATATTCCTGGGCAGGAATTTTTTTGAACTCAGCTATAATCAGCACATGTAGATAAATCAACACAATACTGAAATTATCAAATCTTTAACAACTGGCTTTAAAACACAAAACATAAAAAGATATGGATTTTTTTTTTTCAGAAACACTACATGTTAAGCTTCACGTTCATAGACACCTGCCTAGAAAATTTGTCACTGGCATTTCCTCTTGCTCTCAGAAGGCTTCTGGTGCTTTTCCTTTGTTATCCTCCTCCTCTTCCTCCAAACTTCTGAATAGCAAACACACCACAAGGTGAAGCCTGTAGGTAACTTGTGTTGGTTCATCAGTGAAAGTCAGGCTATTGATAGCAGATACAATCATTGACTGTCACAACACTTACAATAAATAATTGAGAGTGAATTTGTAAGAAGTTTCCTTATAAGTATGTTCAGAATTGGATGTACACCTTTTTGATCTTTCTAATATGGTTTTCATCACTCAGGAAACAACTTTTCTTCCCTGTAAATAAGTGTTTTTCCTGTTTCCAATGCATCCTTCCAAGTTTTTGGGGTTTTTTTTGCTAGTTACTTTTTTTAAAAAAATATTTTTACTCACAAGAAAGAGTTTTTGAGTTACACTTTTTCCTAAAAACCTACATTCCAAGAAATATACACACACAAAAATTATGTAATTACTAGAAGTGGTGGAACACTTATTGGCACAGTTGTGCTTTCTACCACGAAATCTTTGTGTGAAAAAAATTAAACTTATTCACAGAGTATATGGATTTTTGCCTGTTTTTATATCAATATTTGTTATTTTCATAGAATCATACAATCTTTAAGGTTGGAAAAGACCTTTAGGACCATCAAGTTTAACCATCAACCCAAAGTCACCATGTCTACTAAACCATGTCCCGAAGTGTCATGTCCACATTCTTTTTAAACACTTCCAGGGACAGTGACTCCATCACCTGTCTGGGGAGCCTGACCACCTTTTCAGTGAAGAAATTTTTCCTAGTATCCAACCTAAATTTCCCCTGGAGCAATTTAAGGCCATTTCCTCTTGTCCTATCACTTGCTGCTTGGGAGAAGAGACCAGCACCTGCCTGGCTACAATCTCCTTTCAGGTAGTTGTTTAGAGCGATCATGTCTCCCCTCAGCCTTCTCTTCTTCAAACTAAACAACCCCAGTTCCCTCAGCTGCTCCTCATAAGACTTGTGCTCCAGACCCTTCACCGGCTTTGTTGCCCTTCTCTTGATATGCTTCAGCACCTCAATGTCCTTGTAGTGAGAGGCCCAAAACTGAACACTATGTTTGAGGTGAGGCCTCACCAGAGCTGAGTACAGGGGGACATAGGATGGCTCTGCAGAGGGACCTGGACAGGTTGGATTGCTGGGCAGAGGCCAACGGGATGAGGTTTAATATGTCAAAGTGCCGGGTCCTGCACTTTGGCCACAACAACCCCAGGCAGTGCTACAGGCTGGGGACAGGGTGGCTGGAAAGCTGTGTAGAGGAAAAGAACCTGGGGGTGTTGATTGATGTTCGCCTGGACA
>VWZZ01001870.1:268375-290209 GCA_013399095.1 Psophia crepitans
CCCTTGGCCTTGTTAAACCTCATACAGTTGGCTTCGGCCCATTGATCCAGCCTGTCCAGATCCCTCTGCAGAGGGGATCCTTTAGCAAAATCAGTTCTATTGTGACATGTAAAATGCATCATATTGAATTCATCACTACAAACAGCCTTTATTAAATTAATTTAATGTTTTCAGAATGTACTATTTCATGTAAAAATACCAAGACTTTCTAGACTGATTGGCTAAGCCAGAGACCAAAATTTCAGAGTTTTCTTGGGGAAAGAAGTTCCTGCTGTTTGTCTAAGAAACTAAATTATCTACTGAATTCTGAGCCACATGTTAAAATCCTTGTAGGTTTGCATTACAGCTTATTTTCCAGGCACCAGACCTGATATGCATAAAGGTTGAATCAGAGATTCCCAAGAATGTTATCTTGCTTTACAGAAACTTCTGTCCTTTAATTCTTTGCAGCCTTTCCATTTCCCTCTTCAGATCTATTCAGTCCAAGAAGTAGTGTTGGTTCATAGGCTGAGTTACAAAATAATCTTCCTTCCCATTATAAAGGTATAAAATGTTGGAAAAAGATTTATTGTCCTTGTATCATGTCCTGATTGTAGGCAATATCCTCATTCATTTTTCATTACCCTTCCTTTCCGTTTAAACGAATTCATCCCTGTTTTCTGCCAACTTTTTTTTTTTCATTTTCTGAAACTATTTTCCTACTGTTTGACATTTAAAATCCAAAATAAATAAATATTGGCTGCTATTATCAGCTAGGTGCCCTTCTGCTGTGGCTGGCTTTCCTGACGGGGCTATTTCTTTTAATCTCCATGTTGGCTGCTAATATGGTCTGTCATTCCCCTGTTTCTATCCCTTTTCTGTCTGAATCTGCAATTGAAATAAAGATTCATCAACGTGCATTTCTTTGCAACTTTACCTAAGGAGATTTCACCTTGATTATTAATTGTTCCCAAGATGGTGCACCCATGTAAATTGCTGCCCTAAAGCTCATGCCATTTGTTTTTCTCACAGGGACATTATTAAGATTTTTTCCTCCTCAATATTCATTGTACTTTACTGTTTCCTGTTATCCAAAATTAAAACAGGCAAAGGAAATTTGCCCAAAATGTGTTAGAAATCAGAAAAGTATGAAAACCTTTGAGAAATTCAGTCAGGAAAAGAAATCCTATTTCCATATATTTTTTAAATACTACAAATGTGTTACATACAGTGGCATCATCTAAAGATCTTTCAACTGAGTCTTTGTAAACAACGTATGGTGGATCCCATTTCGTTGCTGGCTAAAATCTGATTCACCATTACCCCACAGCAGTGGAAGTTGCTGGAGCTAATCAAGGGTGTTATCAGTTCTGACTTTTATTGCTGCTGCATAGCAAAACAGGCAATAAAGAAAACTGTAAATGAAGGACTTATTCTTTTCAGGGGTATACCTCATGCTTGGAAGATTAATGAAGAATTCCTGGTTCACTGTTTACTAAAGACACCTCTATTCTATAGTATTTTAATCGTAAATCCCTTATTTGACATCCTAACTAATGGTTCCTGCTGAATTAATAAAAGCAACATATTAACTTTAAATCCCAGATAAAGTAAAGATTGCTGTTTTAATATCCCATCCATATCCTTTATCTTTCTACAGGGGCTTTCAGGCCAGTAGTTTTAATAACATGCATGAATGAAGATGCTCTTTTTTAACACAAATGGTGGCAAAGAGTTTTTCCTTTATATTAGCAGGCAATCAATTCCAATAGCTTTTTAATGCTTTCTTAAAGAATCAATTTTAAAGCAGAAGCTCTTCAGGGGACCCTCTTAAACTTCTTCACAGCCAGTCTCCTAATTTTCTATTACAATGCAATCTAAAGCAGCTACAAAAATAATGCGGATAATGTTTGCTGGGTAATGATTTCCAATTTCCCCATTCCATGTACCCTGTTATTAGGAGGATCATCTTAGCTGTGTAAATTAATTTTCAATTCACTTCAGGGGAACATTACAATGATTTATTCAGCACTGGTGCTGAAGAAAGTGTTGGGAGGATTTTAGCAAACTGAGAAACAAAATCAATTTGTTCTGATTATCACCATGTTAAAAAATGGGAAGACAAAAGGTTCACAGGAATATGTTAGCATACACCCCACAGGAGCAGTCAGTGTGATCCTGGGTGTAGTTACCTGACACGCAAGGGCAAACAAAACGTTTGAGGCTTGCTGTTTTCTCCCTGTACTTCAACATTTTGGAAGGACTGAACAGATTCTAGGGTTCTTTGTGCAGTACACAAAACAAAACATCAGATCAACATTTCAGTCACTAAAACCACCTCTGGTCAGTGAAGAACATGCTTGCTGAAAGTTAGACAAGGAGGAGATTGTTTCAAAACCAGCTGTATTATTGGTATCAGCACCCAAGGTTTGGAAGAGTTCCAGACTAGGAAGAATTTCCAGTTTTGCAAATAAAGTATTTGTTGTTTGGTAAGCATCTGGCAACTAATACTCAGGGGACATATCCCCAAGCGTTCATACACTGTCGTGCTCATTCGAAATAAACACCTGTAAGTACACATAGCAGCTGAGATCGGGATGGTTATTTCGATTTAGCTGTTGCATTTTTAAAAGTGAGACTCATGTCACCTCACTTTGATCACAGAAGAAAAATCCAATCCAAGTGTGAGATTTCCTCTTTTGGAAAAGACAGTGAAGTAGAAAAACTTTGGAGTTGATACTTCTGACTTATTTAGATGCCTGTGTGTCAAGCTCTGGCCTGACTACTTTTCTCCAGTTGCTGTAAAGAGAACCTGAAGTGGTTACTTCAGACAAAATGGCAGATTTTGACATGGAAGATATTTACATTTGAATTTATTAATGTGTTTTGCAGTGATGTCTATGATTTACAGTAATTGTCAATAGTTAAAACAAGAGTTCAAAAGGAAGTATTTTTTTCATGTGAAAAGCTTTGAAAGGGCAATTGAAATGCCCCCAGTCCATCAGCATCAACATGGAACAATCTGCAGCTTTGTTCAGTATATTTTTTAGATGAAAGCAAATTTATTAAAAAATTCAAGCCTGCATCCACTTCGTAGAAGCTTATGAAATCGGTCGGAGGTTTTAGGGATGACCACATTCAATTACAGGAGGAAAACAACCAATCAGTTCTGAACTGCCAAATTGAAAATTGCCACTTCCTGTGGTTGCAGTGGTAGGAAGGATACCCCAAACACAATAAATAGCATAAAAACCTTTGGTCATGGCCCCAAAGAAATTTTTGAGTTACAATTATGATCTGTCACTGTTGCTAGTGTTCCTACACATCATTCAATATAAATATAGTATTGAACTACTGATGACTAATTTGGAACTGAAGAAAACTTTATTTCAGTGAGAGCTGTAAAAGATCAAGACAGAATTTTTGAAAATCCATTGCAGCAGTGCCTTCCAGGTTTTTTTTTCCACATTGGAAGTATATCTGATCTAGTGGGTGGCATCCCTGCCTGTGGCAGGGGGATTGGAACCAGATGATCTTTCAAGGTCCCTTCCAACCCTAACAATTCTATAATTCTATGATTCTATATTGGAAACCTGAAAATGAGTTGTCTTTTTTGTCATGGGGCCATAGCCAGGCATTAAGTATGTAAGAGTTAACATGCTTCCAGAATGCTAGTAGTATAGTTGTCAAATTAAGTTTCTAACTGCATGCTGGCAGGGAGCTGAACTTGCATTATTTGGTACAAATAAAACCGTAAGGAGTAAACACTTATAACAAAACAGCAAGTGAAGATACTGTCTTGTAGGGTATATATTTAGGTTGCCTGATTTCAAAGAAGCTGAAGACTTTTCTGAGTATACGATTTTGGAAATAACTAAAAATAAAGAGAAAACAGTGATATTATTTCAGTGCCACACATAGTCAATTGCCTGATAGCAGTGGAACACGGCTTGTCTTTAAAATGGTTTCTAAACTTCAGTCAATAAAGCTAGTAATTGAAGTTAGTAACTATAACACTACTCAAAACATTATGCACCTTTACATATGGGGATCTAGAATGCTCTATGGATATTTTAACAAATATTCTGAATCAAACCAAGTAAAGCTCTAATTAGCTGGGCAGCTTTTCTCTGTAGAAGGTCTTAGGAAAGTACGTATAAATAGGACAACCATATTGTGATATGTTGCCTGAAATATGAAAGCTTTTGACACTGAGCCATTCAGAGACTTCTTGTAGAAGAAAATATACTTGATAGAGTCTGGTAGATCTAAACACTTTCTGAGTCCATATAAACTTGTGTCATCCACAACATCCTCTTGCAGAGAGGTTTACAAGGTTCAAATAAATGTAATTAACCAACATTCCCTTTTTCTATTTCCAAGTTTTCCCCTAATGACTTAATTCTGTTCCTTCAAATAGTTTCACCACAGAAAGCAGTGTGTAATTGCCCACTCCTTACTTTTGCCTGTTTGCCATTATTTTATTCTCCTTCATATTTGTCCCTCAGGTTGGAGAGTACTGGTCATTTTAATCTCTTCTGTATGTAAACTATTCCCAATCTTTGATTATTGCTGTTGCTCTTCCTGATGCCATTTCTGCTTCTCCATAGCTATAAGCTTATTGTTAAGTAAAGGGAAGCTGAAAAAGAAGTAAAACAACTTACTTAAGCTCTCACAAATCCCTAGTTAGTGCACAAGCTTCTGTTGTACTTTAAATTATGTTAGTCCTACCTTAGCAATTATTAGTGTTGTACTTTATTTGTATTTTTTATAAACAAATGAAGTTCTACAGCACATAGTCCCACCTTTGAGAGTAGTCTTGGAGAGTACAGTTCTTCTTTACTTGTAAATTAAAGTAGTAGATGAATTCCATTTCATTATCCTGACAGTGTCAATAATATGAGAAATTCAGAACGGAATTCATTTTACCTAAATCTGTCTAGGCACTGAGTGCCTCTCTCTCTCATCAGTGCTAGGTGTCTACTGCTTCCTTTACAGTCAGCCGAGAGAAAGACGGGCATCTCTGGAGAGCTATTAATCACATTTTAAGAGAGATGTTTGTGTTATGTGGTCTGAATTGGTCCCTAGAGGATGGGAATAATTGCACTATGGAGGTCCCTCTCTTTCATTCCTCTAGGCTCTCTCAATCATTGATAGTAAGTAATAACTTACTTTGATTAAAATGGGAACTTTCAGACAACTAATTAGATGAAATTACTCCAATTCTCAGTGTCTAGGTTTGTAGGAGAGAGACAATACAACAAATACTGTGACTTGGTGTCTTCATGGGCAGCAAGATGCAGCTAAATAAAGGCAGACTAGAAAAATTTCCTTCTCTTCAAGCTCCCACACCCTCCTCAGAGGAGAAGGGGAGCCATTCCTCTCTGTGCAGTGTGGAGTCCTTCTTTCCAGGCTGCTTTAACCACATATTTTAGCAATACATCTGGTTTAGATTGCTCCTTACCTCCTTCCAGGACACACACTGCAGCTGTGAAGGAGAACCTCTTAAACTGGTAAAGAGGTTGTTGAAACATGTCCTCTCCCACCAGACTCCACCACTCGTTCCCCAGCCTTTTGCAATTTCCTCTCTTTTCCTTTCATGTCAGCAAAACAAAGAAATCATTTTTAGAAAGTCTCATCCACAAGTTGGCAGGGATAACATTCTTAAATATCACAGTGCTATTATGATAAGCACAGCACATTCCAGGCGGAAAAACTGCAGATTATGGCAACCTTCAGTAAGTATGGATGATATTAAAAGTTAGAATTTTCTTTTTTTTTTTTTCTTAGCACCCAAAAAGCCATTAGCAAGCCTGTCAAAAAAGAAGAGCCTATCAGGATTTCAAATAAAAGAAATGAAAAATCCATTTATGAATACTTATCTCCTAGATCCTCTCTGCATCTTAAGCAGAAAATGATATATACTGACTTCAGAAATTGTTACCATATTTGAATGTCTGAGCTGTAGGAAAATACCTGAAATATATATTTCTTAATTTTCTTCTAGTTTTATTTGAGAATAAGAAGGTGTAAAAGGAAAAAAATATATTAAAAATCTACATCATGTTCTGTCCCCCTTTCAGAAAAGGAAATATGACCACTTCATTACCCTAGCAAAGTCCAATCTTGTCATAAGCCAAAAACATTCATTCCATACTAGGTGCGAATAAGGATATTTGTATAAAAGAGTATTTATCAAAGGATATTGAGACAGAAGAATGCCACTGCGTGGTCTTTTCTGAAGCTAGCTGGAATCCTGTTACTGCTCTAATTCTTGAATCTCCTGGATTTTGTTAGTTCTGTATTGGTTGCCCCAAAAAGAGCAAACTAAACAAAGAATTACTAACAGACAAATACTCAGTAATGAAAGCTGAGCTAATAATAGTAATGAATAATATTTTTATGGCTTTATAGTAGCTTATAAATCAGTAGATACTGAAGGTTTCATCAAGTGTAGACTACATCAACTTGGGAATGCCAGATGAATCTGTACTGACCCCTTCTGTACAATTCCCCTGACATACTAGTTTAAAATACCTCTGGAGCTCAAGGGTTTGGGAGACCCAACTCCTAGAATTGCATAGGTTTAGATGAATCCTAGGAGGCTGTCAAGTCTGATCCCCTGCTCAGTGCAGGGTCAGATTTGAAGCTGCATTAGGTTGCTCAGAACCTTCTCCAAGCTTTTTAAAGTATTTCCAAAGATGAAGATTCCAGTGCCTCCCAGCACAACCTCTCTAGATTTTGACCCACTATCACTTTGAAGAACTTTTAACTTGAGTGTAATAAATCTGAACTCAGCTAAGATACTGATTACCTCAAACCCCAACTGCACTGCGTGATAGTGGGGAATCTCCAGGACAAGGCCTTTAGAAAGCTCCAGGACAAGGCCTTTAGGAAGCACCAGAACTGCCTTGTATTCATTTTGCTGGTTACATGGCATTGGGCCACCAGCCCAGGAACAGAATGCCAAAGGTCATCGAAATGCAAGAGGTTAGCGAAGCACAATGTCCAGACTAGCTCCAGATGCCTTCCCTGCTCCCATAGCAGAACCTGTTTTTACTTCCAAAAGTTAGTAGAGCAGGTGGACATTTCAGGACTTTAGAAAGAAGGATTGAAAGTGCATTCTTATGCTTCCATTTTTCTAAAGGTTTCTAAGGATGTCCTTGGAAACCACCATCTCTGCAAATTACTCAAGGGGTCTTGTTGCAAAGACACCCATCTACCTAAGTGATATAAGGATTATTAATATTATAAGCTAGAGATTCCTGCCATGTGAGGATGTGTTAAGGCTTTAGAGAAACAAGTCTCCTGGCCAAATCTAGAGGAACAAGAGGAAATGCCATCAATTTAAAGCTTCATGCTGATTTAATGGTTCATCCTATATTTTTCTAAATATCATTCCGTTTAGGCAAATGATATTCAATTAATGAAAAATAAATCTATATATAAAGACACTGTGGATCCTAAAAGCAATGAATAACCAATGATACGAATGATACGTTGTTTTTTGATCACTAACGAGTCCAGTGGGGTCTGCCTTCAGAAGCCCTGATCCTGCATCTGTGAAGCAAAAATTATATCCATTAACCAACAAAAGGATGTCAAGTTGTCCCCAAATCAAGGTACATTTCAGCCATAGGAAGGAGAAAACAATGTAGGAAAAATGAAGCACAAAACTAAACACTGCCTTTAAAAATATATTTTTTGTTTGATTGGTAGAACAATCTGTTGTTGAACTGGATTTAGGCTTTCTTTTGTGTTTATTTGCTCACCCATAACCATTACCTATTTTGGTAACATTTCTTCCTTACAGTAAAGTTATCTAGACAACACGAGGTATATATATTATTTATAGCAAAACAAATTACAACAAAATAAACAGATTTTGACAATGCTGCAACATTTTTAATTCTTTCACTGAAATTTTGACATGATTTAATAAAGTAAACCTTTATAAAGATGGGCTTGGTAAAAAAGCTGTAACTGAACCTGTATGATTTCGAAATAGTCAAAAAAAGAATCCAAAATAAATATGCTATTTTATAACTACAAATCCCACCAAAATCCAATTACTTACTATATCTTCATTAGCATTTTGCTAAATTAAAAGGATAAATATAGTCTGTAATTATGCTTCTTTTAAAAACAAAAATAAGTACGTTTTAGTTCTGCATTTAAAAAAAACCCCAACTTTTATAAACTATTTATAAACACAGCTAAGAATGGCACTATTTTTCTGAAGACTCCCTTCAAACCTAGTTATTTTTCTTTACAGAAGTCAGTTTGACACAGATATTTTAATATGGAAAAGGTCTGGCAAAGCTAACTGTGAAGGATGGATAGGCTGACTTTATTTTCCTATTTTCTGTGCAACTGGAGATCACAGTATGACACACTGGAGATAATGGCCCTGAATTCCTGTTCAAAGGAGCAACATCAGTGAAGTGTGTCCTGTCTACACTGGCCTTCATTATTTTGCAATGAAATACTTTTACTTAAGGGTTTTATCCCGTCCTATGTGGTGATTAATTATTTCCTCTTCTAACAGAATCTGTCCCAAATAATTCTAGCCCTATATTTCTACAATGAGCAGAAAACTAGCAGAAGTGCTACTGATGTGCAAATAGACTAGATTTAATAATAGAAGCATATGTGCAGGGTCAGCTAACAGTTTTCTCCTGTCTGATGAGATCAAAACATTACATATAATCATGTTTTTGTGCAAACTTTACACAACAGAAGTATTTTGTCATTAAAATTACAGTTTGTATTTGGCTCAAATTACAGCAGTAGCGCAGCTGTGTTTTATGAGAACTTGCATAAATTCTTTGCAACCATTTTGGGCTGGATTGACAAATGTCATATTTCCATTTCTCTTTAGAATGATGCTGTTACAGTTGATTTTCCATTTTTATGTGTATGAGAGAAAAAAAAAAGGAAGAAGCCACTCCGAATTAAAATGAAGCACTACGAAGAACAGTTTTAGTTTATTACTCTTGGGCCTTATATCTTTGGATGCTTTTTTTTTCCATGGACCTTATTCAGTTATGTTCTCTTTCTGAAAGTCATTTCAGATGCAAAGTAAATGGAAGCTATTTTGTGGCACAAAGACCATTGAATTAGTATCTGTGCATTATAAAGAAAGTGGCTTGGTTCTCATCTGTTACTATTGCCACAAGCTTTTTTTGGAAAAAAAAAGAAAAAAAAAGAAAAAAGATGGAAGATACCTCTCAAAAAACCCCTAAAAACTCCCAAACCAATGCAAAAGTCTGTGTGCTCTTGCCTTGTTTTTACTGCAGACTTTGTTTTGGTGTTTAGTGGCTAGAATATGACACACTGAGAATGGTAGCGGCAAATTACCTTGACCTTTATAATGTTCTTAATTTTGGTTGGCTACTCATTCCTCTCATCAACATTTACAGCCATACTCATTTCTGGGGAAGGCAGAGCTAGGTACTAAAATTGAAAATGTCAAATGCTCCTGTACTCCAAGGACATGCTAGACATTCAAATTCTCATACTTTATTATCATAGCAAAAGACTGCAACAAGAGTAGGAAATAACCTTACATTAATCTACACAGATGACAGACGGTAACAAAGAGAACAAATGGCACAAGCCAGCCTGTTATGACTTTAAGATGTTCATTTTGTGGTTACCTTCAGATGCTGCTCATCCTTTCTCAGATGAGTCATAAACAACGGAGGCGCTGAATGATTGCCAGTCTGTACGTGCTCCACTCGTACGCCTGCAGTCAGACCTGGAATCCACAGCGCAGTCTCCTAGCGAGACTGTACCTGCTGGTTACTCTGTCACTTCTGGATCTGACTGCCATTACACTTTGCTTGAAACGTGAGTGGTGGTTCACTTGCACTTTCCTATCCGCTTGTCTTTCCAATTCTCAGTTTGTAACTTGTTTTCTTACCTTCAGCCCCATCTTTTAAAGCTCACCTTGATTCTTTTCCCCCTCTCCTCATTTATTTGCATGAAAATGCTGAGGTCACATTCTAGCAAAAATGCAATGGTTTCAATGATATTATGTATGTGTCACAAGTTAGAGGGGGAAAAACTGACATAGGAAAATCAAAGGCAGAAGCTTTTATGCTAAAAAAAATTGAAATTAAGCGTACGGTTTTGATACACTGATTAGACAAACACTTAGGAAGACAGTAACATTAAGATAGCAACATACATAGCGTCATAGATAGCAAAGGTTATTCCTGCCTGAAAGAAGATACAGCTGAAAGATTTTAAATTATTCTGGGTTTAAAAATTTCCTGTAGATTGCCAATAAGCAAAACATTTTTGTGCACCTCCCTTCTCCCTCCAAAAAGTAAAATATAGGCACTGAACTGTAACGACGAAGTCAACGCAGAAGAACAAGGGGCCAACAAAGTATCAAATCCAGCCAAGGGGGAGTGCAGTTTATAATTAACAGTTTATGTTATTTATTTATTTTCAATGGTCACCTTGTTTGTGCTATCATGGAAAAGTATTAAAGTGGAAATAAACCTCTGTAATTTATCTTGCTGCATCAGAGAATGCAAACTCTATATCAAGGTACTCAGTCTTTGTCAGACCAGTACATCATTTCCCAGTCATCTTGATATTATTCTTAGCAGATAAAGCAAGATGAATATATGGGTCCAGTTATGAGTTGATAAGATTTTCACAAGACAACAAACCTCAAACAGCAGGGAAAAACTGCCAGATGAAACCCACCTTAAATAATGAAGTCTGTACTGTCACAGTAAGTGTTACTATGTCTAGTTTTAACTTAAGATGTCTTTGCTGTGTATTATATTGTATTTTGTGAAAAATTCTGTGTGTTTATACATCTATGCTATGCGGAAATGCAAATACCGTCTGTACAGATGCAGAGTGCACATATAACCTCATGTACCTTTATGTATGCAATTGCAAATTATCAGAATCTCAGAATGGTTGAGGTTGGAAGATACCTCTCAAGGTCATCTGGTCCAACCCCTCTGCTCAAGCAGGGACACCTACAGCTTGTGACCCAGGACTGTTTCTGGTTCGGTTTTGGATGGAGACTCCACAATCTCCCTGGGCAACCTGTGTCAGTGCTTGGTCATCCTCACAGCAAAAAATGTTTCCTGACATTCAGAGTGAACCTCATGTGCTCCAGTTTGTGTTCATTCCCTCTGGTCCTGTCACTGGGCACCGCTGAAAAGAGTCTGACTCTGTCCTCATTGTTTTGCTCCCCCTGCAGGTATTTATATACATTGACAAGAACCTCCTGAGCCTTCTCTTCTCCAAGCTGAACAGCCCCAGCTCCCTAAACCTTTCCTGATAGAAGAGATGCTCCAGTCCCTTCATCATCTTCATGGCCATTTGCTGGGTCTCTCCAGGATGTCTGTGTCTCAAACAGGAAAGCCCAGAACTGGACCCAGTACTCCATGTACATCCTCATCAGTGCTGAGTAGAGAGAAAAGCTCATGTTCCTTGCCCTGCTGGCAATACTTTGTCTAATGCAGCCCCAGGATACAATTCACCTTCTCTGTTACAAGGGCACATTGCTGGCTCATGTTCAGCTTGGTGTCCACCAGGATCCCTAGCTCCTTTTCTGCCAAGTTGCTTTTCAGCTGGGTGGCCCTCAACATGTACCTGTGGCTTGGGTTGTTCAACCCCCAAGTGCAGAACTTGGCACTTGAACTGAACGAGGCTACTTACCTTGTCTGACTGCCCTATTGTAGTAATTGCACATATATGTAACCACAGAATTTGGCATGTACCTTTTCTGCAAATTGATAGCTAAGTAACTAAATATCAGAATAATTACATTTATGAAAGTGATGTCAAATATGATGAATATGTAATTTGTCTAAATGGTATTTACTAGGGGCCTGCAGCCTGACCACCTTAGTTTGTGATCTTAACAACTTTAACAAACTAAGCAAAGCTAAACTGATTTGTTCTTTTCCTACGGAAAACCTATAGAGCTATTTTATTTTAACAGAGGATTTGATCTAAAGAAAGTTTGGCAAGCAGTATCTTAAGTGATATGTTTCGCTTGAGTAAATGTTCAGATACGTTTTGGATTAATTCTTCCCTTGTGCATCAGTTTTCCCATTTAGGTACCCATTGATTCAATAGAATAACATTTGTGTAAAAACAAGAGCAACCATGGAAAAAAATCAAGGTTTATCTGTCATTCTGTTAAGGGAACTTTTCCTTGCTTGTTACGGGGCAATCACATAGCAGCAACACTTCTGCCACCATTAAACACGTAATAAAGCCTTTCACAAGTGTACAGCACTAGCCAAATTGTCTTAACTGTGTGGAGTGTTTATATTAGGCTTATGAAAGCTTTCCTTTCATTCTAAACAATGTGTTAATCTTCATTTCTTCTCTGAAACTGTTGTGTGCACAGTCAAATAGCTGCTGTATTCCACTCCAGGAAGTGAAGAAAGTGATTCTTGACAAATCTGGGGCAGGGGGAAGGGTGGTAGGATGTACAAAATTTATAAGTCCTGCTCTTGTCTAAGATTGGCTCAGAGGAGATTCTAGTTTTGCAAGATGGTTTGTAGTGGGAATATGGTAAACTACTCAGTTCAGGTTTTCTCATTTAAACACACTTCATATCTGCATTATATTACAGCTGTATCTAGTTCTGTAATGTACTGAGAAAATCATTGGTAGAGTAAATCTCGAAGGACCCAAATAGTATTACACTTTTATAGCCATGTCTCTTCCGAGAATCAACATAAGCATTTCTTATTGAACAAAAGTGTTCTCTTCAGATGGAAGAAACACAGATATTCAAGCAGTGAAATATATGTCACATTTACCCATAACTTTTCTAAATATTGGATCCTATCTTATCGTAAGTGACTTTTAAAATTCCATCCTTGGTTTAATATTGAAAGTATGGAAGCAAGAATGAACATAGGGTTGAAACTAGCTTTTACATGGAAAACAAAGCAAACACCTGGCACGTGGCATACAACATAAAACCTGTACACATAGCCACTTCAGGAAGAATGAGAAGTCTTGTGAAACTGCCAGGGAGTAAGGAAGTAAGGCTGGGTCCCATGTGAAATTATGGTCCTGACTACAAAGGATGGGTTCAGGTACCTACCATGTCACACTTCTGTAATACCTCCTCCTTCTGGACTCCCCCAGAGAGGGAATAAAGTCTTATTTATTTCCTCAGTATTTATCTGTAGGGATAATAATTGGAAAGATTGGGTTAGTAGCTGCAGTATTAATTTGGCAAAGTAGCCTTTGTTAGAAATAGTCTCATAATGATCAAAGAAACTCTAGCCCTCTAACAACCTTTCAACTCTTAAAGAATTTTTTAATTTTTTTTTTTCCTATTTCTTTGCCTTCTGGGGAAAGTCTTTTTGTAAGCTCATTTTCTCCACCCCAAATCTCCTCTTGAGCGTATAGAAATAAAAACAAAAAAAAAAAGAGCAGCAACAAGAGATTTTTCTACTCTTTCATACTGTCTTCTGTGAATAGCCTTGGACAAGAGTGAAGAATTTTCACATCTATACAAAGAGAAGATAGGTACTGAGGTGCAAATGATGTATCAAGATCTCCAGAGGTAAAATAAGGTGGTGACATCTTTAAAGGATGAATTTCTAAGCATTATCTTCACTAAATGTTTGGGGGAGGATGTTTATTTGTTTGCTTAGGGTTATTTTGTTGTTGTTGTCATTTGGGTTTTTTTAAAGGCAAATGTACTAGTGAGTCCCCCACTGTCTGTGCCAAGGGCCCATCTGAGGACAATTTTAAATTATAAATCTTAATCTCCCAAATCCTTATCTCCTTACATCTTTGAATGTATCTCCCTGCATCTTTGTCTTTCTGAACAATCAAACATCTATGTTCTCTGCTTCTTTCCACCTCTTTTCACCTCCACAAACCAGGACTTCAGCCATAAGCTACACACTCACCCAACACATCTTCCTTTGAGCCCTTTAACTACCTAGCCCCTAGCCCACTGTCCTCACCTAGAGGACAGGATCCTGGAACTTCCCTGTGTGTGGGGTGGAGAAAGACCACATACTGTCATGGATACTAACAGTTACTACATGGCTTTCATCCCACGCACAGATGGCTTTCTTCCAAGTCAGGGATGAAGGCTGCTATCCCTGCCTGTCTCCTACGTGCTGTCACTCCTATCATCCGAGGTCCTGAACTTCTTTAAGAGCAGAGTTTCTGCAGTCTCTTGCACAGTTTTTTTTCCTGAGGCAGGCACTAGTAATTAGTAATGGAGGCTGATCAGATATGGACAGGTAAAGGGAAGGAAAAGAATCAAGAAACTAAAACTGGGGGGACTGGAGAGAAGTAGGAGGGAGCTCCCTACCGAAATTTTGGTAATTCAGTCTCTCACAGATCTTCCAGTAACATTTGCTCTGAGAAAATACAGGGATTTGAAATGGCATTATGCAGATAAATACATGTGTAGAATTTCACAATGGGAAGGGACAGAAATGAAAAAATTCAAAGTCAAAGCAAGATGTTATTTCTTATTTACTGTAAAAATGACTTTTGGCCATTTTCACACTTTCTGAGGCCTGAGCCAGGCTTTTTTTTAATACTGAAATTTGTCAGTAGAGGCAAAGATCATGACTTAAGGCATAAATCAATCAGTTGATCAATCCTCTAAGAACTAACAGGACCCAAGGTACAATCGCTGCAATGAGAAGACCAGACTTTCTATTCATCAATTCAGTCTGAATTAGATCGGTTGACAGGTGTTTTAATCTCCTTGTTTCCTTTGTTCTTTACTTAACACTGAAATAAAGAAAGTTTTGGTAGATGTATTTAACATTCTTCTTTATAACACCAAAATATATTAAGTTCCAAAAGTTTATTACGTTTACATATGTAGCCCTGGTGCTGATTTCTTCTTGCTTTATTGGATTTACCTGTGTCATTCAAGACTTATAAATGCTGAAGTCTGAGTGACTGGATCAGCCTGACTTACTATTTCAGCATCTGGATTTAACTGTGTTGATTTTTATTTTTTTTTCTCTTTGCTGGAAAGTCAATAAAATGCTTGACCAAATTTTCAGCCATTGTAAATTGACAGGACACAAGTAAAAGTACATGGACTTGCTCCAGTTCAGACAACCAGAATACCATATATTTTCCTGCAGGCAACCAATTAGAGAGAAAATAAATTTTGAAACTCAGGTTCTATTTATTGATATTTTTACTTTGTGTGAGAACACCATAGCAATATCAAACCTATTATATTCTTCCCTGTCTAAAAGGCTTCTTAAATTCCCTCTTGGATTGTAATACAGGTGTTGTAACATATAGTTAAACTTCAGACAGCTGTAGTGAGTGTTGTAGTCAATTTGGTGTGTATTATTTCACAGTTGAATTCAATATGGTTTTTCCTGAAGCAAAACAATTTCCATCCTTCCATTCAGGGATGATCACACTTGTTGAACTAACAGCATTAGGTGTGGCCAGGGACTAGTCCTCATTTGCTCCCTGAGTGAACTCACTGGAACTTGTCTTGATGTAAAGGAGATCTGAGCAGAGCAGCCCTCCTTCAGTGCATCCGCCAGGCTTAGCACTGGCGTAGCTCACAGTCTTTGCTGAGAACTAGGAATTAAATCAGGATGCTGCTGAAGTTGTGGCTGGGGAGCCCTGGAGCAGGGGAGAGGACTTCCCACACCAGGGCCTGCTCTGTGATCTGTCAGGGCTGATGGTCTCTTGCTTTCCATGGCTTGTGCGAAAAGGTGTCTCAAACAAGGATATCCCAGGGAATGTCAATGAGCACACACACTTTCCTTGGAGACCCTTTGAAAAGATTGAAAAACGTGGTACAGGAGATGTTTTATAGCCTTCTTCGAGAGTTCATGGTAAGATTAGAAGAAGTAGGAACAGGCTTCTTGGTTTGTGCCTTTGCTTGGAGAATCTCCAAGCAGAGTATTTCTTCCAGAAAAAGCAAGAGTAATTTCCCTTCCTTCATTCCATTTCTTCTCTAAAATGCTTGGAATTTAAATGATGTAATGGGAATAGTAATGTTGCATTGCAGTGGCCTTTTGCAATCATTGAATATTATTTTAAAAATGAGCTGTCATTTTACTTATCTGGACTGAAACTTGGTTACTCCATTTAGTGAAAGGATCTAAGCCTCAGAGAGAGAACTTTGGTCCACTGGTCCACTTCCTCTTTACTTCCTGGAATGGAGAAGAGCAATAACATGGCCCTGGTTTTGGCAGGAAAAAGGAGTACCCCTTTCCATAGTTTATTTCTTAGGAAACCTGAGCCTTCAAACTAAGTGTCTGGAGATATCTGAGATGAAGTATAAGAATAAACTCAAAAAAAGAAACAAAACCAAAACATACACACCCCCCATATACTTGTTCCTTTTAAGCAGTGAAGTGAGGATCTGGAACAGTCTCCAGAGTCATCCTGGTATTACAAACTACCAACAACTACAACAACAATCTTGGCGTTGAACAGGAAAGTTTCTGTCACAAGATGGATATTAAAGATTATTTACCTCAGATAAAATCAGTGATACCTGAGGTACAAATATCCTCCTAGGAACTGACGAAACTGGAAAGGTAGAAGCACTAGCTGATAGACTGACTGAAGCTGGAAAAGGTTTAAAGAAAGTCTCTGGAGCGCTAAGGAAGCGATGATCCCCTCTCCTGTACAGGCCACATGGGTCCAGGGTCTGTCACTTAGAGCTCTGCAGAAGGTGACTAAGGAAAATAGATGTGTATAAACCACAGAGGAATAACAAAAACCTCTAAAGCAGTAGCATCTCAATGGGAAAAAATGCAAAATATCCCAAATTCAGAGATGGAAATCACCTGCATTAAGCAATCAGATCAGATGGAAATGGAAATATTGTTTAATATTAAAAAGCAATATGTGGATAACAGCAGAAAAAAAACCAATGTAAAGCTAAAGAGATTACCAGTTAAAATAAAAAGTTTCAGAAAGTAAATCTTTGAGATCCTGTCAAGAAAACTGTGACAAAGGGGAAAGAACTAATTTTTAATATATAATCACCTACCATTTGTTTAAAGGAGATTACCTGCCTTCAGTGCTGTGAAAACACAAATTATGTAATGACAACTATTAGGATACGAAATGTTGTATTATAAGTGCAAGGACCAATTATTTTTCAAGATTTTCCCTCCCTCACTTTAAAAAACAGTCAACAAAGTATGCAGCTAATCTGATAAAATCCATTGCTGGTGGTTCCATACAGGTATTGGCCTAGAGACTGTAACACAGCACTTTACTCATAGGTAAAAATTTCTTAAAAAATGGAGTAACACTTTGAGGCAAAGGACTCTAGGGATAAATGACCTCTGCATAGGATCTCCCCTTACTTGGCAATAAGTTATATCTCAGAAACCTCATAACAAGAAAACATTAAACTGGCATCTTCTCTAAGTGACAAAAAGCAAAGGAAACAACTAGGGCAAGCAGCCAAGTGGAAATGAGAGAAGCTAATTAGGAGGAACATTAAAGCACTTTTTGGACACCTACAATTAGAAAAATTTAGTTAAAAAAAAAGAAATTATTTATACCAAGCAGTATCAATACACGAGTCTTCAACAGCTTTATGCAGAGTAAGAAAACTGTAAGGATTTATCACATTAGTCTGCAAGGCAGATTCAGACACAAGGGGTAACTATGGGTGATGCTACGTAATAGTATAACAGGAAGGGATGCACCATGATAGCTTTTGTTATACTTATTCTATAACCAACAATTTATTTCTGCTGCTAATCTAAGACTGGACACATATGGGAGAAGTGATTCCTATTGTGTTTAAACAGCTCATGAATAAAAATATTTGCCATCTTTACCATGGGAAAAAAAAAGAACATCAGTTTATTTCAATCTCAGGCTGTTGGTTCTATTTAAAATAGCAAATGTTTGCAAATGCAACTTTTAAAGTTGCTAATAAAAAATAAAATTCAAAGGAAAAGTAAAGTTCTGTGGAGGGCGATTGTTAGGAAAGGATGGTAAGTTTTCTATCTGAGATTGATTTTTCTCTGAAGAAGTGGCATAAGAAAATGAAATGAGAAGGGGATGCTCAGCTAGCGTACAATCATGAAAAATATGGCTGGTCTGAAGGTAAGAATGCTATAATCGGATTAGCACTAAAGGGAGAAGAAACAGTGAAAACAATAAATTTATGTTTGATAAGAAGGCGTTATGGCATCTGAATAAATACAGACATAGCTTAGTGACAGCCTGTACTCCTGTATTTCAGTGTATCAGTTCAAATAGCAAGAACTAGTTTTAAGAAAATGCCAATAAAAATTCATTTTTAAACATAAACACCACCTCATAAGAAAATAAAAGATAAACAAAGTGATGGTTGTCATAAGAAAAAAATTTATACGTTTCAAACTTAAAAAAAAAAAAAGAAAAAATATATATATAGAGAGAGTTCTATTATGCTAAGTCCTAGGTAGTTTCAATTTGGAAAAAACAAAACCCAACTAACCAAACACCAAAAACCCCTACCCTAAATAACCCCGACAAAACTAACTCATCCTCTGTTAACATTTATATAGATGAGTGCACAGGCAAAAAAAAAAAAAAAAAAAGCTCACCATTATCTTGGGGGAAATGCTTAGATTTGCATTTGGAGACATAACTTTTGCAGATGAGATATATTAGACTGTTAAAGCAGGCAGATAGACTCTGTTGCCAGTAAAGGATAGCATAAAGTTTGGAAGTGGAAATTCTACATCCTGGGAGGGAAAAATTAATCCTGTTTTAAAAGATTCTTCCTTATTTGCCTACCCTGTTGCAAAAAAGATTTTATGCAGTAATATATACACTATTTCATGGCCATGAAACCATTACCAGCCACAGAAGAGAAAATTAATGCTCGTCTAAATGATACACTACAACAAATATTAAATAAAATATAATCAAGTCTGTTTCAACGCAACAGAATCACATTTGCAAAGGGCCTGAAAGATCGTTTCTAAAAGATGCTTATATGCCTAAAAGTTTCACGCATTGTTTCAATGCATTTTGGGAGTTTTGTTTTGGGGAGTTTTGATTGTCTCTCTAGAAGCTTTGGGGTTTGGAAATTCAAGCTAATGCAAATTAATCTCCACATTGTTACCAAAATTGTACAAACGCATCCCACACCACGGTCAGACAATGTACCTTGGGTAAACTAACTGTGTAAATCCATAAACTTTATCAAATAATTCCATATATTACAGAGACATAGGGGAAAATAACTCAATTCCCTGAACACAGGAAGGAAAGTATATTTTAAATTTGATTTGACTTTTGGAATTCTAAAGAACCATTTAAGTCACCACACAATATTAGAAGAAAAATTAAAAAATAATAGAGTATTAATGGGAAGAAATGTAATGATGACCAACAAAAACTGCATATGAGATGTTTCCAGGATTGTTTTTATGGTCATTTATAGATAAAGGAGAAATTTTCTAAAGAACACAATTTACCATGGGCTAATAAGTAATGAAGTGGAAGATCGTGTGCACCCAGTAAGAAGAAAAGGACCTTTTTGTAAATGGTGTGACATCTATTGTCTAGACTGTCGTATGTGTTATAAAATGGTTCCCAAAATTGACCATTTGTTTAATAGTTTCCTAGAATCCTCTCAAATTCCAAAATCAATGAACAATTCACTGAAGATGAAATCCAACAAAGACAAAATTGATTGCACCTCTCATGCATCTGTGTCTGTAATAAATACTAATGCCTAGCTATTTGCCAAAGGCTTGCTAATAGCTTCAACTCTCAGTTGCTGCAATTAATTGAGACCCAAATAATTTATTCCAGGAAATCCTGAGTGAGGGATAATAATAAAATCATACAGAGATAGAGATACTACTAGGGAAAATTTGAGAACTTCAGTGGTCCATCTATATTCCTTTTTAATAAGCCATCCCGAGGACAATAATTCTACTTGGACATGCAGCAGGAAGATATTGGCCTTTGAGAGTTGATTGTATCAGACTCTCTCAAAATGTGTGTGGAAATGAGTTTGATCCCTCCAGCACAAGCAGTAGCTTGGTATAATTTCTTCTGTTGGATAACAATATCACCACAAAATGAACTCTAGAGATAATTAGGCAGCAGAAAATATGTAACCAGGAACATTACAAAGAACTTTAAATGTAGCTATTGTACCAATATAAGTTTATTTATAAGTGATTAAAACAATGCATATCAAGGAATGGGAGCATTTAGAAAGACATTTGTGGATATAAAAAATAAAAGGAGTAATGAAGTCTCATCGTATTTTTGCCAGTTCTGTTTAATGTAAAATTAACATTGTTTTTTTTATGTTCCCCTTCAAAATAAGTTTGGATAGATGTGAATTGAGAGAGGACAGCAACTTCACTCAGGACATAATAGGTAAACTATGAAGATTTATAGAAGCAGAATTATTACATTGTGCCAGCCAAGACAATGACTGCCAAAACCACTTAGGTAGAAAGTTTCTTAATCAGTCTTTTGAGATGATAAAAAAAGAGGGTAATTGCCTACCCTCCCAAAAAGCAGTAAGAGCAGAACATCTACTCCCCTTTCTAAATGCATCTTGCATTTAGAGTCTTGCTGTTCCTCTTCTGAAAACAAATTATTTTCTATCTAGAATGACATGTCTCTTCATCACATTTGCTTATACAAAAAACCCCAATGTTAATATTAATATTATCAATTAATAAAAGAATGTTTCCTGGGTGATCAACCTTTTAATTCTCTTGATGCGGGCTTATTTCTTGAACCTGAATCCAACATCCTTACCGGGTTACTTGTTCTTTCAGGTCCTCTGTGGGTCCAAACAGCATGTTAGAAGTTCTGTCAGTGATTTATTTTGTATAAGTTAATTTCAGATCTTCCACTTAACCTCATATAAGCCATCTTCCCATGGACTTCATTGAAAGTCAAGCACAAAGTGTTGTGTTTGATGTATTTGTGCTAACCCTTCTAACTCTTCAACATATATTGTGCACCTCTAAAAGCCTAATCAAAAGCAGATAAGTATTGTAATCAAACCACACTCAGGTATACTAAACTAATTGTTAAAATAGCTAAGGAGGAAATAACTGTAAATATCTTCAGATGTTAAATATTAATTGGGTCATTACAGTTTTTAACTTTAAATTGTTTTAATATTACAATTAATGTTGGTATTTATCTTCTATTAATGTAAAATTGTCTATGTCTAAGGAAAATTATTTATATATATTTATACTTTGAAATGCTTTCAAATTGTACTTCCTCTGAACTACAAGTCTAGAATAATTCCATTCATTTAAGTAGGTCTAGCATGCTACTGCGAATGACACCAAAATCTAGTTCCAGATGATTACATTTTTCTCCAGACTCTATAGATTTCTACAGGGCTAGAAGCTTTTATGTAGATTTGACTTTTTATTAGTTAAGTAAATAAAAAGTCCTCCTACTTCAATGTGTCCAGTTTTAAAAGGAGTTATACAAGATAAATTGTGTTAATACAGAATTAATTTAGAATACCTAAAATATCAATGCTTCTTTAGAATCTGTATCCTTCTGGATCTTTTTTCAACACTTGACATTGAAAAGTTTAATGGAGAAAAACTTTGAGAAAGCAGTATAGATTTTTACATTTGATTTCTTTAAATAACAACAGTCAGTTTAAAACAGAATATTGATTGCATGAGAGAGATCACAACTTGATTCTACGGTACTGTAAAACTGTTAGAACAGATTTTATTGTGAGTACCATGCCTTAGTAAACACATTTTGGAGAAATGGTGTTTAGGATCCAGATGTAGTGCCAATTGCAATTTCCAATGCCAAGAAGTTTGTGTAAAGGAAAAAAAAAAAAAGAAAGGAAAAAAAAAGAAAAAA